>OW240919.1:78170592-78315504 GCA_933207985.1 Pelobates cultripes | reverse complement strand
AGTTTTCCACATTTAAGGATGATCACTTAGGCTTCAGAATGAATGTGTAGGAATCTTTTGTTATTGTCAGTGTAGAAGGGGTGAATGGGTAGTTAATTGTCCAAAATTAGAAATAAATTCTCTCACTTTTTTTCTAATCCAGATATATAATAATGTAATTTCGGCAACTCAAAAATTGCATTTAAATGCCTGATGTTTGGTAGCTGTGCACAGGTACAGGCAACATTATGCCTTCCCTAATTTTACCAAAATTCGGTCGAGCCCGAACGTAAAATTCTGTTGATCTGAAAAAATTCTGCCACAGTGGTTTGGTCAGTAAACCTTCCTCCCACCCCCACACCCCATGCTTCCACATGATACTGTTACCCATCTAAGTGCTTGTTCCCCAGCTAAGTGCCTCCTCTCACTCCACTAGAGGGTCCCACTAAACTCTGAGCAGCAGACTCCTTTCAAGATTGTCAATTTGTCTCTATGTTGCAATTTGCTTTCCAGATCTTTAACACCTTAACGGCGTTACAGCGTTCTATGCCGTCCCCATTCTAATGGGCTTTAGAGCCGTTGCGGCAGCATAGAACGCCGTAGTGGCTTAAGCTCCCAGGAACTCCGGTTGACTTACCACCGCCGCGATCCTCTTCAGTAGGACTGCCTGACAGCCCAGGCAGCCCTTCCCCGGCAAATCAGGCCCCCGGGGGCCATGTGATCGCTCTCAAAGAGCGATCACATGGTCCCCTATAGCCAGTGGTGGATCCGGGGGGGGGGCAACGGGGCAATTGCCCCCCCCAAGAAATCCGCCGGTCTCCCTCTTCCTCCCCTGTCAGCAGCACATGCAGGTGCTAGCCCTGCAATGTGCCTGCGGACCAGGGGGGAGATCAGAGATCTCCCTCCCCGGTCCGCAGGCACTGTGCTGGCGGCCGGCGGGGGAGGGAGGGAGTGAGAGAGAGGACCCGGAAGCTAAGGCTGCAGCTCCTCTGGGTCCTCCTCTCGTGAGATTTGGAGTGTTGCCATGATTACCACGGCAATGCTCCAAATCTCGCGAGAGTGAACTCTAGCCCTGGAGTGTGGGCTAGAGTTCACTCTCCCCACTGGGACCACCAATGAATCGCCCACGGACGACGGACCACCAGGGAAATGTCCCCCCTCCCCCCCAGTAAAGGTAAGAAGGGAGGGGGGACATAATGATTATTTATATTGAATTAAATAAAAAAAAAATTAAAAAGCCCCCCCTACCCTTATCACACACACACTCTACACACACTGCCCCCTATACACACACACACTGCCCCCTATACACACACACTGCCCTCATACACACACACACTGCCCCCCCATACACACACACACTGCCCCTCATACACACACACTGCCCCCCCATACACACACACTGCCCCTCATACACACACACTGCCCCTCATACACACACCTGCTCCCCCATACACACACACACACTGCCCCCCCTGCCACACACTGCCCCCCCATACACACACACACTGCCCCCACACACACACTGCCCCTCATACACACACTGCCCCCACACACACACTGCCCCCCATACACACACACACACTGACCCCATACACACACCACTCCACACATACACTGCCCCCATACACACACACCACCCCCATAAGCACACACACACTGCCCCCATACACACACACACCTCCCCACACACACCCCACACACATACACCACCTTGATAGAGCACACACACTCCATACACACACACCGTCACCCATACACACACACACACTGGCCCCCATACACACACACACACCAAGTCCCCATACACACTGCCTCCATACACACACATACACCTCCCCGTAATACTCACACACACACTGCAACTGTTAAGCACACATACACTGCCGCCTCACACACACTACAACCCCCACACACACACACTGCTCACACACACCGTCCCCCTCACACACACACACACACACACACACACACACACACTGCACCCTACACACTTGTAACCACTCACACACACCACCAAGTTCTGCCACACGTTCCCCATTTCTGCAGACTTGTAAGTGTGTGTAAACTGTTTTTAAACAGTTTGACTACTACTCTGGGAGGGGGTCCTGGCACTATTGACACCATAACCACTACACTGAGCTGTAGTGGTTATTGTGTCTGGATTATTTATTTAAATAATCTACAAGTGCCCCTCCCGAGATCAGGCTCTGGATCCGCCACTGCCTATAGCTGGCTGTGGATCTGCCAGCAGGGGGACTGCCTGGACTGTAAAACAGTCCCCCTACTGGTGGGAAGTATAAAAAAAAATATTAAACATGTTTAAAATAATTTAAATGTGTGTGTGTGTGTGTGTGTATGTATATATACATCATAAATATGTAACGTCATACGTAGTGTATTTTAATATTAATATAAGTACATATATTAGTATTAAAATACACTTAGAATGAAGTTACATATATATATATATATATATATATATATATATATATATATAACACAGTGGATAGCTTTGCACTCTCCTAATTGGTATAAAATGTATACCTGCCCGGGTGCAATCCAAAAAAGACATTTCCAGGATGCACTCACAGGACTTTAAGCAAAAAAATGTGATTTTATTGAATCATGTGCAAGTAAACAACCAACGTTTCGACCCCTGCGGGTCTTTTTCAAGGTTACTGTAACATCTCAAACAATTAGTATATATACATAAACTATAAGTGCACTTACCAATCCATTGCGTTGTGAACCCCTCCACCGATACCCGGAAGTGAATTAGGACCGCCTACTCGACGTCATCACGTAAGGACGTCCGGCGGAGTGACAGCGTGATCACCATAGGAACCTCCCAACTACAGGGTAGGATCGACATTCTGAGATAAAAAGTGAACCGAAGGGTATGTGTGTGTATGTATGTATGTATGTATGTATGTATGTATAAATATATATATATATATATATATATATATATATATATATTACAATAATAAATAATATAATAAAATATTTTTTAAAAATGAAAATAAATTGTATATACATGTATTTTCATTCCAACTGTACTTTGTTATGAATATATATAACAAAATATACTTAAAATGACAATCTATATAAAAAATACAAATAACCGCAAATAAATAAATAAATATATATATATATATTTATATATATTTATATATATATATATATATATATATAGATAGATAGATAAATATATAAAATTACATTAATGATTACATAAGTATACACGTAGAATTTAAATACATATGTATATATATATTAAAATTCTATGTGTATATTTAAGTAATCTTTTAGCATAATTATGTGATTTTATTAATTAAAATTTGATTGACATGCCTGACAACCCAGGCAGAAAGAGCAGAGAATATAATTCGCAAGCACTATATTTAACCCTGTAACTTTCCAAGACACTATAAAACCTGTACATGGGGGTACTGTTTTACTTGGGAGACTTCGTTGAACACAAATATTAGTGTTTCAAAACGGTAAATTGTATTACAACCATGATATTTTTTGTAAAAGTGACGTTTTTTGCATTTTTCACACATAAACAACACTTTTACTGACGATATTGTTGTAATACATTTTACTGTTTTAATGTTTGTGTTCAATGAAGTCTCCCAAGTATAACAGCACCCCTCATGTACAGGTTTTATGGTGTTTTGGAAAGTTAGAGAGTCAAATATAAGGCTTGCCTTTCATTTTTTTCACATTGAAATTTGCCAGTTTGGTAATGTTGCCTTTGAGACCCAGGGATGAGAATTATCCCCATGATGGCATACCATTTGCAAAAGTAGGGAACCCAAGGTATTGCAAGTGGGGTATGTCCATGACTTAGGGCCCCCACCCGCTGCCCAGAGGAAAGGTGAGAATTGTGGGAAAATTGCTCTGACCAGCGGAAATGAAGCACACTTTGCTCCTCCGCTGGTCAGAGCTGGTCAAGCGTAGGAAACCTCCATAAGGCAAAGAGTCCCTACTTTTTCTTATGATTTTAAAGAAAACTAAAGAAGACAGGAAGAAAAGAAGAACAGATCCTGACAGAGGGGGAGAAGAGGAAGATATTGAGGAAAGGTAAGTTCGGCATGGCAGTGCCGCTTTAAGGTTGGTTCAAAGCTATTTAAACTATTTGACTGAGAATCCAGGCAGGCTACAACTGACTCGTAGCAACATCTTTGACATCTCTACGCTACACATGATGTGACATGGAGCTTGCATTGCATTAGCGGTTGTCTTAAAGGGGTTAAATCAAATTTGCTTCAAAAGTCAAATTATTGGAGTTTAGTGAATACAATCCGCATGTCTGCATCACATTTATTTTACATGAATTTGTGAAACCAACCATTAAAGAATAACTTACAATGAGCGTCTCTTATTATGTGGATTAACATTGAGCCGAAACCTAAATCCTTAAAATAGTTACATAGTTGCCTAGCTGAAAAGAGACACGAGTCTATACATTTCAGCCTCTCTCTGTTTTAGCTGTTGATCCAAAAGTAGGCAAAAAAAAAACAGTTTGAAGTATGCAACATACTCTGACAAATTTCCTTGTTAACCCCAGAATGGCAGTCAGATATCTCCTTGGATCAAGAAGCTATTACCCCACAAATTACAAATGAAAAGGTCTAAGAGTCTAAGGCAAAGGAAAGTGTTTTTTTTACCATAAGAACAATAAGGATATGGAATTCTCTGCCTGAAGAAGTGGTTCTATCAGAGTCTGTACAGATGTTTAAACTGCAACTAGATGCATATTTGCAAAAACGGAATATTCAAGGATATAATTTTTCAATGTAGGGTAAATGCTTCTTGATCCAAGGATTAATCTGACTGCCATTCTGGGGTCAAGAGGGAATTTTGTTTTACTAGTTTGTTGCAAAATTGGAAGTGCTTCAAACTGGGTATGTTACACCTTCTCTTGGATCAACAGCAAAATACAAATATGAGGAAGGCTGAACTTGATGGACACATGTCTCTTTTCAGTCTATGTAACTATGCAATATTATGTTTTTGCAAGTATTCATTCAGTTGCTGTTTAAACATCTGTACAGACTGTGATAGTACCACCTCTTCAGGCAGAGAATTCCATATCCTTATTGTTCTTATGGTAAAAAAAACCCTTTCCTTTGCCTTAGACTCTTAGACCTTTTCATTGATAGCATTTGTAATTTGTGGGGTAATAGCTTCTTGATCCAAGGAGATATCTGACTGCCATTCTGGGGTCAACAAGGACATTTCTCAGAGTATGTTGCATACTTCAAACTGTTTTTTTTGCCTACTTTTGGATCAACAGCTAAAACAGAGAGAGGCTGAAATTTATAGACTCATCTTTTCAGCTATGCAACTATGTAACTAGTTTGTATTGTAAGTAATTTTAAGGATTTAGGTTTCGGCTCAATGTTAATCCACATAATAAGAGACGCTCATTGTAAATTATTCTTTAATGGTTGGTTTCCTTTACCTTAGACTAAATCTCCTTTCTTCCAGTCTAAATGCGTGACCACATGTCCTATGTATAGTCAAGTTTATGAATAGATTTCCAGACAACAGTTTGTATTGGCCTCAAATCTATTTGTATAATGCTATCATATCTCCTATGAGGTGCCATTTTTATAAACTAAACAGATTTAAAATTGTTAACCTATCTTCATAACTAAAATATTCAATTTCTTTTATTAATTGTTGTAGCCCACCTCTGCACTTTTTGTAGGGTCATAATATTTCTCTTTAAAACAGGTGCCAAAAACTACACAGAATATTCATGGCATGGTCTTACCAGAAGATTATATTCTCATCCCAATAACTAATGCCACTTTTTATATATGACAATACCTTACTGGCCTAGCAACTGCCGATTGGCAGTGCACATTGTTGCCCAGTTTGTTGTCTATTACCATTCCCAAAGCCTTCTCGTGTGTTATCCCTAATTCACTACCATTTAGAGTGTAAGTTGCTTGTGCATGATTTGCAATGAAGTGCATAACTTTGCATTTTTCTACTTTACATTTCATCTGCCATTTGAGTGGCCCCTCAATCTATCTAAATCCCTCTGTAGCAAAGCAATATCCTGCTCACATTATATCAATTTACAGAGTTTTGTGACATCTGCAAACACTGAAACATGATTTAAGGACCAAAATTGATCTACTGGATGGAGCAGAGAATATTCAAGACGCCTATAATTTAAATTATGATTGGGATTCAGACGACAAAAAAACGTTTTCTTGTTTAGGAAATTCTTAAGGATTTATTCACTATACAGTAGATTTTAGTGAAACAAAACCCACATTTCTAAATTTGTTATTTTAATTCATTGTTTAGTGAATTAACTGTTCAGTGTGCTAGAAGTGAGCACGTCCATTTGTAGATCACCACTCCAGTTGTCCGTGTTTACAGCTTTTTTTTTTTGTTATTCTTGTGTTCCAGAACACTAGCTGCTCTAGTAAAACAGGGGTTAAAGAAGAATAATATGCAAGAATCAAATGGAAGTAACCTGAGAGGAAAGGCAAATATCCAGTTTGATTGGAGAGAAGCTGAAAGGACAGGACAGGACATGCAATGACTTATGCATCTGTCTGCAAGGAGCTGCCTACAAGTCCTATCCAGTTTGGCATCTACATAAGAATGAAAAGGTCTCTTTTCCTGGACCTAGGGATTGTCCCCGGCCACTGGTTCACAAGGTTGTGCCAATCACATCATCAAATTGCTCACTCCCTATCCATTAGAGGCCCTTTGTTTGGATAAAGGTCAACAATCCTCTGTAAATTGTTTACATTTTTTTTTAGTCTTTGATGAGATTTATTTCAGCCGCACACTTTTATATTCATGTGTCACCATTTCCCAAACGGCTATTTTCTATTTTGAATGTGTTTTGCTGCTTCAGTACACTTATTCCCTATATTCCTGAATTGAAGAATTGCAATGAATTATCAAGGAATTACAAATGTTATACTGAATTAGCGGAGTTTCACCACTTACAAGGTGAATTTCACATTTTAGTATAATATAGCCGATTTGAAAACATAGCTGAATTTTGCTTTTTTGTTGTTTTGGCCTAAAATTTGTATTCTCTTTCCAAGCACATTAAAATCTACACAACAAAAAGACTAACAAATATTAGCAGTTTTTATGTAGCCCCAAAAAGAAAGCGCAGCTTAGCAGAGGGGTCCTTGACAGGGCTTGGAGGCAGGCTTAGGTGGAGCAGGGGTTGGTGATTGACAGATCAGGATTCTGGGTAGGCTGATATAAATGTCGCAAAAGGATAGAAAAAATGCAGGCAGGCTTAGGATGTCTTAACAAATCCCAGTCTGACTACATTATCTGGAAATACTATATAGCAATGTAGAGTGAAAAAATATAAACTAGGGAATATATACAATAGAAACAATCTAGTAAAAAGTATATAGAATGAATGTAAAGTCCATACTAGTATTCCTATACTCACTAAAGGGAATGCACATAGGTCACAGCAAAGAACTGGCAATATATCATATAAATTGGTAAAGAACCTTAGCTCCTATATGACAGCTTTAATAAAGTACATATGCTAAATAGGTAAAGGTATTCATTTATCTGTCTAGTTGCCAATATCTGTCTTCCTGAGTGCAAAGAACCCACAAATATCCTGTATCCATATATATATTTTGTAAAAAACCATGGAGTAAATGTCTGCTGCTAGCGTATACAAACGCAAAAAAATGAGTATTAAATCAAGCCATATATGGAAAAAGATCTTACAAAGCAGCAGACCTTACCTATATACAGGAAATAAAAGTCTAGAGTAGTCCAATATGTAGAAAGATTGAATATAGAATAGAGAAGAGAGTTTGTAGAAACAAATGGTCAGTCCAAAAATAAACTGCCATGTATATTTAAATTATAAAGCCTTTCTCCCTGGTAAACTAACTAGACAGGTATAGGAATATGAAAAAAAGAGAAAAGTGTTAAGTGCAATTCATAGTGCTAGGGTGCCATTCAGTGCCCAGTGTAAAAATTGGCAAAACACCCAACGCGCGTTTCGGTGCTTAGAGAGTGCACCTTCGTCAGGGGCCATTTTATAACACCTCATTACTAATTGACTTACCAGGCTGAATTGGTGCTTTTGTATCTGGGCCTGGTAAGTTTGTTTTTTCTTTTTCAGATGGCTGAGCAGACGCTGGAGGAGCTGATGGCTGGGATCCAGGATGCTGCCAGGGACAGAGGGATGGACTGGCTGCTTGAGCAACTCGGTGCAGTGCTGGAGGCGGCGGGTCAAGATGGCTGCGGGGATCCGGCGTCTGGGACGGCGGAGGAGACCGTCGCAACATTTGAGCCTGGGTCCCGTGGATGCGGGGGGTGCTGGGACCGGGTCGGGTGCAATGCAGGGGTCTCGGTAGGAGCGCAGGGTGCTGCTGGGGACGGCTATATGCATACTCAATTGCCAGCACAGGGCCTGTTGGGGCCACAGGGCCTTGTGGGTGCAGCTGGGCCTTCCCACGGGGGGGTCGAGGTTAGGAGTGCATGCAGGGACCAGGGAAGTACCCCCAGGGCTCTGGGGGGCGTGGCAAGATCAGAGATGGCGCAGTCATGTGGGTCTGGCAGACCGCACTTTGGAGGGCGCAGGGCCCGCAAGTAGGAGGAGTCGCAGGCAGGCAGGACAGAAGGGTCGCGCTTCGGTCAGGAGCCCCAGGGACGAGGGGCATCAGTACCCAGCGGACTTGCGCAAGGTGCAGGGCAGGTTGCAGAGTCGCAGATCCCCTGGCGCAGGCCGCAGGCGCAGTTCAGGTCCGGATAATGGTGCTGGGCAGGTCGCATCGAGGCAGAGTCATGTCCCCCTAGAGGTGTTGGTATTGCCGCACGGGCGGCTCCTGATGCCAGCGGTTCCTCGGGGGACCCATGCGCAGATGGGAGCAGAGCAGGAGTCCCAGGGGTAAGGCCAGTGGGGCCTCCGGGGCTCCTGACGGCCAGCAGGGCCAGGATCGGGGGCAAGACGCCAGGAGGAGGCCGCAGCATACCCAGGGAAGGCTAACACGGAACAGCACAACTGGCCCAGGCTTTCTTCTTCTTGTTCCAGGTCTGACAGTGGATCATGTTCCGGCTATTCCAGGCAACGGGTGGACCCCCAGGTTGGCGGGAGAGAGGAAGTGTCGGTGCAGTGTGACCCGGTGGAAGCCCAAGGAGCAGCCCCTAGGCCGTTGCCTACGAGGGGCTTGGGCGGTGAGTTGAACTCTTCTTCCTCTTCACTTGCATTGTTACACTTTATCCAACAGCTAATTGACACGTGGGATAAAAGGGGTACACAGCCGTCAGATGCTGGGCGGGTATGGGCTCCGGCGGCAGGGGCCGCAGACGGGGTTGCGCACACCTCACACTGTGTCACGGTGGGGGAATCGGCGGCGGCATTGGCGAATGAGAGGGCGGAATTGGTGGGGGGCGTGCCAGACGAGGCACGGCAGAACTCGTATATTTCGTTTGTGGGCCCACTGGGGGTAGACCTCAAGCAGACATGAAAGACAGGATTTGGAAGGGTGAGTTTGTAGAGGTTTTCACGCTCCTCCCCTTGGAGGACTACATTGACCTCAAGGAGGAGGAGAAGAAGGACGCAAAAAAGGAGGAGGATGAGAAGCGTAAGAGGTATCGCAAGATACCCAAGTCATTCGGAAACTGGCTGCGGGCGTTCTGTATCCTAGCCAGCGTGATTGGCGAGAATTCGCCGGGGACTTGCTCCTACTTATTTTGCTACCTCGATGGGATCTGGGAGGCCTACCGTACGTACGGAGGGATGGCGTGGTGGAAGAATAACGAACAGTTCTGCCAACGGCTGGCAGCTAATCCAGGTATGAGGTGGGACCAGATGGATCTCCCTCTCTGGATAAAGCTTATGATGGCACAAAGGGCGTCTCCCTTTCAGCAAACGGCCGGCGCAGTGGGACAGTCCCCCGTTTCGTCCTCTCATAAAAAAGGGTTTGCTGGCTGTTCAACGAGGGGCAATGCAAGTGGGGCTCGGCCTGCAAATACAAGCACGAGTGTTCCGGGTGCGGGGGGCACATGGCCTACACCGATGTTTCCGAAAAGGGAAAGGCAGTGGGGCTGGAGGAACCGCGGGGCCTGGGGGGGCGCCTGCTGCCTTGGGGCAAAACACCGGTGAGAATAGACGCGATGTTACCGTGGCTAAGCCGTTACGGTAATAGAGGAGACGCGGAACTATCGCGGGGGGGTTTCACAGAGGAGTTCGTTATCCCGTTGCGGGACAGGGAGCTTGCTTTGAGTTTTTGTAACATGAAGTCGGTAGGGGAATTCTCAGGGGTGGTCTGGGAGAAACTTTCTAAAGAGGTTCAGTTGGGGCGCATGGCAGGGCTGTTCCGGGACCTGCTGCGGACGGTTGAATGGGTGGCGGATGTGTTTGGGGTACCGCTGGCGGCAGGGTGTAAGAATATTAAATAGTTAACTTGTTTATATGTATTTTATGCTTTTATAAGGTTTATAACATGATTATTGCTGACTGAAGGGATATTGAATACTTAAAGTCAATATGCTGACTGTGACAGACTAAGGTATTTCTTCTATAGGATGTAAGACAATGCTAAAATTTCAGGATGTCTTGCCCATTCCGATTTTAAGGATATTCTTTTCCAGACGTATGCAAAAGCTTATCTTTCCATTGTCAGAATAACGTAATATAAGGAAGTAATAAATCTTATAGTCTGTACTGTATTTGCATATACCATGGCTAATGTAAGCAAACTATGTATAAAAGCCAGCTCTGGAATACACTCATTTGAGAGTCTTGTAAAGCTGTTGTCCGTGTGTTATTGCTTACAAATGATTCTCCATCAACGTTGATTATGGTGACCGAGGGATCGAGAACCGAGGGGATTAGAGTCCATTACAACATTAACCCTTTCAGCTTGGTGTCTAGAAGTGGGATAGAAGTTGGATCAGCAAAACCATTTGCGGTGAGTAGCCTTTTTGTGTCTTATTTGACGCTGATTGTCTATGACCCCCCTTTGGTTCAGTAAGACTGTATCCAGTAGATAGGAAAGGTGTTAGTTTAAGATTGCTTTTATATTGTGTCTATCTGTGTTTCCAAGGAGGAATAGACAGGAACACTTGTTTCAACTGTGGACAATATGGCCACTGGAGGAATGAGTGTCCACACCCCAGGAAACCCCACACACCCCAACAACCCCACCTTTCTCAAAATATGCCCTGTAGGCAAGAACAACACCAGACCCACTCCCAACACCACTGGCCAGCATATCGCTTAGTTCAGGACTTTAGAGCCCTGAATAGTTTAATTGTGCCCATTTCACCCATTGTCCCTGATATGACATCCCTCATTACAGCCATTCCACATGATGCCACTTGCTTCACTGTCATTGATTTAAGTAATGCATTTTTTCTATACCTATTGATCAAGAGACACAGCTACTTATGGTTTTTACTTTTTGAAGGCTGTCAGTTTACCTGGACACGCTTACCCAAGGCTATGTGGATTCCCCAGCTGTTTATTCGTTGGTACTCCAACATACTCTAAAAAACATGGACCACCGGTCATGGTTCTGTCCTTTTTGCAAAATGTTGATGATTTGTTGTTATGTAGCCCTAGCTCTGAGGCAAGCACTGTGGATACTGTCAGCAACTATAGGTCACAAGGTTGTTAAACACAAAATGCAATTGTGTAAATCAAAGGTTGAATACTTAGGTTTTGTTCTGGCTTTAGGCACCAGACAATTGAGTCCAAAACGTATTGAGGTCATTCAGAGGATTCCTACACCCACTACTCGGAAGGAGTTGCTCACCTTCCTCGGCATGATTAATTACTGCCGCCAATGGATCCCTGAATGCTCCCATTATGACTCAATCCTAAGGGAGGCTGTACGTTCTGACAGCCCTGAAAATGTCTGCTGGTCACCAGACATGCTAGCTGCATATATTGCCCTTACAGTTGTTATTGTGCAAGCCCAGGCTTTAGGACTACCTGTGTATTGTAAACCATTTCATTTGTATGCTTGGGACAATTGTAAAACCATGGCCGCAGTCTGTGCACAAGAGCAAGGAGGCGGTATGCGTCCCATAGCATTCTTTTCCAAAGTAGTTCGAGCTCCGGTACAGGGTATGCCGGCGTGTCTCAGAGCATTGATAGCATGTGCAATGGCTGTTGAAACTGCTACTACTATCACACTAGGGCATCCTACAATACTTCATGCCAGTCACCAGGTCACTCAGCTGACAAATCTCACCACACAACACATGACAGCCCAGCGCTTCAGTGGTTATGAGATTTTTTTTTTTTTAATACCCAGAATCTGTCTTTTGGATTAAACAAGGTTTAGAGAAAGATCAGAATGATCTGTTCTCTAAAGAGGGGAGAATAGGCATACTTGAAGAATAGGCATACTTGAAGCAAGCTGATTTATTTTCATCAGTCAGGCACATAGCAAGCACCATTCAATTCCTCATGAATTCATTTTATATTAGGAATCTCAGGCAGCATGTACAGTCTTTTGTAAGATCGTGTGAACGCTGCTCTTTTTACACACTTACAGATTGATTTTATTCATGTATCCAAAATTGGTAAGAAACAGCAATACTTACTGGTCATAGTTGATCAGTTTAGTAGATGGCATGAGGCCTTTGTGACATCTAGGGAAGATGCTAGTGAAGTTTATTGTTACTGAAATTATTCCCAGGTATGGCTGCCCTCTGCAGATTGGCTCTGATAATGGCCCGGTTTTTGCAAGTAGGGTTGCCCAGGAACTTGCTAAATTCTTGCAAGTTACCTGGCAGTTTCATATACCCTATCATCCACAGAATACAGGGGTAGTTGAAAGGATGAATAGGACTATTAAGGAAAAGCCCAGAATTTACCCAGGAACATGGGTAAATTGGACTAGATATCTACCAGCTATTTTAGCTGAGATAAGAATATATCCCCACAAGATGAATTGTTGATAAAACCGAATGGTATGTATGACAATGTTTCTTCGCAGTTTTCCCTTACCTTCACAGGAACCTACTCATTCATACCAGCCCGGTGACAAGGTGTATATCCGTCAGTTGAACAGGACCAAGAAAGGAGGATACCCTTTTGGACCACCTGCTACTGTGATTGCTGTACCCAGAACCGCTGTCCTCACAGATTCCCATGACATCTGGATTCACGCATCCCGAGTGAAGCTGTGTCCAAAGAGGGGAACCAAGGAAGACAACACCACTCCTCGCTCGGAAACAGAAGAATTTCTCCTCAGCGAAGCATCATGGTTTTTACACCATATCGTAGATTGAGAGGATCATACGTACCTGAGACCAAGATTATGTTGTGTGCTATGCTTTCTGGAGTTGTTATACTCCCTCTGATATTGTTCCTTGAATGCCATTATGAGTACAAGTCAATGGCAAGTTCTGGAAAAAGACTCTGACATGATGAACAATTCTTCAATACCCCCAGCCCAATTAGGCCTTAGCTCCTCATCTAGCATTCGTCACACACACCCCCTCAAGAACCTTTCTCCACCACCTTTCTATCAGCATGCAATATGCAATCATTCATTCACTGAACGCATTTGGATGAATTGGACAAATAGTAACCCTTATAAGTACCAGTTACCCATATGAAATGTGTCTACAGCTAATGAAACCGATGCATTATGTTTGTTTAAAGGTTCACAGAAAATTGTTAGATCTTATAACGCAGAAATGTGCACAGTTAAGGTTGCATATCAATGTAAACAGACAGGCCTTATTACTTTTAATAATGATTATATAACTGGTATCATTAATTGGAGAAGGGGACAAATGTTAGTCATTATGAACGACACTACAATTGAGAACTATACACTACCTTATATTTTTACACCTTATTACTGTCCTTTATCCACTATCATAGAACCAAAAGTCAAACACGACACACACACACACCTATTTCGTCCACATGTATTAATACAACTGCCTTCTTACAAGCTGTACATGTGTCATTAAAAATCACTACTCCTGTTGTAACATTATGTAATACAACAAACAAAGGCAGAAAAGGGAATGGTATGACACACTGTTAGGAGGTGCTGGAACCACTATGGGTATACTAAATAGTTATAGATATGGAGACCCTCAAGAATAAGTTAAACACAGCCAGCATGCATATAGGGACTGGTTTTCATGCTACTGCAAATTGGGCTCCAATTGTTGTTAAATCACAGGTTATAGGATTGGATTTAGATAAATCAATGTATAATTATTTAGATAATTTAACTGTTGCAACTATGAAATTCACTAGAGGTCTAAGTAACTGGAGTACTTGTGCCATCAGGTATTTATGGATACAACAACAAGGATTGGCATTAGAAAACGCACTAATGATTCCTCAACTAGAGAAGATTAGAGGAAAGCGTAACCTCACAGATAATGAATGGTTACTTCTAAAACCCCAATCCACTAAATGCAATGGATGGTTAACTGGTAATGTTTCACATTTTTTCATGCTCATGCTATTTTACATTATATCATACATCATCAAAGGATGTTAAATTAGCTTGTCAATTTAACACATTACCAGTACCAGTTTATGATCTTTTTGCCAAGAATTTAACCTGGTGGGCACCCACATACACAGGGGACTATATTTTCCCCAAAGATAACACACACAGGTAGCCACACATATCCTAAAAGGAGAACTCCTTAAGGTGAGTTCACAAATTCAGAATGATTTAGCCCATCATTGGTACGATGCTTCACTGGTTGGTCCCCTACTGGATCTCAGATAATGAAATCATTCTTCTATCATTTTGTTATTATAGTCCTGATTTTATTGTGTATGATTTTATATAACTGTCACCTTACTTGTACATTGAGGAAGAGAGTACAGAAATGAATCCATAATGCAGAACAGAAACAATTAGAAATTCTCCTCTCTGCCACTGTAGAGTATCAACCCATCTTTAAACTGGGCCTTAGGAATTACCACATGGGAATCGAGGTGAAGAAATTAATGAAAGTCCCGCAGGGAGTGACTAGCACCCCTGAAAATACCATGTGGAAGTTTCTCTGTCCTGGTAAGATTTTATCGATAAGATGAGCAATTGTTTTATTGCTCAAAGAGGGGAATGTAAGAATATTAAATAGTTAACTTGTTTATATGTATTTTATGCTTTTATAAGGTTTATAACATGATTATTGCTGACTGAAGGGATATTGAATACTTAAAGTCAATATGCTGACTGTGACAGACTAAGGTATTTCTTCTATAGGATGTAAGACAATGCTAAAATTTCAGGATGTCTTGCCCATTCCGATTTTAAGGATATTCTTTTCCAGACGTATGCAAAAGCTTATCTTTCCATTGTCAGAATAACGTAATATAAGGAAGTAATAAATCTTATAGTCTGTACTGTATTTGCATATACCATGGCTAATGTAAGCAAACTATGTATAAAAGCCAGCTCTGGAATACACTCATTTGAGAGTCTTGTAAAGCTGTTGTCCGTGTGTTATTGCTTACAAATGATTCTCCATCAACGTTGATTATGGTGACCGAGGGATCGAGAACCGAGGGGATTAGAGTCCATTACAACATTAACCCTTTCACAGGGAAGACTGAAGGCCCCACTCTGCTTCCTGGGACTGGAAATTGACTCTCTGCGGGGGAATGTCGCTTGCCCCAGGACAAAATGCTGGGGCTGCGAGGGGCAGTGGCGGTCGTCCGCCAGGCTCGCAAGGTTACGCTGAAGCAGCTATAGTCGCTGATAGGTAAGCTCAACTTCGTGTGTAGGGTCATCCCACTGGGGCGGATTTTCAGTCGCAGCCTCTCTCATTTCATAAGGGTATCCAAGCCGCTGCAGGCTGACCTTGAGGTGTGGGGCACCTTTTTGGAGCACTTTAATGGGACGGTGTTCTTTCGCACACCGGCGGTGGTGGCAGCTGACTTGGAACTGTACACGGACGCCTCGGGCAGCGTAGGCTTCGGGGCTTATTTCAAGGGGAGGTGGTGCACAGAGGCTTGGCCAGTAACATGGGTGGGTAGCCCACTCATGCGGAACTTGGCCTTTCTCAAGCTTTTCCCTCTGTTAGTGGCACTATCACTCTGGGGAGATCTCCTCCGGGTTCAGAAGGTGGTGTTTTACTAGGACAACATGTCCATAGTGCACGCGGTTAATAACCTCTCAGCCGCTTCGGGCCCGGCTGTACGCCTCTTGCGCCGCTTTGTGTTACTGTGCATGTCGCTCAACTTAGTATTCTGCGCGCGGCATGTCCCAGGGTATTTGAATGTTGTGGCTGATGCACTGTCTCATTTGCAGTGGTCCCGATTCCAGATGGAGGGTCAGGAATGCCCTGGGGAGATGTGGCAGCTAGGGACGGCATGCTTGGAAGATTCGTGAGGTCGTCAGTGGCCCCCAGTACATGGACAGCTTATAGTAAGGTCTGAGACAATTGGACCTGGCGTTGGTCCGAGGTTCCGGGCTGGATGCGCTGCTATGGTATGTTTTCCTGCTATTGGCAAAAGGCCTGTTCCCAGCGGTGGTGGATCGACAGATGTCAGCGATCGCGTTCTGGTTTAAGCTTCGGGGGTGGGAGGACCACACAAAGCACTTTGTCATCTGTTAAGCCCTGAAGGGTTTTCGGAGGGGGCGCAAGGTCCCTGACTCAAGGAGGCCAGTCTCGCTCGACATACTCGGGGGACTGGTGCGCAGCCTGCCGGGGCTTTGCTACAACGGGTATGAGGTGGGCTTGTTTTAAGTGGTGTTCCTCTTGGCCTTCTTCAGGGCATTTCGTATCGAGGAGCTAGTTGGCCCAAATCGGGCTGGGGGTGGGGGGTCCAGCTCTCTGAGGTTAGGTTTCAGCGGACAAGGGGGTGGTACATCTCTGCTGGTCAAAAACGGATGCTAGAGGTCGGGGGACAGATGTGGTACTGCATAACTTTCCCGGGTCACCCTTATGCCCGGTGGCTAGTGTGGCTCGATACCTGGGACGAAGGTCCTTTCTGATGCACGAGGACGGTACCTCATTTTACCGTTTTCAGTTTCTCAAGGTCTTTAGACGAGGACTTCAGGATTTGGGGGTGCGGCCGAATCAGTTCGGGACGCACTCGATTCGCATAGGGGCAGCCACCGAGGCAACTCGGCTAGGCTTGGGCGATGAAATGGTCAAGAAAATTTGGCGGTGGGAATCGGTGAGGTTCCGGTCCTACGTTCGGTTGGATAAGATGGTGTGAACAGTTGCTGTGGGGATTGGCCTTGTGGGGTCCCTGGCTGACATTATTTTTTTCTTCCCTAGGTCGAGTGGCTTGGATTGTGGGCCATTTCTTTATATTCTGGGCCAAGAGGAGAGCTGCAATTCATTTTCGGGGTCAGCAGCTGGACTTCCCTGAGGACCAGATTAAGTTACAATGGTTTGGTTACAGGGGTTATGGTTGGCAGGAAGTGTGTAGCGAGGTCCTTAGTATGGTAACGAGGGTTAGGCGGCCAGATGTGCTCGTGCTGCATGCAGGCGGTAATGATCTTGGGCTTATCCCGCAACTGCTCTTAGTAAAAAGGATGAAGTAGGATGTGAACAGGATCAGGGCCTGGGTCCTGGGTGTTCAGTTGCTATGGTCCGAGATAGTTCCCTGGCTCCGTTGGCAGCATGCACGGGTTTCAGCAGCTATAGGGCGCTGCCGAGGGAAGGTTAATGGGTTGATGGCCAGTTTTGTAAGGAAGCTAGAGGACATGCTACCAGGGTACTTCAGAGATGATGGGGTGCACCTCTCGTAGGTGGGGATCGATTTATTTAATTTGGGGCTGCAGGAGGGTCTGGCCAAGACTCTATTTCTTCTGGGTGGCGGAGCTCAGACGGCTTAAGGGGTCAAGGTCTGAGCTTGTGGCGGACTAGTGGAAGGAAAGTTAAGGGGGTAACGGGCCTGCTTAAAGAAGCGTAGAGCAAGAGTAGTGAGTTGGCTGTTTCAATATGGACTGTTTACCTGTTGGTAAGATGTTGGTGGTTTCGAGCTTGTTGGTAGCTCAGAACCCAGGTGGTGTAGGGGTATCAAGGTATACCCCTGCCAGGATCGTGTGGAAAATGTTGGATCTTGTTTTGTTATACTTATGGATTGTTATACAATGTTATGTTATATATGATGGGTCATTGCCTTGCGAATTGATATGTGGAAAAGTGATAATGATGGATGCTGAGGATGTGGGGGTGGGCAATGACTTTTATGTTATTTATATATTATCGTTATTATTATTATTATATATTATAAATGAAAGCTGTGGACATATTGACCTATACCCTAAAGTGTCAGTGTTTCATTGGTGTGGGTTGGGAAAAAGGTAATGGTCCGCTCCTCCAGCCCATATGGCGACAATGCACCTGTCATGCATTTGCTGCAAATGTCAAAGGTCTCTGGCTAAGTAAAGTCAGACCTGGAGTGTCCGGAGAATTTCTTTCATTGCCTTGTTGTTGTGGGATTGCTGGTCCTGCTCTGGAGCACCGGGTGGCTTCTGGAATTGAGTGGGGCTCCTACCATCGCTTTTGCAACAAAGTAAAGTCAGACAGCGCAGAACTGGAAACAAATATAAACCTGTCAGCCAATCCTATTCTTACCATTATTTTAATGGAAGTGCTGAGCATATCCTATAAATCCTTGCTCCTCGAGGTTTATGACATATGTAGCTCAATACAAAAGCAGCAATTGAAGTTAATGGAAAACATAAAAGGTATAGCAGTCCAAAATAGTTTTATTAATTGCTGCAATCCTAAGACACTAGTAAAAAGTACTCAAGGTCTGGGGCTTTCCTTATACAGTATCTGTGCAAAGAGCATTTCAAAAATGTCCTATTTGAAATGTCCTTCTAAGGCAGGGATCTACAATTACCTTATTTTTTTAATGGAATTGATAGCCATGGAATCATGGGTGTTGTAGTTCATCAATATTTAGGGGGTTGGGGGGGCAGAGTCTGATATGCCTGCCTTAATGCTCGTTCTTACCACTTACCTTGTTGAGTAAACATTTTCACCAATAATTATGTTTAAGTAGGTAACGTGTGCTAACACCATGTCTATCCCAGAGCTTACAGTTCTCCTACAATCCTGATTTTTTTTGTCTTTTGTTTTCTGTGAATATTGTACAATAATTATGAATCCACACCTCTCCAGTCATTCTGATTACATTTGCAACTAGAGTCCTGTGTTATAATTGAGTGAACCAACCACTCACAGTACAATTAATTTAATATTGCTGACAAATTACAAAATCGTGTCAAATTAGATGATGAATAACAAACCTACTAGTAATATATTTTTTAACAACGTATTGAATATATTTCTGTGTATTTACATGTATGTCATTGATCCATATGATGTGTGTATGTGGGAGGGGGTTATATTATTGTGTCCGTGTAATCTGAATATTTTATTTTATTTAGTATCTCATAGAGCCTCCATATTGTGCGGGGGCTTTTAGAGCTCAGTTTAGAGTTGTGGTGTTGGATTCAGGTTGTGACTCATGTGTTCAGGGTAGGTTAATACTAAATACAAACAGGGTTATTTACTAAAGTCAGAATCGTTGCAAATTTAAAATGAATTTCAAATTTAAAGGGACATTCTGCTACCCAAATATAAATAAAAACAACATTTAGCAGATACACTCCCTTTTCATTATACATTTTTTGTATTAGAGGGATATCTAAAAACAGCTAGCAAAAGCTGCAGATCTCTTGTCTGAAGCCTTTGGAAGCCCTCCCCTTTAACCCGATTCCCAATACTTTCTATAGTTGTCTAAGCACAGACTTCCCAATGTGGCTCAATCACAAGATTTTGCAATTTGGCAGTCGCAATTACTGCCTCCACTGAGATAATGAAACCAGGAAGTAACAGGACCAGTTGTCTGATTGAGAGCCAGGGGTGTCTAAATGTTCCAGTTTCTATTAAAATATTTTCAGTTTTGTAGACAAAAAAGAGGACACGTTCTTCACACATAAAGAACCTCAGCAAGCTGAAGTGCATTAAGTGTCTGGAGTGTCCCCTTAAAAGTTAAAACATTTGAACTGGGAAAATTCTCAAAGTCGGCTATGATTCTAGTTCAGCTACTTTGGCTTAAATGTTGAAATCCACTCTGAATTACCAGCAATTCTCACTTTAGTGAATAACCCTGTTTGTTTTGTCCATGGTGCTGGAATGGGGATATGGAAAGGAGGACATAGTGATTAAGACAATTACGGTACCCCGTCCAATAGGGGTTTAAGATGCTCTAATTAATTATAACACCCAGACTCAACAAAGCCAATCTGGACAGTGGCAGTTTAAAGGGTTTCTCCAACCCTTTTAAAAAGTTATTAGAATAATTCCTTATTGGTATGGAGCAGACTCACTGCTCTCTGATGACTACGTTGGTGGTATGATCCCCACCTAGGATTTCTTGGAGTAAGATGATAAAATGCCAAGAGATAAAAAAAAATTAAAAAATGAAAGACCTTTATAAGTAAAATTGCACAAAAGTAACAATATTCAAACACGTTTTGCCGGTTGACTTTTTCAAATGGACTAAAAATATACATCCTGGCTCATGGGGTATATATAGGTAAAAGGCACTTTCAAATTGTCGCCAAACTCGCATAGATAACTATCCAGCCAATCACAGTTCAGCAATCTTTAGTACAGCACAAATATAGAATGAAAGCTTCTACAAGTAAAATACTGTTATTGGGAAATCAGTATATAATGAAAATGTTAAAACGAGGGTTTTATAAAGAGATATGTTATTTAATTCTGACACGTGATGCGCATCATAGGCGCATTTTGTTCAATTGGCCGCTATGCCTCATGGGGGCTGTTGTTTGCAACATTGTCTTGTGTAGTCCGTGATGCTGGCTGCATCACGGAAGAAAGCAGTGGTTGCAGGAGGGAACTAATTGCTCTCCCAAACATATAAGGGTGGGGAAGGAATTCAAATAACTCCCCAAAAGTATATAAATAACGTTTACAATCGTGGCGGCCATTTTGGTAGGGGAGAACAGAGAAGTGACAGCGGCCATATCGGGAGGGGAAGGGTAAAGAAATAGCATACATATTTGAATATAAAGGTGAAATTATCATAAATAGACATATAAAGGTATTTAGGGGGGAGTAGGAGCTCTCCCAAACATATAAAGGTGGGGAAGGAATCAAATAACTCCCCAAAATGTATTTACAATCGCTGCGGCGGCAGCCATCTTAGAGTGGGAAATGGAAAACAGGGTAATGGCGGCGGCCATATTGGGAGGAGAAGGGTGAAATTATTATTTTTTTAAATAATAAAAAGGCAATTATAAAAAATAGACATATAGGCACAAAAATAAGTAAATCAAAATGGTGTCAGGGCAATAGAGAGAAATAGTACACACAGTGGAACTATAATTAGATCAAATCAAACACATCAAAATCTACATTGAGACCATGGGGTATCATGGTCTTTAGATAAAATACCCATTCCACTTCAGTTCTACCAAGTATATATATATTTTTTTGTAATTCTTTATTTTTGCGGGTATGCATAGACATAGCATTTCAGTTAGTGCTGAAGAAACAGCGAACATACAAGAATACATTTTCGGTATGAAGTACAACACATGTAATATGTCAACCTATTTTTTTAGATTTGTTATGTCATGCTAGAGTCCCTTGCGTCTGAGCCATGGTGGGTGAAACTTTGGACTGGAGGTTGCTTGCCGGGAGCGGGATGCGCCCTAATCGTTACCTATATAGGGTATGTCAGATAATTACTTAAGGCGCCATTGATACGGAGCTAACGCTCGGGCAGGAGAGCAGTCGGTGACCTAGGTCACTCTTGTAGGTTAGCTGGTATTCATGCAGGCCAGGTAGGTCTGTCTTGGAGCGTGCCCACTGATAGCTTGTGTAAGTGTGAATAAGATCAGTGCACGTCCCTATGAAATTTATAGGGGTGGGGGGCGGGTAGTATCTAAGCAGGGTGTTTGGCTGTTTGCTTACAGAGCCAGTTGAAAGGTAAGGGTATTTATAAACTAAGAGACACTGAAATTAAACTTAAACGGACATCTTGTAGATGTGTCAGAGGAAACATGCAGTGAAAACCAAACATGTATATACAAAACATAGAGTTGCAGCTTATTGGCAGCCGTCGACTTCAGGCGGGAGAGTTGGAGGTGCTCGGTTCGAGTCCCCTTGGTATGAAGGGCCTGATGTTGGCCACATTCCACGTTGGACCCGGTTCTGCTTGCAGAGGTTCAGTCGGCACACCGAGAGACTTGAAGAAAGCATGGGCCTCGGATAGGTGTAGGAGAGGGTGCACCTTGCCTTCCTTTTCCACCAATAGACGGTGTGGGCCCCATTTGTAGGGGATGGAATTTTCTAGGAGCTGATGCGTGACTTGTCTAAAAGATCTTCTCCATTTCAGGGTGTGTCTGGAATAGTCCCTGTAGAACGCCAGGTGAGCCCCCTCAAAGGGAACCGTGGGAGAGCCTTTAGCAGCCCCCATGAGCACCCCCTGGTCAGAGTCCCGCACAAATTTTATGAGCACATCGCAAGGGGCATCTTTGGGTGCTTTGTTAGCCCTGGGGAGGCAAAAGCAGGAGTCAATTGCTAGCTGTTTCACTTGTTTAGGCAAAAGAGTGGCTATGAGCCGTCGGCATTCGGCAATAGTGAGGTAGCTCAGATTTAGTGATCGATTCGGGTATCCCTCGGATTCTCAAGTTGCGTGCTTTGGCCCTGTCCTCCATATTGGCTAATTGTGCTGTCAGGGAATTGCATTGCTTCAGCAGTGAATTTAGGGCTGTATCTGTGGCTGTTTGTGCCACTCTGACGCCTTGGACTGTTTCGTCAACTGTATTCACCCTGCTGGTGAGCGTGAAGACTTCCTCTCGTACCTGTGCCATGTCAGTCTGGAACATAGCTTGGATGTCTTTCATCAGAGCCTTTATGTCGGCTTTCGTGGACGGGGCAGCGTCCCCCAGCTCTAAGGGTGTCATGGGCTTTGCCCATGCTGGTACTGCTGCAGGTAAGTCGGTCAGCAGGCTGTCGTCGTCTGACGAGTGAGATGTGTAAGCCTCAGCCCGTGCAATCTTTGACAAGTTGGGCCGCATGGCCATACACATGAAAGCCCCAATATCCTGGGAACCCGGGTTGGGGTCCGCTCAAGACTTTTTCGTCTTCTTCCACATGTCATAGGGTACACGTGGAGCTGCTTAGGGCTTGGTAGTGTGCCCCTTTTTGTCCGATATCAGCCTTTAGCAGGTTTAGCAGACAGAGCTGCAGTAATGTGTGTCTTGCTCTCTCAGGCGCTGGCTCCGCCCCCCCCAAGTATTTATTTTTATATCACCTCCTCTCTGTGGGATGGAACATGTTTTGATACCAGTACATTTGAATCGTTTGGGATCATTATTATGTATGGCAAAGTGCTTTGATACTGTATGGTTTGGGTATCCTTTGGAGATATTCCGGCAGTGTTCACTTAATCTAATTTTAAGCTTCTTGCTCTGACTCCTACCACCAAGACCACTTCAAAAAGCAGAATCATTTAAGCTTTATGTGCATTACTTAATCTTGCATAGTTTTCTTGGCAGAAACCCACTCTGACTTGGTAAAATTTTAAAAAGCATTTTGCATATATTTAGCTTTTTTTCAATTTTTTTTTTTTTTTTTTAAAACAATTCAGTAAAAATAAGTTACCTGTTTGTTAAACTCCTTACAATGCATCCTGTTCTATCCTGAACAGAGTGATGTGTTGCTCTGTAATAGAATATAGTGGTAGGGGTTTAATAGATGAGTACCACAATCTATATTTACTATGTATGTCCTGGTAGCAGGGTTAGTGCTTTGCCTTTTATTAGAACACACTTAATTCTTCAGTCTGTTTAGCAGGATTTTAAAGTACTGTCTAGCAGTGTGTAAATTTAACGTGTATCCGATGGGGAATCCAATTATTAGCCATGATCAAGTTCCAAGGGAAACTCTTATTAGTAAATTGAATTCACAGCAGAAGCATATGAATTCCACATACTGCCAGGTACCACTTTCAAGCCCCATCTGACAGAATTAAGAATTCATATGAATAAAGAAGTGGCAATCCTACATAACACCTACATCACAATTCTATTTACTGGATTGGCCTGCTGAGTTACTCATGTAGCTAGCCAACAGTGCTGCTGAAGTTACAAGAACTTGTTACTTTTGCAATATCTCATTTTCTCACAACTCTTTTCCATCATGTAGAAGTTCTGTGTCCCTTTTCAGATACGGAGCTGTTACATTCCTGCCACAGGTACTTAGAATTCTTGGAATCCAGCTCAGCATTGCTGCCTGCAAGGCTTTCGTTAGAAAAATCTTAATTTAAAAGGACTTATAAGGGCCTGACTTTCTACACTTCGATTATGGTCTGAAATTATCAGCAAACAGCTGCTTAGCAATCGATATACCTGTTGGAAAACATAAGTGGTTTTCTAATGAAATATTTAATTAACAACTGTCTTTATTTATCAAACTGGGCACTGGGGACTGCAAATTTTATTAAAGGACATGGAGGCGAGTATTATGCTTTATTCTCTTTCTTTTAATCCTCAGCAGCAAATATTATAGATTCATAGAAACAAATCAAACAGGTAAACATGCACCCTCAAAGGGTTAACAACCTAACAATACATCCAATCATAATGCCCCTTGTACCATCAACTTCCCATGTGACCTTCAGCCACTCCTCTTTCTTTGCTGCTGCCTCCTCAGCTAAGTACATTTTAATTTTCTCTCTGTCTGATACCAGAATTTTGGTGTCATTTAAGCATAATTGGTGTCTAATTTGTGTTTTCATTTTTTCCTGCATGTGTACACTGTTTGTTTCAGGGCTTCTGCCTTGCTTTTTGTCTCTGCTCAGTTGGCTCTTGGTTGCTTCCCCCAGCCATTTCCAACCTCTCACCCCTCTCCCCATCTTCCCTCGATCAGATTGATTATCACCTGGTGTTCTGGGGCAGCCAGCAGCCCTCCGTCGGAAGGCTCTCACCACCCTGTATTCCTTCCTTCCCGCTCCGAGTTTCCCTCTGTGATTTCCCGCTTCGCGGCTGGCGCTGCTCACGCATGCGCACAACGCAAATGCGCATCGCAGCGGCCATATTGTGGTTGGCATTTTTGCCGCAAGTTTAGTTTCCTGGGTTTTTAGTTCTTTTAGAGGCAGGTGTGTGCCAATTGATCGGCACAGTTGCTGGGCATCTCACCGGTGCTCCCTAGGAGCCATTCCTGAGGGAACACTTGGTGAGCTTGACTTTTCATATTGCTAAAGTTTGTATGTACTGTGTTATTTTAAGGTACCCCTGATACCAACAGTGCTTGGCATTTTTAATTGCTCCTACCCTACACTATTAGAGATTTAGGTTCCCCCTATCTCCTATCTGTCCCGATTTATATTCTTGGATAGGACATTTATTTCTCAAGAGTTTCTTTTTGTTTAAATAAGTCACTTTATTTAAATGTCTTTTTGCTACTAAATATACACATTATATCCATATATGTGAGGGGTTTAGGCTCTGTAAATATATGTTTTTTATGTGGAGTTGTTAAATGTTTCTTCACGTTGACATGTGTTTTGCATTGAATTCTTCGTCGGCACCACCAAAGAAAGAGGAGTGGCTGAAGGTCACATGTGGAGTTGATGGTGCAAGGGGCATTATGATTGGATGTATTGTTATGTTGTTAACCATTTGAGGGTGCTTGTTTACATGTTTGATATAATATTTGCTGCTGAGGATTAAAAGAAAGAGATTAAGAATAATACTCGCCTCCGTGTCCTTAATAAAATCATGACTTTACATCATGAAATTAGTAAAATCTGGTAATTGTGTTCCAATACAATGATTCAATTACAATGTTGGTCCTGAAATGTGCAATTCTCAATACTTATGAACGTATGTCATAATGGTTCTAAATCCTTGGAAGACTATATGAAAGAAAACAGATTTATGGTTCAGTTACTGCAAGCTTGTATAAATATGTAACTAAATTGAAAAATGACTCAAGTGAATGAGAATCTGTCATCATAATGATGTATCTTACAGTCAATGACGGTTAATGCATTACTCGGAAATGCAAACCTTTTTCTGTCAAGGAAAAACATACTTATGAAAAATTGCTAAGCTCTGCACGCCCACAAATGAGATTTACTATAAATTCTAGTGTGTTTCTGCCACTATTTTCCTAATCTAAAATTATGGTTGCAAATTCTCTGTTGTAGGTCAGAAAAGAATGTATGGAAAGACCAACCTGCAATATTTTATTGAAACGGTAACTGTCAACACATTTTCACTTCTCAGTTGTTTTTAAGTTTATTACATTTGATGAAACATAAAGCTATACTGTAAGCACCAAAGCAATGTTATCTTAATGAAGCTGTTTTGGTGTATAGATCATGCACCTGCATTCTCACTGCTCAATTCTATTTCATTTTGGAGTTAAACCACTTTTATTGAGCATGTGCTGCAAAATGCTGTGCCAATCAGTATCTCATCATAGAGATGCAATGAATCAATGTAATTATATGGGGAACGTTTAGCGTCTCCATGCATAGTGTGGAGACACTGAACATAGGCAGAGCCAGCCTTATGGGTGTGCGAGCTGTGTGGCCGCAGGGGCCACCATGGAGCAGCAGGCGACATGCGGCCGACACGGAACTCCCAGAGCAGTCCGGGCCCCCCAGGACCGCCGGGCCCATGACAACCATCAAAGTGGTCATCCCCTGATAGGCGGCCCTGAGAGGTGTTACTAATTGAAAATGAAATCATTTTGTTTACATGCAGGCTATGTCAGGCACAGCCAGGTGAGGTTTGGCGAGGGCTGCATAAAGAGAAACAATAGTGATAAAACTCCTAAATGGCAGAGAATTTAGCAGTGAAACTGCAGAGGCATGATCTGTACATTCAAAACTGCATTATTAAACTAAAGTTGTTTTGATGCCGATAGTGTCCCATTAATTACATATTTTAGGTGGTGCCTATTGATTTTTTTTTTTTTTTAAGAATATTTCACTTTATTTGGTTAAGCAAACACATTCGGTCAGACTCTACTGCAGTAGCAGGCAAATTGAGTTGTGCAGCAGGTCCGATAACTTTCGAGTTGGCACCAGCATGGGTACTGCTCCAGTCAAAGTATAATTTTATAAAAATACAAAAATCAATATACATAGTTTAAAAATATATATAACCAAGTTTCATTAAAGGTAATAAACCTTTTAAAAACAGGAATCGAAAATTGAATGACAATTGTCCTTTAATAGTGGCATTACCTTAGTTTATCCTAAATAATCACTCACACAAATATACAGTTTCAGACCTTTTTGACTACTTCAAAATATCTCTCATGTGAAAACAATACAGGGACCTGGTTGACACTAAATTACCATAACATGTGAGCCAGAGGTCAGCTAAGAATGATGTTCGTTGGAGTTCACATGAGCTAGTAGAGCAAGCATGTCAAACTCGCGGCCCACGGGCACCGGGCATCACTAAACTGCGCGAGGGAGCAGTGAGGAGCAGGAAGGAGATCTCCAGACAGAACATCCCCACACCAGCTCCCAAAGGTAGGGAACAATACATTAAATGATGTGAGTGCAAAAATGTTTAAATGTGTGTGTGTGTGTGTCTGTCAGTGTGTCTGTGTGTGTCTGTGAGTGAGTCAGTGTGTGTGTCTGTCTGTGAGTGTGTGTGTATGTGTTAGTCAGTGTTGTATTGGCTGTGGTTTAGTAGAGGGGGGTACTCTATCAGCTGGCTGTGCAGCATGGGGGTTGGAGTGATGTATGTTACCTGGCTCTCCCCCTGAGACCTAGACAATGACTCAAGGTCCACACCTACTTAGCAGTTTATTTGCTCATCACTTGACATTCCTCATATAACCTCAGACAGATGCACCTACATTCACAGATGTACATAGAAAGGTAGCCAGTAAAATGTGCCACCCAGGAACCCAGGATGACTCAGAGATCTTAAAACTTTTAAATCTTGATGGGTCATGATCATAGCCTTAGATTTTCCACAGGTAAGTGCAGTATTTAAACATGTCTATGGCAAAGCAATGCAGACAAAGCCCAGAAGGCAACTAAATTAAAGCAATTATTATTGGGTTTATTTTAATTATTGAAAAGAAAATATATAGGATAACATTTTCCACATGAATAATCCTTGTCTTACTTAAACCAATTTCAGGATATTCCATTAGTTCAATACTACTTACATTTATCATCAATGTGATGCATGAAGCAGTCTTGATACTGTGTTAAAATCTTTACAGAGTCAGGGACACAATAAGCACCATATTGTAGTGGTTATGGTGCCAGGAGTTCCCTGGCTCTGTCAATTGATAAGGGATGAAATATTTTTTTAATTAGGTCACCCTTACCCAGATCCCCTTCGGTGCCTACCCTGATTGGTCTTCACACTGTGGCTAAGGCAGAAGTTCTACTTCTTATTCTGCTTTAGCTATGTCAGTTGACATGTTTAGGTCATTCATTGGCTGAGAGCATCAGCTGGGAGATCCCAGTATTAGATCCTTTCACAACTGTATTGTACCCTTACTGGAAGGTGTCACCACGGGACTCTAGGTACCATAACCACTACAGTGCATTGTAGTTTTTATGGTACTTCTTTAATTCCTGAAAGTCCAGTAAAGACTATTGCTATTATAACAATCTCAATAAGATTTCAAAATTGAATAAATCACAAACTTAAAGTGAAATTGGAATGCTAAAAATAAGTATATTTAGTTAGAATGTTGTCCTTGTCCAATAAAAAAAAAAAAAAACATAAAAAATCTCTATAAAACTCCAAAAAACTCACCTTTACTTCTTCTGGGCATGATGACTCCAAAAGTGAACGCTTGTGATTTTTTAAAGGTCTTCATGAAGAAGTATCTCTAGTGGTTATCATTCTGTGCATGGTATTGGACAAAAGGAAACATTGCTGTGTCTCTGAAATGACCATGTTTCACAGTGCCTGTAAACAGGACAGAGTCTGTACAGCAAAACCACTACAGCAAGATTACAATTACGATTCTTTATAGAGTGCTAACATATTCTACAGCGCTGTACAATAGGTAAACAAGGCAAACATTAACATTAAAGGGACACTATAGTCACCTGAACAACTTTAGCTTAATGAAGCAGTTTTGGTGTATAGAACATGCCCCTGCAGCCTCACTGCTCAATCCCCTGCCATTTAGGAGTTAAATCCCTTTGTTTATGAACCCTAGTCACACCTCCCTGCATGTGACTTGCACAGCCTTCCATAAACACTTCCTGTAAAGAGCGTCCTATTTAGGCTTTCTTTATTGCAAGTTCTGATTAATTAAGATTTTCTTATCCCCTGCTATGTTAATAGCTAGCTAGACCCTGCAAGAACCTCCTGTATGTGATTAAAGTTCAATTTAGAGATTGTGATACAATTATTTAAGGTAAATTACATCTGTTTGAAAGTGAAACCAGTTTTTTCTTCATGCAGGCTCTGTCAAGCATAGCCAGGGGAGGTGTGGCTAGGGCTGCATAAACAGAAACAAAGTGATTTAACTCCTAAATGACAGTGAATTGAGCAGTGAAATTGCAGGGGACTGATCTATACACTAAAACTGCTTTATTTAGCTAAAGTAATTTAGGTGACTATAGTGTTCCTTTAACTTTAATACTAAAAAAAAAATGCATATAAAATACAGCAATAGTAGGTGCAGAGGGCCCTGCCAAAAGATTAATCAGAATGAGTGTCAACCAGCTGGGGCTTCCTCACAACCGCCTGCTTTGACCCTTAAAATTCATAATATTTGCTCTAAATTAAACTAGAAATAGTTTACCCATTCTTGCAGTAAACAGATATTCAAACAAAGCTGTGATGTCAGCCATATCTGTATATTTTATGGTTTTTTCATCTATGCTTCCTCATGTAGTATTAACCTGGGAAGTTGGGATAGAACCTAAAAAATGTCTTGAGGTTTGTTATATGAATTTATCCATCAACTAATTTCCTATCATTAACATTGCTTTTACAGAGACACCAATGATGGTTTTAAAAATGTTGATAATAGAAATGAATCTTGCTTTGAAACTTACTTTCTATTTGCTGTGTCATGGAAACAAATACTGGATATTTTTCTCTGACTGGAAATAAAGGAAAAGAATACATCTTTTATTCAGCTTTAAACCAAGTGTCTATTCACTGCTTTGAGCTAGGAATGAGACCGATGGAAAAGGGTTCAAAGGTCAGGCTTCATAAATAACTCAGAGACTTTGGGAAAAAAACAGAGATCTTTTACGGAGATATGTAATTACTTTCCTTCAATATCTAAGCAATATTATATTATGTATATATTTTGCAGGCCACTGGTCCCGAACTGACATCTTGTGAAATTTTAAGTGTCCCAAAAAATGCTATATCTTCAGAAAATAATATTCCAAAAAGCAAAATTTCTTGGCAATGCGCAAGTCTATTTAAATGATAACTCCAAACACCATGAACACCTCAGTGTTTTGAATTGGTCATGGTGCTTGGAGTCAGTATGTGCATCTTTTCAGTATAAAACGCAGCACATACAGAGATATTTAGACTACATGCCAGAGATGTAACTCCACATCCTGCAGCATAATTTCCACGCTGGCTAATGTCAGTTATGTTTATATTTCTTTGAACAGATGCTCATTAGCTAAGCTAATGCTTTAAGACTATAAATGAGTGGCAGGATTGGCAAATGGCTTCCCCAGCTCTGTAGAAGCTGGATGTGGTTGAGGCTCCATTGTGGGAGCCTCAGCATCTGACAGGACCAGGTGAGCGGCTGTCAGGAATGGAATGGGATCCAACAGGCAGAATATAGACAAAAGGTAACGTATACCGGACCTTAGAGTGGCCGGACTAATGTTAGAAGAACAAAGAGTAGTCAGAGATCAAGGTAAACGAGAATACTAAAGCCGGGTCAAAGGAGAATAGAAAGGAGAGTAGTCAAAACGGAGCCGAAGTCAATAACCAGAATACAGATAAAGCACTACAGGGAACACTAATGAATCACAACATGGCAATAAACCTTTCCCTCAGAGTTCTTTTTATACCGTTGCTCGTTAGGATGGTAGCCACACCCCCAAAATGTCAGAATCTGAACATTTAGGTGGTCCGTGATGTCATTGGTGCCATGACGTTGATGCATGCGCGTTGCGTCATAAAAGGGGGGCTAGACCGGCGTGAAAACTCCTGGAGAACTAAGAGAGATGCTGGAGAGGATCCTTATCCTCCTGTAAGAGGTGAGTACCATGGGGGACATCCCTGGTCATCACAAAAGGTACCCTGACAGCGGCTGAATCATTGTAAAATGGTTTGCCCGATTTCTGGGAAATGGAAACAGCAGTTTGTAGTGGTTACAATGTTTAGAATAACACTTTCATTCTATGCATTTGACTTGTTAAAGAGGGTGTTGTCTACTCATATCTCTTCACTAGGGATTAGGTTCTACACAAGGGTTTAATGGTCTAGTTGGTGGATACAGAGCAAACTCAAAGGATAAATTCACCCATTTTATATGCAACTCAAGTTTCAATATTTGCGAAGTCTGTAAGTGGTGGCCTATGGGAGAACAATGCTGCAGATAATTATGAAAGGTTGGGTTAAGCAACCTGGACCTGGTCATCTATACCTGTCATGAACTAGCTATGGATGATAGAAGATAAGCATTCCAGGTAATAAACAACTATGAGATACTGGTTCCCACCCCCTGCTCAAGGGCCACATTACTCATCAAAGGAAAGCTAGCCTTAAAGGAAATGCATCATGTTTTGGTCAATTTATCTTTGTACTTTACACCTTTAGGTCAAGCCTACTTCTTGCAGCTAATTATACAGTTAGTAGAGAAGGTGACCTAGAATCCAATGGAATGTTCCTGTTAATTGCTTCATTTTCAGAATTTTGTAAAAAGAACTGCATTTTATACAGAATCCTAAGTGCATCATCAAGTCATCTGTAATGCTGAGTAATGTAATAAAATTGTCCATGTCACATTTAAAAATGACTCCTGCCATTTGACCTTACAGAGGCCAGTGTTTTGTTACAAAGGAAAAATAACTCTTCATACAATGAGTTAAGCAGAATGTCTTCTTAGCTCTTTATCTTGGAATTGTCTAGTTATAGAGGACAAGACTTGAACAATATATTAAATTAATAAATTATCAAGATACTTCGAGCAATTAAATCTAATATTTGTGTTATATGATTGATGATTCAAGGAGCAATCTGAACTGCTTAAAAAGTTTAGAAGATATGTTTTTTTATTCCTTTTTTATTTAAACCTTCCTCTGGTTAAGCAACAGATAATGGGATCAAAATTGATGGAAATGTTTCTGTTGCGTTTTTCATTAGAGACTGTAGCAGAGCGGACTGGGATTGTGTAAGACCAGTGAAAAGTGTAAGCAGTATAGAAGGCAGGAGATGATAGCAGCTTGAACCAGCACCCTAACTGCATCCAATGTTGGGAAGGGGTGGATGTTTTTCAGATGGAAGTGACAGGATTTGGGTGATTGACTGAATGTGAGGGGTGTAGGAGAGCCTGGAATGAGAATGCCATGGCAGCAAGCCTGTGAGGTAGATCTGTGAGTGCCATTGACTTGGAGGGAGATAAGCACTGGAGTAGTGGTATACACGTAAATGTGGGACTAGTGCCTTGAAATGTCCTCTGTTGTAGGCAATATGCAACCAGACGAGGGGAGAATGGTGGGTTATAGTGTAGCATGTAAAATATTAATGGAACCTAGAAGAAGAGATACACTTCCAGTGTATAGGGATATCAGTTAGCTCTACTTCTGTGCACCTGGGCGATATAATCCCCATCTAAGAATATGTGGTATATCTCTTGATCTAGAAGTTGATCCAGGAACAAAATAGACACAAATCTAGTGAGCTAGATGAGTAGATAAATAGAGTTACACTGACATTTATTTTAGCCTACTGTGCCAATTCATTCAGCAAATCTTATGACCCCAATGCTACACTCCCTGCACTCTGTGTGAATATACATTTACAATGTCATTAAACCCACAGGCAAAACCAAATCAGAACACAATCTAAACAGGCAGATGTTTGGGGGATTTCTGACATAATGCTGCTAGAGCTGTCTAAATAGGAATTTGCTGTGAAACTAAAAGTATAGAATTTCAGTTCACTTCCTCCCAAACACGTGTGGGGTCTAAGGGGCTATATGTGATTAGGTAAGCTGCATAGTCTCTTTCCAGATATATCCAATCAGATTAGTTGTAGTAATAGCTGGTGGCTGAACCCAAGACAATACCTTTTTGTGATGACAATATCTTTTGCCTTTTTTTTTTTTATAGATTAACAGAAGGATTGAAAGAAATCGAATGAGTTTGCCATGCTCTGTAGAAATAATGACAAGATTGGCGTGTTCTGAGAGTTAAAAGTTAATTTGGAAGTTTATTAATTAAAGGGTTACTCTAACCACAATGACCACTTCTACCTTTTGAAGTAGTCATGGTGGTAGGAGTAACCTGAATGTGCAGTGTCTCAGCTTGAAACACTGCATATCCATAGATAATGTGAATTGTCCGCATTGGGGGTAGTTAGACCCCAGGCACACGTGATTTAGGCATCCCAGAACTCTGTTCTCGACTAATTAATTCTGTGCATATTTTACATCTGTCGTCAGCATGCACTGCACTCTGGCAACAGAAGTAATCTGTTTCTCTATTCCAGGCAGAGCCTGCAAGGGGAAGCTTGAATCTCTCCTTCCTTTCTCCCACATTGAATGTAGCCCTCCCTCCTCCTTCTCTCCCTCATTCCCTATCTCCTCACTATGACTTTCTGTCGCCGAATGTGTGCATGTGCTCTGCGCTAGTTAAATGGTCAAATCAATAGACCTCCATGTGGCTCCCGTGACGTCAGATGGAGGTGTGCCATACATCATCGGGAGCTTCACCAAACGCTGGATTAAAGAAAGTAAAACTTTTATTTTATTTTGGGAGGTGGATCAAATAATAATTCTTAAAAAGGCATTTCACAATGAGGTACAAAAATGGTAGGCAAAACCCTTTAAAGAGACCCTCTTTGCATCATAACTGCTATAGCGTAGTGTAGTGGTTACAGTGCAAAGCGAAGGCCTCCCTGTAACCACTACACTGCGCTAAAGTTGTAAAACTACACACCGCTATAGTATTTCGGCAGGACAGGCTGACCTGCCAATCCTTAAGTCATACCTGCTCCTTTAGGTCGGTGCCAGTGATACAATCGCCCACACCCTCCCCCCTACTGAATAAGTTTAGAGCCATACCTCAAATGCTATCGGTTTATTCACAGCCTTGTCAAATCAAAACTTCATCAACAGGGCTGCATTCTTCCAGTGTTCTGCCAAGCTGGGGACCACAAATGAACACAATAAAGCTCAGACTCCTTTGAAGAGCAAAGAGTGAAGTTAAGAACTCCCATAGCATGTGTCTACCCAGTACACATTGTGACGGTAGTCACCATCACCAGGAGCTTAAGATGGACAATTTAATTAAGCCTCTGGATGATTCCTATGTTTACATAACCCTGTGTCCATTGTGGGTGCAGGGTGTTTGTGTAATGTGGTTGTTTGGGATTAAATGTCAGCGTGCTCTTCTGGCTTGCTATCGCTTGCAATCAACTATGTGGATTTGGTTGTGGAGCCTGTTCAGTGCCAACTGTTGGTTGCAAGAATCTGGCAACAGCTATATGCATTACCTGAATAGCAAGGCTTGCTAATTTGCATATTGGGGTAGATTTGCATATTATTTTTTCTGCAGGCAGGAGAGATATCCCATGTTAGTTATTGTCTTCCCTGTCCCTTTATTAATCTGTTTATGTATTATTATGAGTGCTTGTATGTTTCTTCACATGTTTTGGTTTTATGTATTTATTTTAGTGTGTCACCGTAAGCTTTATGTAATTATCATATGGGCTAGTCCCAAGTAAAAAAATAAAGCTTTATATGTTAGTTCCTTTTGGAACTTGTGTTCTGTGTGGATTTTTAGGGATCCCAGTAACATAGTCTTCAGACCTGTTGGTTGGTTGCACAATTCCTCTAGCCCTGGGATAAATGAGGAGAGCTAGGTCTGAGAGCCATAAGTACCTTTGTAAAGGCAATAGAAATAACATTCCAGGCAGAGGTGGATACCTGCCTGGAAGAAGGTTTGCAGTGGAATAGGCAGAGGGGATGATACCTGCCTGGAAGAAGGGCTGCACTGGTATAGGCAGGTGGGATGATACCTGCATGGAAGAAGTGTTGTATTGGAATAGGTAGAGGGCGTGACACCTGCATGGAAGAAGTGTTGTATTGGAATAGGTAGAGGGCAGAGGAGATGATGCCTGCCTGGGAGAAGAGTCTGGTTGGGTGAAAGAGTTCTGGATAGATGCCAGTAAAGCTTCAGCGACTGGGGAAGAAGCATTCCAGGCTCCCTCCCCAATTGTTAGGAAGTGGATTGGGTGGAGGTACTTAGTCGGACGACAGGAGCTCCGTCACACACATAAATTGGACAAAGTAGACATTTCTCTTTGTCCAATTTATGTGTGTGACACACTGAAAGGACAGTTTGTGAGTCTTTGATTTTTGTAAATAATTGCATTTAGTGAGACAGATCAGTAAATAGGGGGAGAGGATCTAGCTGATGATCCTCCTTTTCCCCATGTTTTTTCAAAAAAGCTACAAAACTTTATATTGCATAAAAGCCAAGTAAACTAATCTTATGTTAAAGTTTAATATGCAGGAACCTGATGTCAAGGTTGCCCTTTAAGGAATGCAAGCATAGTTATTGTTGAACATTAAAGGAACACAGTGTGCTGTAGTGGTTTTGGTGTCAGGAATTCCCTGGTGCACCTTCATTGTAAGGAGTCAAACGGTTTTAGAATGGTTTGACCTTTTACCTGGGGCCTATCGGGCATCTCCCATCTCTCCCTCTACTGGTGGTGCAAGGCTTAGCTCACGAGCTCAGAGCAATTAGATTCTTGCTGTCAATGAGCAGTAGTAAAGGGGCGGAGCAGTGCCCAGCAGGTAAGTCTAAACATTGTACAGTTGACTCTTTACAATGGGGGAGTTGCGCTGTACTAGTTATAGTGGTTGGAGTGGTCGTTATACTTTTAACGCATAAACCTTTAAGTGGTCATATCCTATTTAAACCTTTACCCCTCCTGGGGCGGGTAAGATTGCAGTAATAGCAATATGATGGCTATATACAGCCATGTGTTGGAATATTAACATGGATAGTGGATTGCTGTTCATTTAGAGTCTATATCCCGCATGTTCAACCATCTGATGATAGGTGTTGTGACCTTTACATGTAATTGAAGACAACAGCTACACACAGGAATCCTCTGCCCTCTAGGTAACTTTTCTCTCTTCCTGTTATCTAATAATCTATTAATATAATTGCTGCAGGCCTATACGTTCTGTTGCCAACCAACTGAACTATCTGTTGTTGTCTTTTCCTTTTCATTTTTGCTTTAGGTTATGGATTTTTGGTGCTTTCCTTAAACACCAGGTCAAGTGTTTTACGATCGAGTATCTGAACTGTATTTCCAGTCCCAGCATAAAGCATCACTTCTGACCTCGAAGAATTCCTAAGAAGCTCGATAGGCCTGAGAAATGATTCCCAGACTTTTTCTGTTTTTATTTTATTTGTACAAAGAAAGCACCCCAACATTTACTGGTTTATTTGTTCAAGAATAACTTCCATTAACATCAGGGTAAACACTGGTTTAATAGCGCTTCCCATGGTTAATAGGAAAAATAGGGTCATTGGATTTAACCCATGATGAGACTAGACTAGAAGAATGCATATTTTGGCTTTAAATACAAGGATGTCAATGTTACTTTAACCCTTCTCCTCAGTCTGACTGGATATTGTATTTTAACTATATCAAAGTCAAAACCTGTCAGCCTGCCCCAGTAACATACTGTTTGTGCAAAAAAGGTAACTCCTGCTCATGATCACCCTAAAACATATTTTTTTATATTTATCATTCAGGGATCCTTTGAGTGTCTGTTTTTAAAATCTGTTCTCGTAGTCATCTGTTAGACATTGAAAGGTAGTTTGAGCAGTGACTAAGTATCAGAGATTGTAAGGGGTGTCTCAAGGGCTGGATTGAATGAATGAGTAAATAATAAAAAAGGACATAGATATGTCTTGTTGTTACTGAGAAATAAATGATTTATTTCAGACAGTACACAGCTGCATGCCCAACAGCCATGGTAACTGCAGTTACTTCGGGAGTGGGTGGCATGAGTCAGGAAAGTCTACTTACAATGTAATGTCTGATACGTCCTGCAATGAGATAAACAGATATCTGGCTGAAAATTAGATTTTTATTTTTTGTAACGCTACGATCACCTTAAAGGGACAGTTTGGGCACCTTTTGGCACCATAACAACTTAATCTAAATTAAGTTGTTATGGTGCCAGGAGGCCATTAGGCACAATCTTACCTCAAGAAGTTAAACCGTTTCTCGAATGGTCTAACCACAAAGCTGCCTCCAGCTTCAATCTCAACTCCCCCCATCTGGCTTCAGTATCAGGTAGGGCGGTGTGCAACCGGTCAGGAGCACTGCTGATTGGCTGAGAGCAGTCAGCTGTAAACTTTCAGCCAATCAGTTATTCCCTATTCACAAAGCTGGCTTAGAAAGAAAGCACACCTTTCTCAAGCTTGTTCGAGAACAGTTGAACCCCTTGAGGTAAGAGTGCACCAACTGGCCTCCTGGCAACATAACAACTTAATTTATATGAAGTTGTTATGGTGTCTGGGAGTGTTCCTTTAATAAAGTGTACAGAAAATGAATAAATTAGTTTCTAAAATACTTAGTTTAGTTTTTCATTTGGCTGATAGTTTTGTAGAACAGGCAACAAGAATGTATTGTAGACAGGAACAATGACAGATTTAATTCAGTACATAGATTTATTAGGCACAAGTATAGATGTTTTGCAGGTCAAAAAGAAGAGCAACCCTTAGATAAACAGAGCCATCAGCAGAAACATTCCATTGGTTTCCATGGTAACTGCTTCACTTGCAGAACTTTAAGATACAGATCATGATTTTTAAGTATCTGTAAATATCAGCAACTGGCTAAGAATTGAGCAAGAATATGGAATTAAGCATGCTATTTTTTAAAATGTCTAATTTGAAATACATTTGAGTTAGCAATTTAACAACTTTTAGCTTCACTTTGATGAATAAAAATAAATCATTTTATGTCATAAATTGTAAGCTTGTTTGAGTAGGGCCTTCAGCACCTCTTGTCCGGTAATTTTTGTATGTCAATAATCTGTTGTCAAATTTCCCGGTTCTATAATTGTAACGCGGAATATGTTATATATATATTATAATAATAATGACTGAGTATTTTTATGTGTGCACACTAAACTGCAGTTCGTCCAAACTTGGGCTGATTGGGTGATGGTCCAAATTCCCAAACTCCGAGCCAAAATCTAGACGAATCATAAACTAAACACGCCCCAAAAAAGTATGTTCTTCTTGATCCATAATTTAGAATTCCTCCGTGGTACCAAAAAAAGAGATGATTGATAAGAAAAAAGATGATTGATGGCTAGGAGACAGACACTTAATGTAGATTGTAGTCACAGATCAATTGGAACAAAGGACGAGCAGTAAATAAACTACTCCTCATATTCCCTTTATTAATTACTTTTTCTCACTTGATCTGTGAACCAAATGGCTGGAAAATGTGAGTTCACTTTTGGTTGGTCTGATTTGTTTTTTTTTAATCTTTTTTCATTAACAAAATTAAGACAAGTCAAACTGACATATGGCTGAAATTTAGCTGTCCCAAATTTAAAAACTATATATATATATTTCAGATGAAGTGGTTCAACGCAAACAATGTTTAGTGAATGAATTGCACTGAGCAGGCTTACTATTTTTAAACTATTATCAAAAGCACATAGTGTCAAATGAGTTAACCCCTTGAAGGTTAGAAGGCACCTGGACACTCATGCTCCTATAACAAATTAAAGAAACACTCTAGTGCCCAAATAAAAGTAAAAAAAAAAAAAAGATCCACTGAACTAAACTACCAAGAAGTAACAGGATTGGTTATCCAATTGACAGCCATATGGGTGTTACAAGGTTAATTTAGAAAAGTGCCCATTTCTATTAAAATCTACACTTTTTGTAAAATGAAAAAAAGAGAACACACACTTCACACATAAAGCACTTCAGCAAGCTAGAGTGGTTTAGGGGTCTGGAGTGTCCCTTTAAATAAGCTTAATTTGTGATGGGTGTGGGAATGTTCTTTTAATATAATATATTTCTCAGTTATTGCATGTTAGGAAGCTGTTTGGCGACTTTTAAAAGCAAAATAGCAGGAACCCTTCACTAAACAGTAAGTTGTCACGAATTAACAACTGACTTTCAAAATCGAAACAAAAATAGATGGTCTGAAAAAATTCTGCAACCTTTGCAAAATATACATTTTCCAATAAAGCTATATTAGTTTAAATGTCTCAAATAAAGTTACAGCTTAATGAATCTGTCATGATGAAGACATCTTGAAAGTTTATTGGTTAACAAAGTGTCATGGTGCGAGCTCCGATGCGTTGTGTCCCTGCGTGGCTGGTCCAAGTGCCACTTGTCCTGCTCATACTGCCCTCGCCTCCTTCTCACATGTCTGCGGTCTCCTATGGCACTGTGTGTAATGCTGGCCCATGCAAATTGAGGCCCTTATATTGCCAGCCTTCCTGATTTTATTAACTGACACAAGCTTACATTTGTTGTCACGAGGATGTCACGTGTGCACCTACTGACCAATAACAGCTCTCCTACAGCTATGAAAGCTTTATTAGTTTTTTTTCTCTTTGCCCTGTCATGGTTTCCCTTGTTGTTATTGGAGAGTGTGTTATATTGATTTACTCTTTGTATTTTGACCCCTGCTTGTATCTTGACTACTCTACTTTCTGTTTTCCTTGATTTCCGGCTTGTATTACTGTTTACGTACGCTCTGTCTTCCTGACCTTGACCTGTCCTGTACTATTCTGTTTATTAAAGGATCACTATAGTGCCAGGAAAACATACTCTCAGGGACCCCCTCCCGCCGGGCTCTGGGGAGAGGAAGGGGTTAAAATCTTGCCTTTTTCCAGCGCTGGGCGGGGAGCTCTCCTCCTCCTCTCCGCCTCTTCTCCTCCTCTTCGGCTGAATGCGCATGCGCGGCAGGAGCTGCGCGCGCATTCAGACAGTCTCATAGGAAAGCATTCATAATGCTTTCCTATGGACGCTGGCATCTTCTCACTGTGATTTTCACAGTGAGAAGCACGCAAGTGCCTCTAGCAGCTGTCAAGAGACAGCCACTGGAGGCTGGATTAACCTATTTATAAACATAGCAGTTTCTCTGAAACTGCTATGTTTATAAAAAAAAAAATGGGTTAACCCTAGCTGGACCAGGCACCCAGACCACTTCATTAAGCTGAAGTGGTCTGGGTGCCTAGAGTGGTATTTTAATGTTAAATCCAGCCATTTTATTTTCCGGTAATCCGTTTTAGTATTCTGGCTATATTTCTTTTGTTAACTTCAGTTCTACATGTTGGGTAATAATTAAATCCTGACACAAAGTTTGGAATTTTATACTGCAAATCAACATGTTCTGCGGATCCTTCTGCTATGTAGAAAAGATAGTGAAAGAAAAAAATTAAAGTTAATAATTTCACAAATCTATATTTCAGTAAGATAATTCTAACACCCTATATAACAAAAATATAAGCAATCCTATAACTATCTATTCACAAGTATCTTTATGTCTGGTTCAAATATACTTTTTTTTTTTTTCTAAGTTCGAAGATGTGTACTTTTTCTAGAATGCATTGAAATGTTAGGGATAAAGTTATGTGTTACACAGAATTCAGTGTCTCATTCACCTGGCTGGCAAGATCTTTAAATATCTGTCTATCTATTGGCTGGAAAAATCATGGGCTGGGCTCAGGAATTAATTACAAAGCAGCAACTTCTTTTTTCTGTGTCTTTAGGGTACATGCTTAGAGAAAAAAATCTGGGAGAGAGAGAGAAAGAGAGACGTTCAGAAAGAAGAAGCAGAGAAGAGGGGGGAATCTTGAAAAAATCTTCCAAAGGAATATCTTCTATAACTTTCTGTCTTAGTTCTTGTAGAAAATCATTTATCCTCCCCCGTACTGAAACTGATTCCATAAAAGAAAAAGAACTTTGAGCAATACAACAGGAGCCTAAGACTTGTTAGAACAGGAGTGTCTGGCTAAACTTTCCAGAATTCCAAAAAGAAACCCTTTGGATTATGCTTGTAAGGCACAGGTAAGTTTAAATTCTATTTATTTATTTTTACATTTTTTTGTTTACAAATATGAAAAAAAATATATATATATTTGGGGGATATTTCGTTCTCGGGGCGGTTCAGTAGTTTTTAGTACCCACACTTTTGAAATGCCAATAGATTATAGAAATAGAAAAGTACCAAAAGGTTATCCCACAAATTAAACATTGGCGAAATGCAAATAATTTATTGTTCTCTACGGAAAATACTCAGGGGTTCATTTACTAAACTGTGAGCTGTAAAAAAGTAACCAGGACATTTCAACATTGAGTGCAAAGCAGCCAAGCTGGCAAAAATCTACAACTCAGCTACTTTTTATATTTTGCAGTTTTTCAAATGTGCACTTTAATGTGTTGATTTTTCACAATTTCTAGTTTAGTGAATTAACCCCTTAAGCGTAACAGTTCTGTGAAACTATAGGTTTGAAAAGAGTTTCCAGGTCTGAAATAGTCATTGTGGAAGTTTTGGTGCTTTAAGACTTCCCCAAATTCTGGCCACTACACACGATTAGACAACTCTAAATGAAAGCCTCAAATCCACACCCCTTCCATTGTTATCCTGTTATTCCCTTCATTAACGAAAGACAAATTTACCCACTTTATGACCTTCTGCACCTGCGCTCAGCCAAAAAGTGGGGATTTCTTGCAGTTTATATGATCCTATACAAAACATTTTCTTTCATGGTTGGATTTCTGCCCTGCATTGAATTACACATTAACAAGTCATGAAGCATGAACAATTTTCACTCACTTCAAAGATCTATTCCTCTCTCCACAAGTGCCCAGTGATTTAAGCTGACTGTGATACTGAATGATGATGGCTTAATTCTGTAAATTCTAATTTGTAGCTTTCACAAGCTGACACTCTATTGCTCAGTATGACCGACCTTCTAACTCAACAACAGGTAGCTATTGAGGAGTTGCTAAAACAGCTTTGATGACCGTTAGTCAGTTTTGAACTGGGACAAGGCTGGCTAAGATGTAGGAGTATTGTCATTCAGAGACAACTTTGCAGCTACTTGTTGGATAATACTGATCTTTCACGAGACTGTTTATAGCTGTGCCCAGGTAATATTTTATGGGTTTATCAGAGAAGGGCTACTAAACTGGTTCATGGATTGCGGGATAAAACTTACCAGGAAAGGTTAAAGGATCTTAACATGTATAGCTTGGAGGAAAGACGAGACAGGGGGGATATGATAGAAACATTTAAATATATAAAGGAATCAACACAGTAAAGGAGGAGACTATATTTAAAAGAAGAAAAACTACCACAACAAGAGGACATAGTCTTAAATTAGAGGGACAAAGGTTTAAAAATAATATCAGGAAGTATTACTTTACTGAAAGGGTAGTGGATGCATGGAATAGCCTTCCAGCTGAAGTGGTAGAGGTTAACACAGTAAAGGAGTTTAAGCATGCGTGGGATAGGCATAAGGCTATCCTAACTATAAGATAAGGCTAGGGACTAATGAAAGTATTTAGAAAATTGGGCAGACTAGATGGGCCGAATGGTTCTTATCTGCCGTCACATTCTATGTTTCTATGTTTCTATCCAAGGTCGGGCAACCTTCAGCACTCCAGATGTTGTGGATTACATCACTCCTGATGCTTTGCTAACATTATGGCCAAAAGAGCATCATGGGAGATGTAGTCCACAATACCTGGAGTGCCGAAGGATAAATAGAGAATTTCACATTTTAGGCCAAAATATAAAAACTGGAAAAACGGTGGAGATGGAATATTTTTCAGTTTTAATATTTATTTATTTTTTGTCTAAAATTTCCCATTCCTTTGCATATTATTCTCATTTCATTCAAGTTTAGTAAATAAACCGCAATGACTTTTTTTTTTTTTTTTTAACAAGAAAGAATGCAATGAGAACACCGTCCAATCCTGTAACTGGCAGTTCATTCAGCTAGGTTTAACTGCTTTGATCCTCCCTTAAACGTGATAATTCATGATTCCATCAAAACGCAGAGGATTCTCAGAATACACTATCCATTTCATGGAAGTCAATTACCAGCATTAGGGATAGTGATTTACCAGCAAGAAACTGATTGCCTACTACTGGCTCTATTTATCTTCATGGAAATTGTCAATGGCTTGATATCTTACTTTCTACAGATGCTATTTTTATTCTGCTAACATACAGTGTCACATGTGATGTTGCAAGGTGATGTCACTTTGTGTCAGTCAGTGACATATATCTGAATGGGCAATACTTATATAAATGCTAGTTCTGTTAGTATTTAGCTCATTCTTTCAGCTCTTTTGATCTTGTTAAAACTGTTAGAGATCATCCAGCTGTTAGTAAAATACAACTTCTGTCTCCCAGGATGAGCCATATATATGACATCAAACTTTATTTGATCTTCTTTGAGAGCTGTTGTACACCTGCGCTTTCACATTATTTAGAACGTGTAAAATATTCTTAATTGTTATCACACATTTGCTTTTGTGTCCACTATTTCTAAATGGCATTTCTTCAGAAAGAGATAGTATGTATCCCCGACCATACTGTTTAAATCCTATTCTTTTGCAGGTAACTGACAGATGACATAAAGATGTTTTTTCTCTTTCTTTTTTGTTTTGAAAACCGACACGTGGGTTAATCAGAGCCTTAGGTCCTTATGTTCTACAAGATTCTGTGAAACGTTAGAGAGGAGGTGGCCAAAAGGTAGACCTCCATCTGTTGCAGAAAAGGCCAGCAAAGCATGATGAAGTTGAGACTGACAACAGATGTGTTTATATCTGGCCACCCCTGCAACAGACACTCTAAAAATGAGGGGAAGTAGAAAAGTGAGAGATTATCAGCAAGTACTGTAAATGGGAGATACCCTGTTATAGTTTAAAGTAAAGACAAGGTGTGCAGAAATTCTAATTCAGAAATTCTAAATCAACAGCGGCTGTTGTCACTCCAGCTGTTGTAGACCACATTTGCCATGATGCTCAGCTAAACATCTGTTTTACTTGATAAAAAAATTAGATTATCTAAAACTACATTTAATGCTTCCTCTCGTGGAAAACAAAGCAGTTTGTGGGTCAAGCCTTAGCCAGTTGATTGTTGGTTCCGGGTATTTGCCATATCTGCTGCAGTTGCTCTGATCTATAGTGCTATATTGTTTGAGCTAAAGCACAGAAAGGGTTAATGTAGTCATGGAATGAGCTGAAACCTCACTGTTACTGAAGGAAACACCTCAGGGGAGGAGACCAGAGACATGATATCACTCTTAAATTGGCTTGGGTGTGTAGGGAGGGGCTGAATGTCAGCCTTCCAAAGCCCCAAGCATTACATGAAGGAGCTTCAGGAACGGTTTCATAATTGCAGCTACATCATAGCCTCCAGGGCACATAATCCAGTGTTTCTGAAAACTTCTAAAGTCATGGTTAGAATCCAACATGGCTGGCATCATAGGTTCCATAACAGCTAGGAAACTGCTTTATGGTCATCATTGCATTGTAACATAGCAGTGGAGTTAAAATCAAGAATAGTCAACAACACTACAACTCCAATAAACATCAGCCAGATACACATGTTTACTGACCTGTCAGGTATCTTCATTAAAGCAGCTCAGCTGATGAGATTAATGATACCCTTTTAATGCCCGATTGTTAGTCAACATTCTAAAATGGTCCTTAAAGATCTTCTACCAGCGTGAAATGTCCTGATTATTCAGCACTGGATATACTACACAGCCATGCTGTCATTAAATTAAAAGGACATATCATTTTGGGACCCTAAAGCAGGGCTCAGAATTTCCACTTGCTACTAGCAACCAGCAAGTTAACATTTAACCCTGAAGGGTAGACCTCCAGGCTAACAGTGGCAAAAAAAAAAAAAATTAAGATCTGACTAGTAGTGTAGGACTAGAAATTTTCAGTCCTGCTTAAAGATCCTATTGTTATAATGGCATAGAGAGCCATAGGTAACTAAGGAGTTAATAAATGATAGCAGTGATGTACCCTCAAAATATACAGACCTAGACCGTAACATGGCTCAATTTTCTGTAGGCCCATTTTAGGCATTCCACTTAAAGGGTTAAGCAATATGGAGGGCCCTAACCTGTAGAACAAGGAGACCTCACTGAATAAGGAAACATGGGAGGAATCTATCCGGCATGGAGCTGTTTGCTGTTTGTAAAATCTACATAGGTGGCATTGAGTGCTGGGCAGAGAGTGGGCGAGAAGCACACAGGTTCCTACAACATCAATCAACCACAGTAACTATCTCTGCCCACGCTGGGAGTAAGAGAGAGAAAGAAAAGGAGACTGCTGTTTCCATAAATAGAGGGAAATGTTGTTTTTTGGCAGCTGCACAATGGATGTCTTCTAAAGGCTCCAGGCTCCAGTGGTGTCCTTTACAATGAACCAGAACTGGCCTCTAGACATGTCAGAAAAGGGTCTGTAATCTGCAGCCTAGATCCATAAAAAATAAAGCAAACAGGGGAGATGGGGGGTTATTGACATTATAGATTCAGGGGCTTGTTTCATTAGCAAGTACACACAGGATGTAAATAGTATTGCAGGGCAGTGGAAAATCCAGTGTTTTCGAGAATGACGAAGATTTATCTACAGGCATCGTATTAAAAAGCAAACATAATAAATAGTTTGTGAAAAACAATAGAGAGAGACACTACTGGAAGAGAGTAGCTTGTTTTTTCATGTGACTGAGGGAGGTGCCCGTAACAAGGCCCTCAGTTACAATTTAATTTCAATTTAAATTCTCTTTAAAAGACATCATTTAATAAAACATAATCGAAGCTCACCTATAATTTGCGGTTACCTATTTCCTGTGATCCTCCGTTTTTAATCCAGTTTTGACAAGGCAAAGTTATGGCAATGACATTGCTAATGAGGATCAGGCAAAATAAAAACATTGTTTCATTTCTCATATTCTCTGTCTGCTTTCTGTATGCCGACTGTCAAGCGCAAAGTACAGAGCTTATAACAATGATTGACAGGGAGCTACGATGGAGGTGCCCAGTTGCTGGATAAGGAAGTGGATTTCTACATTTAAATTTATTTTTGAAAATGACATATTTATTAATTGCATAGATAAGTAACGATAATATAAAAAAAATCTTGGGAAGTTCTGTAAATTGACATGACAGGTGCATCATTGCTGTATGGGCAGGCTTTAACCTCCATACCTACCCAATAAAACACAGGCACTAAAGGGATATGAAAACAGAGAGTAGAATCAGCGCTAATCGGTTTGGAAGGAGAGAAAGGCAGCAGTCCCAGACAAGGACTCCCTTAAATGTCCTTGGAATAGATAGGCAAAAACAAATAAATAAGGGATGGGTCTGCGTCAATACACAAAATAAGTAACAATAACAAGTCCTGAATGGGATAGTATTGGTGAATCAGAGTTCAGTGGAGTAGAGTATTGGATCTTATATGTGGTCTCCGAGGTTGTAAGGTTCTACTTGTTGCGGTATCCAAAAATGTAGAGGAAGGTGGTGGGTGATAAGAAAGATGATCCAAAATAGTAAAAATAGGAGAGGTCTTACTTACAGTTGGCAGAGCTTAATCCAGCTCTGGTGTGAATGGCTTGCAGCGGTATTATCCCCGCTTGCAGGATATACGGTGAGTATCCTCTTCTATGCAGTGACAGACAGCCAAGTGGGAGATAAAAATGGAAACAATAATGGTGCAGTGCCTCCCTGTGCAGGCCCCTTTCCACTAAGCTGCACTTTTGTTACAATGGGCTACACAATCACATTCACTCCAGTCAGATACGTTTTGACAAGATTTTTAATATCAACAGTTTGAAAAAAGGCCCTTTACAGTCAAATATGTCTAGCATGGTTTTGTTCTGTTTGTTGCTAACCTTATGTTTAGACTTGGTGACTCATTTCAGTCCAAATTGCAATTCAAGAGAAGATTGATGGGAAAAAAAGATTATTGAGGGAACAATCACTAACTGTTGATTTTACAAGACATTTTGATTAGTCTGATTAGTTTCCAAATTAAGTTTTCAGTACCGAAATTCTGCCAAGCTGATTTGGGCTGAAATTCTGGCATCCTAAAAATGTTCTATTTTCAGGAAAAACGGTTTGCCCAAACAAAACTTTCTCGCCTTCATCTACTGGTGATCTCAGATTATTTACCTTTGGATTGCATTATTAACATTAATGCCGTTAGCCCATTTAAGTTGATAATGATCTCTTACTTAAGTTTTACTAGCGGAAAAAGGCTGTGACATGTATGGATTGTGAGCTCAACATTATAAACAAAAAATAGGTGCTGAATTGTGATTAAGGCTTATGTTTTGTACTGTCTGATGTATTTACCATTTGTTAAAGTACCCATTGTACGTCTCTGCAAAAAGTTTGATGTTTTATGACTTATCATAATAATAGTAATAATAATAAATGACAATTTCAGGATAAAGAGATGCTGATTTCTCTTAATTTTATTTTTCACACCTCAAAAGTACATATTTGTAATATAAAGAAGCTTAGTAAATATAATGTTAAAAATTCTGGAAATTGACAGTGGGGCTTTAATGATACTTTAAAAACTACATAGGGTGTAATCACTAATGTATGAATGTTTAGTAATTCAAAGCGAATTCCAAATTCAGTATAAAAAGTAGAACTGAATATATGTATTTGGCAATATATCGTATTTGTATAAAGCCCTAATACTTATTTTTGTAAAGTATGGTTGCCTAGTGAATGCCTGGCTTTGTATTAACACAGTGATAAATACATTTTTATACATTGGGATTAACATGCAAGTTTTCATTGCTACACTAAATTCTAAATCAACCAAGTCTAAAAGAAACACTATTGTCACCCAGATAACTTTATCTCAATGACATAGTTTGGGTGCAATGTCCTTGTCCTTTTATCCCTGTAATGTAAAACATTGCAGTTTTTGAGAAACTGTATTGTTTACATTGCAGGGTAAAGTCCTCCTCTAGTGGTTGTCAGATGCTAGTGCTCATGTGGATTAGGTTCCCTCTATGTCTCTAAGAGGAGCATTGGATTGGTCGATAATGGAGAATTCTATGCCTCCTCCGTGACATCATGGGAGGTGGGAAGGTAAGCAGCACAAAGGAAGCATTGGCACTGGAAAAAGGTAAGTAAATCTAAGTTAATCTTTATTTTATTACATTTTAATGCACCTGGAGGACAGGACCCGAATCACAATAGGGACAGGGATACTATAGCATTAGGGATACAGATTTGTTTTCTTAACATTATAGTGTTCCTTTAAATGGGATATCATTATAACACACAGCAGCTCTAAAGTATTAGAATGCATGCAGCCTTCAACCACATGCAGGAATCTTCTGGCACATTCTGACAGTGTTTACAATGCATGCGGCTCCAAATGTATACAAACGTGGGTGGTGCTCTGTGTTTATGTGTTATGATTACACACTCAGTGCATCCTTAAAATATTTGTCAAAATTGGAAACTGCATAGAGATTTCAAAAACTTCCAGAATCTACTAGATAATTCCTTCCTGTGCCCTAAAGATATTTACATGCTGACAATCTCATGTAGCAATGGCTATTTGAATGGAATATGTATATATACAAAGAGATATAATTGTAATGTTCGGGCGAATGTGCAGATACTGTTAACAAAGTAAATCATATCATTATGGAGTAGCCAAAAGGTGTTATGCAGAAAATATACATTTGTCAACCTATATCTCCAAAGAGAACAAAACACCAAGACTCAAAGAATCTTTGTAAATATTGTGTATATAGCAGCCTCCCTATATTGAAGGGCCAACAGCAGTACAAAAATACTCAAATGCCAGTTATAGTTTATCACAATTTATTACAATTCACTAACTAAAACATGTATCTATTATAAAAATGATAAAATGTGAAATACAAATATACCCAATAGTAGACTGCACAACTGAGGACTGTAATTGAAGCAAATGTGATTCCTCCCTGCTCAATAGTATTAAACTATGGTTGGAGAACGTCTGGCCCAAGAGCCGTATCAGGCCCGCAAAAATCAATTGGTGTTGCCGTCACAGGGCCGGCGCTACCATAAGGCAGCACAGACGTCCTTGTTAGGGTTAAACGTCTCTTTGGGTGCAACATTCCGCTGACCCGCTCTTGCAGGACGGTTGCACACTGCACAGCCCCCTCCAGCCCGTTACTCTCGTGTCCCATGGTCAAGCCGCAGACCGGGATAGAAGAGCTTCTGTAACCTCTACCGCAGTCTGATATGAAGTGCGCGGTGGGGAGAGCTGAACTATTTCCTGTCAGACCGGGGAAAGGTTCCTAAAGCTCCACTATCCCGGTCTGCGGCTCAGCCATGCCACACAGGAGGGAGGTAAAAGGGGGAAAGACACACAGGTAGTGAAGATATGTGACACATGGGGGGCTGGGGAAATGAAACACATTGGGAGGGGGAATGAGACACATGGGGTGGACTGGGGAATGAGATACATTCAGGACTGGGGGAATGAAACACATGGGTTGGGCTGAGGGAATAAGACACATGGGGGACTAAGGGAATACAACACTTGGTGAGCAGGGGAAAAGATACATATGGGGTACTGGGGGAATGATACATATGGGAGTCTGGGGACTAAGACACATAGGGAGGGCAGGGGCAATGAGACACATAGGGGACTGGGGGAATGAGACACGTGGGAGGGTAGAGGAAATGGGATACATGGGGTGGCTGGGGGGATGAGACACACGGGGGTAGGGGAAATGAGACACATAGTGGGAAGGGAGAGAGACACATGGAGGGGCTGGGAGGAATGAGACACATGAAGAGGCTGAGGGGAGGAAATTGGACACATGGGATAGAGGGGCTGGACACACACAAAGAGACATAGAGAGGCTGGGGGAGAAAGAGATAAGGTGCTGGGGGGGAAAGTCACACAGAGGTGCTGGTGTGAGAAAGAGAAACTGGGGGATACAAAAAGACACAGAGGGGCTGGGCAAGGGGCAAAAGAGACAGACAGGGGGTAATTTTTAAGTTGATCATTTTGTATGGCCCGCAAAGGATGTTATAACTATCCAAATGTCCCTTGGCAGAAAAAAGATTCCCCATCCCTGTATTATACAAAGACAATGTCACACAACATTGTTAGTATATAGTATAAAACATGGAACAATGGAACAATGTGGCAATGAAATCAGAGCTAAATAATTAAAAATAGGCAGGCCTGTCAGAACATCATAAAAATTCTTGGCACGTGTCATGCTCAAGAGTATGTTCCCCAGGAGGGTTAATGTATCACACCTTGGGAAACATTGTTGAACTCCGATATATGTGTGATATAAGCTGCAAGAAGGTTCCCTTAATACAGTGAATCCAAACAAGGCTACAGATTGAAACCTCCTGGACCCAAAATGTTGTGGCGCCATGGGTTTCCACATATTGGCAGCATTGTGAGCCTATATGGAATAAGTGGAATCCAGTAGATATCTTAGTCTTGAGCTCCACTAAAAAAAGCACTGCTCCTGTGTACAAATTAAGCATACAGTCCATAGCTAGCCAAGAATCTGAATAGGTGTTGCAATTGTATGGCAAAGTAGCATACAAGAATTCTGGTTTTCCACAAAATGTTATAATGGAACATCAATAGTGCAAAAATTGTCCTCAACATTCTGGCCCCAAAGCTACCGTGGGAATGTGCAGTGGTTATGTAGCTTAGAGTCCCCCTTTAAACAGGTTTAAAGGTACCACCCTGGACCATTCCAGAACTCAAGATTTATTTGTATTGTTATGAACTAACACCCAATAATGTCACATCTTCCCTTTTTCCTGCAGTTTTATTCACTAAACTGACAATTGTGCGGAATTGACAAGATCATTTCAAATGTTAAACCAAAAGAGTTGAGTTGGAAAAACAATCACCAGATTGGCTTATTATTGCATCTCAGATCTTTTGCCCTAATATTTAAAATTACCTTGTCAATGCCTGACAATTTTCAATGTAATTAATGGTGCTGCATCCTCTCTTTCTGTCTTTCTTTCTTTCTTTCTTTCTTTCTCTCTCTCTCTCTCTCTCTCTCTCGAAGTGTACTAGGTTTCTAAACATGCATCTAGGTTTGGAACTAGCTTGAAACTAGAACGTACCTGTAAGTCCCATTCTTACATTAACAAGGGGGTGAATTCAAAGTGAATTTAAAGTGAAGTTCACATTTATGGCCAGAGTAGCGGAACAGAAAGCATAGCTGACTTAAGGAATTGTTTTTGTTTAGCAATTTTGACCTTAAATTTGAAATTCCCTTTGAATTTGCATTTAGTGAATAACCATGTCCACATACCATTAGATCCTGTGGTTGGAGGTACATAGATCATGACAGTATCCAATACTCAACCCTTCTGGAACCATGTAGCTGTCAAATGCATATCAAATTGTCCAATATTTTGTACTCCATTAACTTTCAGTCCATGCAGATCACAAGGCATACCACATCTCTACACAGACATTTACTCAATGTAGTGACGTCACCGGCACACTGAAAATATCTCTATTCCCGAGAAACCAGATGGCTAGAGTGAAGGCTACTAACATAGGAATAAAGTTTCAAAAACAACCTTTCCCAGAATCCTGTTGCTGAAGTTGACCCACGTAAAGCCCCCTAATCCCTTCCTGACCCTAAAGTTGAAGGTCTATAACCTGTTAGCAAGGCCCATGTTAATGGTTGTAGCTTTTGTATATCCTGTTTTGCAAAATCTAATCATTTAGGCAAGAATTTACTCTTTAGAGTTTAACTGTCTTAGATGATGGTCTTTTTAAACCATTTGACAATATTATTCAGTATACTTTGCAAACAATTTCTTACAGAAATTAAGGGTCTGCCCTTCTACCTCGCTAGACTTTCTATTGTGTATTATTGCTTTTACAAGTTTAAGGATCTGCTGCTATGCTATCTCATATGTTCTTAATACATAAAATGCATAGTCTTTCAATTTAGGGCCAGGTCATATTCCCTGCCCCTCCCTACCTTTCCCTCTCCTTTCCTCTTTCTTTAATGTACTTCCAATTATGTTCTTGTAGTGTTTGACATGTTCTTTAATGTTCTCTACTTGAACGGACATGCTGCTTTTTTTTTTTACTCTGAATTAAAATGCTCATAATATCAGATTTCACAAAAAAAAGTAGTAAAAGTCATAGACAACTTTTTTTTGGATTAATTTGATTTTCTGTTATTATTTAGCGACTCATTGAAAATCTTATTTTAACATGTCACTTGTACTCCATTTCACCTGCGTCTGTCTTGTATAGAGAATTCCTGTTTGCCTCCCAGCCTTTGTGCATTTTTCTTACCATTAGAATATCACCTGGTTGTATGTGGGTGGGGAGCAGAATGGAATCTGTCATGGAGAGCTAAATCATCTTATCTAAACCAGACTGAAGAGGGGATGGTCTCTGGGTGCTGAGAGAGTCTCCATTTTTGTCAAACCACTTCTAAACAGTTTGACATAAAACCAGGGAACGGGACTCAGAGACTCTAGGCAACATAACCATGGCTATACAAAGCTGTAATAATATGAGCTGTAGCGGTAAATATGCTTTGATTGTCTCTTCAAACACCGTAGAGAATTCTTGTTCTTGAACAAAAAAAGACGTTTTATAGATATAGTCATATATGATCTATGAAATATAAAATTATATAAGATAATATTGTCAAGGGCATCAGGGTAGTCTCCTTTTGAATGTGTGTCTACTATATGGCGGAAATACTACTGTATATTATATAGCTTTATATTTTGACCAGGCACCTATCAGTGCAGGTACATTCATTTGGATAATTAGGTAAAGTGTTTAGGGGAGCACAGTCAGCAGGCATATATGGAGGGACTCGATAACAGCATACATGTAGGTATTAAAGGGACACTCCAGGCACCCAGACCACTTCTGCCCATTGGAGTGGTCTGGGTACCAACTCCCACTATCCTTAACCCTGCAACTGTAAATATTGCAGTTTTCATAAACTGGAGAGTCCCTTTAAGTTGTTATAAAAGCAGATCTCCCCTCTCCCCTGAAGGCCTAATGATAGCCCAGCTTTACAGTAGTCGTATTTCTAAAACAGGTTCATATACTATGTGTCAATGTTTTGTTACTCGTGACCACCACAGGAACTTATTCATTCAAGAACTAGTTATTTTGGACATTTTGAAACTTATTTGCCAATTCCAAAAATGTTACCAGTGATTGCTAAATCTGACATCCCTAAAGGCTGATTGAACATCAAGGGATATGTAGGTCAGAAAAAACTTGGGATGCCAAAGTTACCAGTTTGCTCCCAGCATTGTTATTGCTGTTTTCGGTATAAAGCTAGTGTAGAAAGATAAAAGGAAGCATGTGTCCAAACTGTCGCCACTTGAAAAAGAAATGTAACAAATATTTCCTAAGGTTGCAGCAATCTGCTGTTAGAGTCAGTAATCATCTTTTAAAACATCTATCATACAAAGAAATCTTCATGAAAACCTGATAAATACTCCTTCTTGTAGGTGATGAAAATGAAATCAATATTTTAGAGACACTTTTAAAATATATACATATACAAAGTGATAACATCAATCAGTGAAATCAAGGCTGTGTAACTGGAGATAACACGATGGTTATGGTACTTAAGAGATGTTCTTTGATCTGTAAATTGGCAGAAAACCCTAAGGGATCTTTCACTATGGACAACCTAAGTCAATGACACCTGGGAGCTAACTGATAATTATTTTTGGCATCCTTTAATCAGCAAATGGATTCATGCTCTAGGAATTAGTACTTGGGAAGAACGCATATCCAAAATAGTTCCATCAAAGTTCTCTTCCAAGCAAACTAAATTAAGCTTAGTTCAGCCAAGCAGTATCCATTGAGTGCCCACTGTTGAGTTAAAGGATCACTCTAAGCATCATGATACCTTTGTATGATTGCAGTGCACTCACTTTCATGGCTAAAAATGGCCTAGAAATTCAGCCATTTGAAGAAAAAAAACTACTAAAATTCTAAGACGGAACCCTGAGCGATATCTGCGCTTGCAATGCTCAGTTCCTGCTGCCTGATATCAACTTTGTCCATGTTGTCCTTGAAGCATGTGTATGCCACACGCACATCTTGGACTGAGGTCTTTCTCCTTCTGGTCAATCACAACTCAAAACCCAGTTCACTAAACAGTGCACCAAGATGTGTAAACAGATAGCAAACACTGTATGGCTGATATCAATTTACAGAGCAGTTTCACTCAAGGATGAACTGCTGCTAGAAAGATGTTGATGAGAGTTTTATCTTTTTTATTCTTTTTTTTTTCTTTCTTTGACATGACCAGGAGGTTCCTATGTTAGCTAAATATAAAACTTGCAATTTCATATTCAAAATGTATCGACATGTTACTGGCTGCCTATATGATATTCATGATATTGATACGATCCTAATCCCAACATCCTGATTTTTTTTTATATTGTGATTTTAGCATTATTAGATTGGTAAATATAGGTTCTATACGTTATATTATTACTCAAATCACAATCATACCGCAAAAAATAGTTGGGGACACTTTAACATGACCATTGGACAATTAAACCAATTATTATATATGTTATATAATTTAACATAACAAAATTAATAACCTAATAGACACACATGTGCCCAATACCTTAAATGCATGTAAGGGTAGCTTAATGAAACACACACACTGCAATGTCCATGTGGAACACAATAGGTTAATAACATACCTGTCACCTATTAGCATTATAAATGCACTTGGCTCGCTGTAACCTTTAACTTCTAGCTAAAAAGCTATCAAAACAGCATGTTTTTTTGTTGAGAATGTGTTCTGACTTTACAAGTGTTACCAGCAGAACGATGGTTTGTGAAATTTTGATAGTGATTGCTTTACAAACTGTTTTGTGATACAGGGTGATAGTGAGAAAACTTTATCAAAGGGTTACTTAGTCTAAACCAGGCTTCCCCAAACTCCGGCCCGACAGATGTTGCTGAACTACAACTCCCATGATTCTCAGGCTATCTATTTCATTTGTAGTTCAGCAACATCTGGAGGGCCGGAGTTTGGGGAAGCCTGGTCTAAACTCTAATGAAGGTTGTTGTTCAGCAAGTCCGCAATATCAAGCCGGCATTTAGGGCTCCAACTGCTGCATCTTACGACTGATGTGGACTATGACTCCCTGTAGGCTGGCTAAGCATCAGAGTCTAATGCTGGGACACCGCAGGTTGCCTAGCTTTTCTGTAAACATATTGCAATGGGGCAAAACAGATGCTATTTTGGGTACAACGTGCTAAATGTAGAGAGACATTCTTGGTTACCATGGTGATAGCTTCTTATTTAGCCATTGATCATAGAATAGGACTGGTCCTTGCCTTAAACAAACTCTCTCTAAAATGCATTACTTTTTTAACAGTGCCCACTTCACCATGATATTAACCCCTTAAGGTCCAGTGATTGTAGTTGATTTCATAAAAATCTATTTTTTTGGGGGGGGGGAGGTGATCAGATTTCAAAGTGGAATGGAGCACTCATTTTGTGATAGCTTGATACAGCTGAGAATCCTGAACGAACAGGTTATTTCATATTGGCAAAGTGATTTACGGACTGGCGTGTGATAGCTTTATAATATATGGACTTAAAGAGTTGAAAATCCATATTCTATCATTTGCACATGCTGGCAGCCCTGGTTTAGAAAATAATATCCGCAGAGCCGATAATGGGGAGGAAAAATAGCTTCTGTTTAGATTTTCTTTCACATACTCTAAATATTAGCAATAATAAAAGCTCAGGAGATACACACACCAGCGCTGCAGATGTTACCGTCAATCACCAAGGGTTAGTTTCAAGTCAAGCACCAGGGGAATGCAATGTGATCATCTGGGAGTGTTAGGGTTAATCCCTAGGAAAAAAAGAAGCCTCAAAGCATAGATCAGGCTGAATGAGAGATCAAAAAAGATTAGGTGTACACTCAGTATTGGAAATTAATGATAAAAACCACCACTGGTGTGCATATGGAGCGCTTACAAATTTGTTGACTCACCCATATGGGTTAACATACATATGTATGGAAAACGTGACTCATAGCGATATATCTGAAACAAATGTAAATGCAAGAAATAGTGCAGATAACGTTTTCAATAAGTGCAATGAGGGAATATTCTATATGGTCTCACTCACATGTAGCAGAGCCCTATAGGATAGGCTCAGATCTCAATGGCCTGCGTGTGCTTATGGTGACACAGTACCCAATCGGTCCTCTAGGCGTCTGGAGATCCTTATGCATACATGAGAGAGAGAGAGAGAGAGAACAAGGGGAAGAGGAGAACCCCTAGTGCGGTCAATCCCAATGTACAATGTCAAATAGTGCAGAAAAAATGGCTTCTCACCTGATGTGGAGCCCTATACCTGGCTCCTGGTGTGTAGGTGTCTGTGCCTTTAAGGGGGCAACTACCCTTCTTTAAGCAGCAACAATGGAGGGTGGATTCCAAATATAAAACAAAATTTATTAAATAAAGTAGTAAAAACTTACAAGTAAAATATAAACAAAATTGTGAGAAATTATAAAATGTGGAATCTTCAATCCTCCAGCCGAATGGAATGGAGCACTCATTTTGTGATAGCTTGATACAGCTGAGAATCCTGAACGAACAGGTTATTTCATATTGGCAAAGTGATTTACGGACTGGCGTGTGATAGCTTTATAATATATGGACTTAAAGAGTTGAAAATCCATATTCTATCATTTGCACATGCTGGCAGCCCTGGTTTAGAAAATAATATCCGCAGAGCCGATAATGGGGAGGAAAAATAGCTTCTGTTTAGATTTTCTTTCACATACTCTAAATATTAGCAATAATAAAAGCTCAGGAGATACACACACCAGCGCTGCAGATGTTACCGTCAATCACCAAGGGTTAGTTTCAAGTCAAGCACCAGGGGAATGCAATGTGATCATCTGGGAGTGTTAGGGTTAATCCCTAGGAAAAAAAGAAGCCTCAAAGCATAGATCAGGCTGAATGAGAGATCAGGTACAGTTAAAGCAATCCAAGGGTGCACACCTTTCCACCCCAGGGCACGCATTACTGAGTGAGACACACCTAACCAAATTTGGATTGTCATGCTGAGCAAACAGATGTCCTGTTTGTACCTGGATCTGTTACATGGAGGATTCTTTTGGCATTGATAAATACTTTATAATCACACAGCGCACTCTACAATCTAAAATATGGGAAAAGCAACTAATCCAGAGGGACCCTGTCCTTATCGACTGTATGTGGATGAATACTGAAAACGTACATTGTAGGGCTCAATTCAAATTCATGCATACCTTGTTTTCTTTTTGCAAGACTGGTTTTCAAAAACCAACATCTGGTCATTTAAGCTTAATAGGCACATGTCAGGTGTGCATTATAGTTGTGGCCAGGTAGAGTGAGGGAAAAAAGTAATTGATTTTGCATGTTTGCCACTGACAAAAAAATGATCAGTCTATAATTTTAATGGTAGGTGTATTTTAATAGTGAGAGACAGAATAACAAAAAAAAAAAAATTCAGAAAAACACATGTCAAAAAAGTTTTACATTGATTTGCATGTCAATGAGTGAAATAAGTATTTGATCCCCTATCAATCAGCAAGATTTCTGGCTCCCAGGTTTCTTTTATACAGGTAACAAGCTGAAATTAGGAGCACTCACTTAAAGGGAGTGCTCCTAATCTCAGCTCGTTACCTGTATAAAAGACACCTGTCCACAGAATCAATCAATCAGATTCCAAACTCTCCACCATGGCCAAGACCAAAGAGCTGTCCAAGGATGTCAAGGACAAGATTGTAGACCTACACAAGGCTGGAATGGGCTACAAGACCAAAGCCAAGCAGCTTGGTGAAAAGGTCGATTATTCACAAATGGAAGAAACACAAAATAACTGTCAGTCCCACTCGGTCTGGTGCTCCATGCAAGATCTCACCTCGTGGAGTTTCAATGATCATGAGAATGGTGAGGAATCAGCCCAGAACCACATGGGAGGATCTTGTTAATGATCTCAAGGCAGCTGGGACCATAGTCATCAAGAAAACAAATTGGTAACACACTATGCCATGAAGGACTGAAATCCTGCAGCGCCCACAAGGCACCCCTGCTCAAGAAAGCACATGTACAGGCCCCTCTGAAGTTTGCCAATGGACATCTGAATGATTCAAAGGAGAACTGGGTGAAAGTGTTGTGGTCAGATGAGACCAAAATAGAGCTCTTCGGAGGAGGAGGAATGCTGCCTATGACCCCAAGAACACCATCCCCACCGTCAAACATGGAGGTGGAAACATTACGCTTTGGGGGTGTTTTTCTGCTAAGGGGACAGGACGACTGCACCACATCAAACGGACGATGGACAGGGCCATGTACCATCAAATCGCGGGTGAGAACCTCCTTCACTTAGCTAGGGCATTGAAAATGGGTCGTGGATGGGTATTCCAGCATGACAATGACCCAAAACACACAGCCAAGGCAACAGAGAAGTCGCTCAAGAGGAGTGGCACATTACGGTTCTGGAGTGGAATAGCCAGTCTCCAGACCTTATTCTCATGGAAAATCTCTGGAAGGAGCTGAAGGTTCGAGTTGCCAAACATCAGCCTCGAATCCTTAATGATTTGGAGAGGATCTGCAAAGAGGAGTGGGACAAAATCCCTCCTGAGATGTGTGCAAACCTGGTGGCCAACTACAAGAAACATCTGACCTCTGTAATTGCCAACAAGGGTTTTGCCACCAAGTACTAAGTTGAAGGGGTCAAATACTTATTTCACTCATTGAAATGCAAATCAATTTTTTACTTTTTTGACATGTGTTTTTCTGGATTTTTTTTGGTGGATCTTCTGTCTCTCACTGTTAAAATACACCTATCATTAAATTTATAGACTGATCATTTCTTTGTCAGTGGGCAAACATTCAAAATCAGCAGGGGATTTAATACTGTTTTCCCTCACTGTACACCATGTCTGTATTCCACTGATGGCAAAGTTCTCAATGGTTGCTGAACCCTATGTGTGTTTCTGTATGTTAAAGGAACGCCTCAGACACCATAACCTTTGTAAGTAGTTAAACCATGGAAGCTCTCTATTTGATGTAAACCCAGCAGTGTAGTGCTTTCTTCGATGGCTGCAAGCAATCAGCAGATGTTCTCAATGAGCTAAACATGCATTGCATTGCAAACCTGCAACGGCCAGCCCACAGCCCACTGGCCAGAATGTTGCCATTGGTTACCACAGGAATGCTCAGTTACATTTCCCCAGCGCTGGCTGGAAGGAACTGTCTGCACTTACTGGCAGGGCAGATATGCTGCCACTCCCACTAGACTACCAGGGATCATAATTCCCCCCTCCCTGGCTCAAGGGTAAGACTCACGGAGGGGGTAATAAACTTTAATACATACCAACCTATAACTCTTCAGCAGCCCCTGTAACCCCACTTCAGCCCTTGTTACTCCAGTTTAGCCCCTGTCACCCCACTACAGCCCCTGTAACTCCATTATAGCTCCTGTCACCCCTCTAATGCCCCTGTCATGCCACAACAGCCCCTGATACCTCACTATAACCACTACCACCCAACCATTGCCCCTATCCCCATTGCAGACCCTACCCACTACTATTGACCCTGTCACCCCACTATAGCCCCGTCATCCTACAACAGTTCCTGTAACCCACTATACCTACTATGCACCACACATTCACAATAATCCCTATCCTTCCACTACAGCCCCTGTTCCACCACTATTGCCCCTATACCACCACTACAGCCCACCACCTCACTGCAGCCTCTGTCATCCCACTAGACCAACTATCCACCCCACAATAGTCCCATACCTAGAAACGACAGCACCAATTCCCCTGCTGTAGGCCATTTCTCCCACTACAGTCCCTACCCCCCAATATAACCACTACTCTCCCCTCTACTATCTTTCTCACCATAGCCCCTATCCCCCTCATTACTATAGCCACCATAAACCCACTATATCCATTAGCATAACTAGAAACCACAGGGCTCCGGTGCAAAAATTGGCCTGCCCCCCCCCATTTGTCTAACCTTCCTCTCCCATACATCTACCCCTTCCTCCCCCATATGTACAACCCTCCCATACGCCCCCCACACACAAATGCAGACAAACAGATACAAATGCAGACACACACATAGAGACACACACAAATACAGAGACACATACACACAGACACACACACATATACACATACAACACAGACACACATACAGTGACAAATACATGCACCCACCCACACACATACAGACACACATACATGCATTCACACACACACACACATACATACATACATACATACACGTACCCCCCATACGTCATACCCCTCACACACATGCAGACAAACAGATACAAATGGAGATACACACATACACACATACATATGCAAAGACACACATATACACAGATGACACACACATACAGGCACACATACACACAGACACACAAAAATACAGACACACAAAAATACAGACACACACATACATACAGGCACACATACACTAGCACACACACACACATGTAAAATGATTTAATAACCCTCCTGTTTCCTACCTTTTAGGAGCAGGAGGGTGACTTTCCCTGGGGTCCAGTGGCTCAGGCTCCTCTCCTCCCTCCTCCCTTGCGGCACAGTGATTGCTGCATGGCCGGCGGGCAACCTGGTCACTGTGGTCCGCAGGGCGGTCGGGACCCCTGGAGTGATGAAAGTTCCACCACTGCCCATTACCCACTTACTAAAGCCCCTATTCCACCACTACAGAATCAAATATAAAACAACAAGCAGACACCCCCAGACATGCAACCCCATAGAAATGCTTCCAATTGAATAACCAAACTTTGTATATATATATATATACATATATATATATACATACATATAATCTGGTCCTCAGCCCAGATCTAGTTTTTCCTTCAGTGTCTTGCTACCCTGGAATATCACAGATAACGAAATGTTGTCAAATGAGCTGGTAAGTTATAGACACTGACTGCAGAGACAACTATGTAAAAATACTGACATGTCTCTTTTAGAAGCCACGTAACTGCTACTTGATTTATGTTTTGGGACTAAAATATTGCGAGACATGATATAACAAGCAAAATTAACCATTTATAAACAATACAGTAATTCTTTTTATGTATATTTATAGTTTCAATGGCTAGGCTGTATCCAGAAAAAGAATTATTAAGTTTATCAACTCTGGCATTTTTCTCGCATGCCAAATCCATTTTCACATGTTGTCATGTGGCAAGCACACTGGAATTACGTTGTCCTGGTACCCCCTATTGTAGGTTGCCAAACTCTTAAACTTCTTATTTTTGGCCACCAGCTCAGTGAGAGCCATAAATACACACCTGCTCAGGAAGCTAATGCTCTGATTACTCTCAGCTAATGAGCCCTGCATTGTCGGTCTTAGCTCAGTGTAACAACCCACAAGGGTTGTGTTTGGTTCTGGAACTCAGTTGCAGTATGGCTCTACCTTACAAACATGACCCACAGATATCCTGTGGTTGAAGATAAAATTCTGGCAGGACAGTGATGGAACAAGACTTTAATAGAAAAAAAATAATAAAGTTTAAGACCAGGTATCCGAGCAAGGGTCAAGCTGTATTCAGAGTCAAACAGTCCTGAGGTCAGGGCAGAAGGCAAACAGCAAGGTCAAAATACAGGCAAAAGTCAGGGTAAATAAAGTTAGGAGTTCTGAGACAGGCAACAAAACAACCAACCACTGACTGATAGGTGTGCTCTGCTTATCAAGGGATGCTAGATCACATGACTGAGTCTCACCTGCAGGTGGGGTTACAGGGGTCAATAAATTAGACTGTGGGACTCAGCGCTACCCAGGCCACATCTTCGTCTTTGTGCTGCCTTCAGTCACGCCCCTTCCACCCTCTGACATACTGACTGGTTTTCCCGCATGGTGGCCCCCATCTTGGATGAATGGAGCTACCACTGCTGGTACCCCTAGATTGAATTTCAGAGACTGCTGGCTGGTGTGCAGGAGCCATGGGCACCAGGTGCGCCATTGACTGACGTCAAGGGTGTCCTGGGACAGGGGAGTATCGGAGGTTTATGTGATACTCAGGCAAAGAGCTAACATATTCCATAGAGCAGTACAAGGTTAATCTCCTGAGATCCTGTCAAGTGTGATGATTTGCTATTGTTATTGTTTAGGATTTCTGAAGTCCTGTTTTTCTTTTGCCCTGCATATGAATTACTAATTTCAGTGCGGCATGAATAGGCAGCAATGAGTTAAGTGTTGGTAGCTCAGTCTGTGTATTCAATAACTGATTGTGTTCTCCGGTCTCTGTAATTGCTATAACATGCTCCGGTTGAGCTGTTTGTTTAAACATTTCCTGAAATGTATCTGTAATAGTGCATTGTCATCCCCCAGTTTATTAGAAAACAAAACCCAATCTTTCCATGAAAGATGCATGTCGCCTGCTCTCAAACCCCTTCTCGTGGCACACACGGCCACAAACTAAGGTTTTAGATGTATTTGATGTAACTGTGTGTAGCTAGCATTTTGAGATATTATGGATTTTTGTGATACTTTTTTTGCTATTCTGGAGCTTGCATCATTGAATAAAACATTGCATTAACCTTTTGTCATATTATTCAGTTTTCTTTTAAATATTTATTAAAGATTCAGCTATTGATATCACATTACAGTGAAATCTCTGCACAGCCTAGACGCACATTGCATTAGGGGAATATAGATATTGTTTCTGTTTTTGCTTCAACAGAAAACAGAGTTTATAATAATGATTGGTAGGAAGCCAACATGGAGGTGATGTTGAAAGGAGTATGAGGAGCAGGAGAAAGCAGTATGAATTTTATAATTTAATATTATTATTATTTAGACCTCAAAATACACATTTGTTAAATAAAAGGTATAAGTATATATAAAATAGAAAATCCTGAGAATTGGTGGCGCCCTTTAAATACAGGTTTTATGACTATTTACCTTAATGAAAAATGTCTATGTGCTTTCAAGCTGTGGTATGAAAAATTTGAATATTTTGAAGGTATGATGGGTGGATTGTAGATGGCTTTTTTGGGACGTGTGAGTTCCTAGTATGTTACTTGAGTATGTACAGTGGTTAAAAGCAGCACATACAGATTTATACCAACATGACCACTTCTAAAAGCAGAAGTGGTCATGTTGGTTGGAATAACCCTTTAAGTCTCACTCTGGATCAGATATTGGAAGACAGAACCTTCAAGATTATTCTTGGTTCCTTTCTGTATAATATTGTAAAATACAATAGGTAATCCATAATAAGATTAGTATTATGTCTCTTCCTTGAGAGCTCTACAAATTTATAGCTGCATTTACGGATATGTACATTAAGTATTTTTCAATAAATTCTTGAAAAGCATTTGTAGTTTGTGGCTAAGGTAACCTGGAAATGGAAGCAATACCCAAGAATTAATGTTATAAATCCTTTGCGACATTTCTATTAAGAGAAACTAAAAGAGCGAGGGGGAACCCACATTCTTTGGGTATGAGCTCATGGTACGGATTGATCATATTCCTCTGATCATGGATGGAGACACGAGAATTAGTTATTTCAATCTTCAAAGAGAGACCTAGTAGAGATGATAGCAACCGGTTGACTGTCAGTGACCTAAAACAATGTTGGTGGCTTTCTTTGATGAGTGTATCATTACCATCCCCCTGCATCGAGTGTGACTCCCGTAGGGAAAATACATAATACCTAAAAGCTTGTACTGAAACGGGTCATATTTGCCATTGATAGTATTCCAGTTCATCATATAAGAAAAAATTTACATTTTTAATTTTGAAAAGCAAAAAAACTCTTCATGAAAGAATTTGTTCAATTGTCACATTTTTGTTCCTTGCATGTTTTTTTGGGGGTTAGAAACCTCAGTTATTGGATTTAGCACATTTATGTAAACGTTATAAGAAAGAAAAAAACCTGGACTGAATTGTTTTTTTATATTTTATTTTTTTTACTAAAATGCCCAGATGCTTTTGTGCAATGAGAGGAGAGGTATAGGATAGCATTGAAATTGTAACTTTTGGCAAAAAAAGGAATATTCAATACTTGGAAAACTTTGAATGATACAAATTGTAACCACTTCAATTATAGTCATAGCCAAAGAGCAAACTATTGTATAAACTCGTTTGTGTTTGAGTTTGTCGGGTAAAAATTCAAATTTTAAAAAGGAGGTTATAGTTATAGTTTAGCTTCATTACAGTACTGTACAAATGATGAGTAATTTAGACATTCTAGCTGAGAAGATATCCATACACATTCACATTGTTGCCTGAATTTAATATAGAAACATAGAATGTGACGGCAGATAAGAACCATTCGGCCCATGTAGTCTGCCCAATATTTCAAATATCAAAGTGAATGCAACATTATTTCAGATGAAAACAATATAGAAAATAAGAAAAGAGACCCTCTAAAACAGGGGTATCTAAACTAGTAAATAAATATCAATAAAATAGATAGGCTTATAAATGGGACTAAACAATAGTTTGTATATTGTAGCAAAATAAACACAATCTATAACTGTGTACAAAGCAGGCTTTATTATACTGTGCTTATTGTACACTGTAAGACCACACCTTGAATATGCTGTGCAATTTTGGGCACCTGTTCTAAAGAAGGATATTATGGCACTAGAAAGAATAAAGAGGCGAGCTACAAAATCAATAAAAGGGATGGAACATTTTAGCTATGAAGAACGGTTAACAAATTTAAACCTCTTTTGTATAGAAAAATGACACCTCAGAGGGGATATGATAACATACAAGTATATTCGGGTGCCAATACAAACCATTGTGTGGAAATCTATTCACAAACTGGACTTTACATAGGACACAATGTCATGCGTTTAGAATGGAATAAAGTATATTTAGTCTAAGACAGAGGAAAGGGGTTTTTGTTGACCGTAAGAACAATAAGGATGTGGAATTCTCTGCCTGAAGAAGTGGTTTTATCAGAGTCTGCACAGAAGTCTAAAAAGTTACTAGATGCATATTTGCAAAAACAGAATATTCAAGGAAATAATTTTTCAATCTAGGGCAAATGCTTCTTGATCCAAGGATTAATCTGACTGCCATTCTGGGGTCAAGAGGGGTTTTCTTTTCCTAGTTTATTGCAAAACTGAAAGTGCTTCAAACTGGAGGGTTTTTTTGCCTTCTTTTGGATCAACAGCAAAAAACAAATGTGAGGAAGGCTGAAATTGATGGACACATGTCTCTTTTCAGCCTATGCAATTATGTAACGAAATCAAATGTTGCAAAAGATAACACAGCCTACCAGAGGATAGAAATAGTGGTGTCTTGCAACTGATCGTGATAGTGTTTCCTTTAGGATTTAGGGGAACTAAATTACTCTATTTCTATCCTCTATCTACACTTGCTACATGAGCAATTTTACATATTATCATTTTTAATGTTACCTTTTGCAACATTTGATTTTGTTACAGTGTACAATAGGCACATTATAATAAATCCTGCTTTGTACATAGTTATAGATTGTGTTTATCTTGCTACAAAATATTTATTTACGAGTTTAGAAACTCCTGTTTCAGGGGTCCCTTTTCTTATTTTCTATATTGTTTTCACTTCTAGGGTTCATCACTAGACCCTTTGGGGTAGAGTGAAGACCCTTTTTTCATTACCAGATCCTTTGGGGTAGAGTGAAGACCCTTTTTTTCATTACCAGACCCTTTGGGGTGGAGTGAAGAAATGTTTTTGTTGCTGAGTATTTCAGATGCGGCCTGCCCCATTGGTGATCTCCTGTGTTGCCAAATCCCTATGATTTCACCAGATGGGTTTCCGCATACGTACTTGGGAATACTGGCACAGACAAATCTCAACCAAATTCTAAAATAATTCTCTGCTATAAAGCTGTATTCCCCAGCTATACAGTGCCTCTTGTAGCTTCGAACCCTTTGCATTGATGTTACGTTCACACAGCTAGTTATATGTTTCTGTTGATCTCTAAACCCCATACTAGACATACCATATTTGTAGACTGCAGCTTTCTAGATACTGGTTAAGTCTTCACAGTTACCACTCTGAGGTCTGTTAGTGCTAGTCTTGACCATTCTAAGCTTCAGTTATATACACTATCCACATTGTCCAGCTTGCATTTCTTTACTATTTCCTACTAGGTTCCAGATCTATAAAATCATGTTGGATCTACTTCTTGTTCTTCTTCTACTTTCAGTATACCTGTGGGATGTAAAGGTGGCTGCACATGAGGCAGGCCCAGAATCACTGCATATTCCTGCCCATCAAGGATTGTGACATGTTACTAGTGCAATTCCAGGAAAGAGAAGGAGATTTAAAAAATAGAATACACCAATAAACTAGGCATTACCTAGCAAGTCTATATATATATATATATATATATATATATATATATATATATGAAAATAGACCAGTCCTTGCACTCAGATTAACCCTGCTATATTAAGAATAATGTTAAATGCCGGGTTCTAAAAGCCACAGCCAAAATATACAAAAATATTGAGATATAGGCTAGCACTCATGGTCTTGTAGTAAAAAATCATCTTTATTCAGTTATTCCATAAAAACTCGACGTTTCAGCCCACGTCCTGGGCTTTCTTCAGGAGCTAGCCTATATCTCAATATTTATATATATATATATATATATATACTTATTTTTTTTATATATATTAAAAAGAAAAGTGCACTCACATGGCTCTGTTAGATTAATTTTCAATCTTTTGTTGGATATATATATATATATATATATATATATATATATATATATATATATATATAACTTTCCACTTGTCCCGCACTCACTGCTCCCGGTCTTGTTAATGCCTCGGTGCAAACTCTGAACATAAGTATATATAGGTTCTTGTTGAAGTGCACTCACAGGACTCAATAATATTTCTAATTGTGCTATTTATTCAAGCATCAAGTAGAAACATAGAAACATAGAATGTGACGGCAGATAAGAACCATTCGGCCCATCTAGCCTGCCCAATTTTCCAAATACTTTCATTAGTCCCTAGCCTTATCTTATAGTTAGGATAGCCTTATGCATATCCCACGCATGCTTAAACTCCTTTACTGTGTTAACCTCTACCACTTCAGCTGGAAGGCTGTTCCATGCATCCACTACCCTCTCAGTAAAGTAATACTTCCTGATATTATTTTTAAACCTTTGTCCCTCTAATTTAAGACACTTCTTTGTATTACTTGATGCTTGAATAAACAGCACGATTGGCTCAGGTAGTGCAGATCATCCAGGATGGCACATCAATGCGAGCTATGGCAAGAAGGTTTGCTGTGTCTGTCAGCGTAGTGTCCAGAGCATGGAGGCGCTACCAGGAAACAGGCCAGTACATCAGGAGACGTGGAGGAGGCCGTAGGAGGGCAACAACCCAGCAGCAGGACTGCTACCTCCGCCTTTGTGCAAGGAGGAGCACTGCCAGAGCCCTGCAAAATGACCTCCAGTAGGCCACAAATGTGCATGTGTCTGCTCAAATGGTCAGAAACAGACTCCATGAGGCTGGTATGAGGGCCCGACGTCCACAGGTTGGGGTTGTGCTTACAGCCCAACACCGTGCAGGACGTTTGGCATTTGCCAGAGAACACCAAGATTGGCAAATTCGCCACTGGCGCCCTGTGCTCTTCACAGATGAAAGCAGGTTCACACTGAGCACATATGTCAGACGTGACAGAGTCTGGAGATGCCGTGGAGAACATTCTGCTGCCTGCAACATCCTCCAGCATGACCAGTTTAGTCATGGTGTGGGGTGGCATTTCTTTGGGGGGGGCCGCACAGTCCTCCATGTGCTCGCCAGAGGTAGCCTGACTGCCATTAGGTACAGAGATGAGATCCTCAGACCCCTTGTGAGACCATATGCTGGTGCGGTTGGCCCTGGGTTCCTCCTAATGCAAGACAATGCTAGACCTCATGTGGCTGGAGTGTGTCAGCAGCTCCTGCAAGACAAAGGCATTGATGCTATGGACTGGCCCGCTCCGTTCCCCAGACCTGAATCCAACTGAGCACATCTGGGACATCATGTCTCGCTCCATCCACCAACATCACGTTGCATCACAGACTGTCCAGGATTGGCAGATGCTTTAGTCCAGGTCTGGGAGGAGATCCCTCAGGAGACCATCCACCACCTCATCAGGAGCATGCACAGGCGTTGTAGGGAGCTCATACAGGCACGTGGAGGCCACACGCACTACTGAGCCTCATTTTGACTTGTTTTAAGGACATTACATCAAAGTTGGATCAGCCTGTAGTGTGTTTTTCCACTTTAATTTTGAGTGTGACTCCAAATCCAGACCTCCATGGGTTGAAAAATTTGATTTCCATTCTTTTATTTTAGTGTGATTTTGTTGTCAGCACATTCAACTATGTAAAGAACAAAGTATTTCAGAAGAATAGTTTATTAATTCAGATCTAGGATGTGTTATTTTTGTGTTCCCTTTATTTTTTTGAGCAGTATATATATATATATATATATATATATATATATATATAGCAAACCAGTAACCAACCTCATGCTGATGAGTTGCATTAACAACGAAACAGCTGTCCTTGAATGGTTCACTGGTTTTGCATATTTTCCTAAGTTGTGTTCCAAGCTGTTGTATACAGCAAACACAGATTAAAAGGAATCCATATTTAAAATGGAATGAGGCAAAAATGTGATTCTCTGTTAAGCTAATTTGCATATGCCCACCCAGGATCCTTTGCGGTAATGACATCACTGCAGATTTGTGATTTATGTGGGAAAAGCAAGTCTTATGGCTTGACTGGTGTGCAGATTTTTGTTTAACATTGTATTAACTATATATATATATATATATATATATATATACATGCATACAATTGTATTTATTTATTGCTAACAGATCTATTTTTTTTTCTTTTATGATTCCATCCATTTTTTTATGTCTTCTTAAATAGTTGATTCCTGTGGGGAGGTTTCTCAGGTTTTAGTTACACGTAAATATTGTCTGTTTGTACACAATGGGATCAAGCGTCTCAAAAAAATGACATCATGTCTGGATTATAAAGCATTGTTGTAAAGTGATCCATTTGCCCTCAAGGCACAATTAATTACTCTCTCCTTTATAAATGACAGTGGCAAACATGAACATGCGTTTCCTTTGACATTTTAAAACAACAGAAAAATCTAAATTGCAATACATTGTGATATGATGTGTAAATGGGTTCAGTGCAGCGATCTATGTGTTGTGTGGCAGAAGATTGGTCCGTGTGGCTTTGGATCCATACAGCAGTGTAGGTACAAAGTAACTGCTACATAAATGGAAAATAAACCACCCATACTGCCCACAAACACCAGCATAAATGTTATATAAATTGGACAGCAATACTAGTTTATTGGACCTTTCACAGGGTTTTACTAGAGCACAATGTTTACATAATAGAGAGACAATAACAGATGAGAGTGGACCTTAGGAGAGACTTCAGGGAATCTGTAGTATAGGGCAATGTCCTACTATAGAAAAATGCACTGAGACAGTAAGGGGGCAGGGAAATGTAGACAAACAATGGACAATATAACTAACGTCTAATCACAGAAAGTAGAATGTCCCATCCACTTTAACCCTGTACTGATAGGAAGCCCCAATATCTGGTGTCAGATCTGTAATGGTCAGTTCACAACAGGGTGTTCGAGTCTGTAGGAATTTGGCTGGCCCCAAGGCCAAGACCATTCTCAAGCCATACACTTTCTCTTTAGTTGGTGTGCGGTGAGGTACAAGGTGACAGCACCCATTTAAGGGTGAGGTAGCTTCCAATATTTCAATACATATTTTCAAACCACATGGTGCACTGTGCCACACTGTGCAATAACAACACAAGGCACATAGTGACGTGACACAATAAATCACAAGATAAGACTGAAACACTGTGTCACTTTTCCCCCAGCACTTTGCCTATCTTATCAAAAAGAAAATTACAGAAATAATGGTGGCATGAGCAAGGAATGTAATGCCCATAGATGATCTACACATCAAGAAATAAGTGTCACATTGCTGCTCTGAGAAAGAAGGATGAGATTGTGTGTGTGTTTTGTGGGTGTATGTGTGTGGGTATATATATATATATATATATATATATATCTGTGTGTGTAGATTTTTGTTTGTGGGTGTTTGTTACCTGCTATTCCTGTGGAGTACAACATATAATCCTTCTCTGGCACCCCAGCTGGAAAAAAATATTCACAGTCCTGGGGCTGAAAGCTAAGCCTAATTATGGCATTTAGATTTATACATTAAATCATCACTATGTAACCTAGATACCTTGGACTTATACATATCTCCCAACTTTTCAAATGGGCATATGTGACCTTTTAGTTGTAGGGATGTGAGAGGCCAGAGGCAGGCCTGTTCTGGAAGATTGTGGATGGCTTATTAATAACAATTTAGGCAAGTGAAATGTAATTTATAACAGGAATAATATTTACACAGCTCAATAGAGTGGAAATTGCAAAGACCCGATGGTGACATCGCCGCTGGTAGTCCGGTGGGTGGGGGGCAGGCAAAGGTGAGTACTAGTTACCTTAACCTGTCCCTCTCGGGTGCCGTCATGTTCTTCCAGTAGGGTTTCATCCAGTGCATGAGAGTACAGCATTACCGGATCCTCCAGAGAAAAAAGCGAATTCCCTGCAGCTGTCAGGGGGATTGACATTTCTAGATGGCGGTAGCTCTGTTCAGTGTCTAAGTGTCTTGGAGTGTCAGGCTAGGAGAAATACTGAGACAAAGTAGTTGTTTTCTTTTTGGGGGGAGGGGGGCGGTGACAGTGCTGCTTTAAATGAACACTAAAGCTGTAGAAACACAACCAGAAAATCCTACGTATAGAGTGTTAGCCTAACTATATAGATGTTAGGGCGCCCCAAAAGTAAGACAATATATTGTTTTATTCACCTTTATTTCCTAGACATGCTTCTTGATGCAATATTTGCGTGAGCTCATCCACTATAGTGGCTGTCAGACTGACAGTCAATGAAGGTGGCATTAGACAGCAATGTACACACTGTCTTTACTTAGAACTGCTCACCCTGCATGGACAGGCTCTTCGCCCCAGAACCATTACAGTAAGCTGTAGTGTCCTTTTAAACTCATTCGAGTTATACATATATAAGAGCATCATCAGCTCTAGGCTGCCTGAACATGATGAAAACAGGTTTCAGGGATTTCGAAACTTTTGCCCAGACTTGTGGTCTGTCTCTTAGTTCCACATCTCTCCTGAATCCAATTACTCTAGAATAACATGATTATTTATTAACAAAACTCCTTTCTATGATTCACCCTTAACTATATATCAATACAGTTTTTCAGTTGAATTTTTGCCAGGTGGTGAAAGTGGGAAAAAGAAATTCTTGGAAATTTCATAGATAGCCTTTAACCTCCCACGTTATCTGTCTCTCAAAGGATGCTTCATGGAAAATCTAGCCTGTACCTTAGAAATCTGAGCAGATGGGAGCCATTCACTAAGATCGAACTGGCACACATTACAGGAAGGCTTAAAGTCCACGATTATGACTGTACAAAAATTCCAAGAATGTTGGTGCACCAAAATCACATGTTGAAAACTCAACTTATAGATTGTTCTGTTTTAAATGACTTAAGATTTTGACTGGCCTTAAGGCAAATGCCTGTTTTACCTTCCAATCCTAATATTGTATTGAATGGCTCAGGGCATCTTTACACATGTGAGGTCTGATCATTCCCTGCAAGTGATTGAAAAGCACTAATCTGCAGTGTCGGAAAACCGTGTTTGGAGTAATATCTCTTTTCAGCAACTTCCAGCTGCTCTTACACATTTAAACACCAGCATGAAATATTTAGCTAAAACCCATCTGTAAAAAAAAAATGTTGACACAACTCGTTTTTTTAAAGAATGCGAGCACAACAGCTTCACAAACACATGGAATGCCATTATATATATTTATGTAGTTATTCTGTATGATGATATACCCAACTCAGGATTACTCACTAATCAATATAATTTAGTATAGTTATAGTGTAATATTAATCAGGTACCCAGTCAAATTGATGGTTTGAAAAATATATCTTTGATGCCGTCACATTAATACAGTAAAATAAGGACAAATAATTTCAAAATCACCACTTTTTGCCAGAAATTGTATTTATTTATTTATTTTAATTCACTACGTTTCAGGGTCAATGAATATTCTCCTTAACTGAAATTAACCAGTAATGCTATAACACATATTTAATTATTAATGACTGATTGAATTAAAAAGAAATAACTGTATCAATCATTTCCAATTAAATTGCAATTCCCTTTATTCATGCCCGGGAGGACTCTGTTTTGCTGTACTCATATTACATGGGGCAAATTTTATACCACAAGTAGGCAACCGTCAGCACTCCAGATATTGTGGACTACATCTTCCATGATTCTCTTACAGCCATAATGGTGGCAAAACATCAGAGGAGATGCAGTGCATAACATCTGTAGTGCTGAAGGTTGCCTAGTCCTGCCATATCGCCCCATATATATTGCAGCATAGTAATGTTAATATGTGTAAAAACAGAGTCATTTTTGCTTGATGTCCCTAATTAGACATTCATGGATTCATGGTGATTTCACCTACATTTTGAAGACTAATCTTTCATTTATTTTGTTGCAGACTCAGAAGATGAGGGGGTTCACTGCCCTATATGTGGCATTACATTCCTTGGTTTTATTTCATGGAAGTTCAGCGCAGGAACAAGGTAAATATCATCACAGGATGTGTATTACGAATAAAAAGCAATGTTAAAGAGATAATCTAAGCATCACCACAGCTCAATATAATCATTACCGCCACACGTCAGTATAGTGGTTATGGTGCAAAGAGTGTTTTGGTACCGAGGTTCTGATGCTTAGACTGCCTCTGTAATCCCGGAGATCTTTCAGGGTCTCACTGGAGTCTTATGGGTACTAGGCTTCTTGTACACCCACTGTGTAAAATTCTAGAGCTAAAGGAAATGATAGATATATCCCTGTGATGTCACCAAGTTGCGGATACCCATGGTTTTTAGATGTTAAACTCTTGTAAATCCCTGAATTTATAAATAACAGAATGTGAAGAGTCAAGGTAGCTCATTGTGCCATAACCCATGAAAGGAGCATACATGGCATCCAACTATCCCAATTTTGGGACTAACAAATTCTCTCCCACTGTCCTTGGTTTGTTCAGTGGTGTCTTGCATCTAGTTTCCATGAAAATTATCCAATCAGCACAAAGAGAGCAAATAATTAGACTCATCTCTTAGCATACACAGTCTGTTCTGAATGGGGCCAGCTAGACAGACGCTCTCCCTTTTTGGGCAAGTTCTCTCGTTCCCTGAAGGGCCCCTCCATTACTGCTGCTTCTTACTGTCTTTCCTACCTACCTCCATACATAGCTCGAGCATAGCTGTAACTCACAATATTTGAAAAGGCCAAAGACCTTAATTTTAGGGGGTGTATGAGGAATTGTGCCCAGGGAGTGTGGCCATAATAGCACATTTCATTGGTCTCCCTATTGGTATATATTTATGGAACTGAGATGTCTTTTTCTTGCATAGACTAATTTCCAAATACAGTACGTAATTTAAATTGCTGTGAATGTATTACATTGAAGCTCTGTTATACAAAGGGCTGGATGTACATCTCAAAAAATAAAAACAAAAATTCTAAAATTCTGATGCTGTATGGACTTTTAAATTAAATTTCTTCAATGCATTCTGTTGTTGAACAGAAATAGTAAAACAGCTACCTTAAATGCTGCCCCATGTGCCCTTTGTGACTTAAAGTCAAAGACATGGAAAAATTCCATCTCTCTGTGAATTTTATCCCAGCTGTGTACTACTGCATGTTTTCAATCCATGACAACGTGAAGCATACTGTTAAAATGCTCTATTCATTCAAACCGCCACGTGGGACTCATGTCTGTTAGACTTTTGAAGCCTATATCCTGTTTAGAAATTTGGATGATGTGACTTAGACATAAAAAAACTGTACAATGAGATAAAATTGATTATTGTTAGGCAGTCTCTCATTTAGAAAACAAAACAAAAAAAAACACATTTTCTATGTAGTGAACAGTCATAAAGAGTTTAATCATTAAACATGTCATGTTTCTAAAATAAAACAATTAAAGAGTTTAATCATTAAACATGTAATTTTCTAAAAAAATAATTAAAGAGTTTAATCATTAAACATGTCATTTTTCTAAAAAAAAATAATGAAAGAGTTTAATCATTAAATTTGTCATTTTTCTAAAACAATAATTCCAAATTCATACATTCGCTGGTAAAAATAAGGATTGAAAAAGATCCATGTTAAGTTTACTGCACCAGCCACTAGACTTGTGCATGAATGTTTTTTAGCTGGTTTGAACAAATGAAATGCTTTGAAATCGACTTTTCAGCCAGTTTGAACTAATCAAATTCCCTTTATTCTATTCATGAACAATTCAATTTGTCCAGGATTTACCTGTGGAATCTGATTTAATGAATAAGGTATATCCCCAATGGAATAATTTGTTCATGCGCAGATTAAAAGTAATTTGTTTGAACCAGCTGTAACCCGTTGATGCACAAGTCTTGCAGCCAGTGTAGGGTGATTAGCAACAAATTGGCAACAACTACTTAGTTCCTGCCTCAAATCATCTTGTTGTTATGTGACAAGTATCTGTGTGAAGGCTGGTGAGAGTATATATGTAAGAATTGTTTAAAATAGTGAGGTAGGATATTTCACTTTAAAGACACTCCAAGGACAATAATGCCATTTCCAAGACAGTTTGTTTTTTTGCCCTGCTATAGCTCCACATCTGTCTACTGCCAATCAGGGCTGTCTTTAACATTGATTGGACCCTGGGCAAGCATTTGCTTGGGCCCCCTGGATCCTGCCCTTCCCCTCCACACATTTCCACCCCCTCTCATGCAGTCATGCCCTCCACCCCAATACAGTGGCATAACTAATGTAGAGAAGGCCCAGGTGCAAGACATTTTTTTGGGCCTCCCATCTAGCACAATAATGGAGAAAAGATAGCTCCTCATCTGTTGTACAATTCCCACGATGCTATGCCAGCTGGGGATCTACCATTTGGCCATTCTTGCAGGGCTGTATTTGTGAGCAGTGTTTGTAAATTTGAATGTGAGCATGTTGTTGTATAGAGTATGTGTGTGCATGTACGGTGTAGTATTGGTTTTAGAGTGAAGGGGTGTGTTTCTATATACTTTTTGAGTTTGAATTCAGGGGCATGTTTGTATGTAATGTTTGTGTTTGCAGGGGTGTGTTTGCATGTTGTGTTTGATTGCTTGGATGTATGACATACATTCACAGATATCCATACACATTAGCACACTGATACATGCACACATCTGGACACATGCACAGACTGATACAAACAGACTGGCGTATACACACACAGACACGTACATACATACACACACACACAGATACAGAGATAAAAACACTGGCACATCCACACACAGAGATACACACTTACACACACTGACACAGATATATACACACATTAAGATGCACACAGACAAACGGACACACATGCAGGGGTGTATTTGTGTGCAGTGTTGGCGAAGGAATGTTGGGATGTATGCATTGCCACACAGATGCACACTTACACAAACACTGAGATACACACAGGAACACAGATACACATGCAGTGGTGTATTTGTGTGCAGTGTTAGCGTTGGAATGTAGTAGTGTATATGTGTGCAGTGTTGGTACTGGAATGATGGAACGTATGCATTGCCACACGCATAAATACACACACAAACTGACACTCATACATACACAGATACACATACACAGACACGCAGGTACACATACAAACTGACACACAAGTACACGGACACAGGTATACATCCACATAGATACATATAAACACTGACACAAAGGTACACATACACTGACACAGCCAGATACACACACACTGACACTGACACAGCCAGATACACACACACTGACACAAACACAGCCAGATACACACACACTGACACTCACATAGCCAGATACACACATACAGCCAGATACAAACACACACACATACAGATACACACACATAGTCAGATGCACACGCATAAAGTCAGATACACACACACAGTCAGATACACACACAGTCAGATACACACACACAGCCAGATACACACACACAGCCAGATACACACACACAGCCAGATACACACACACTGACACTCACACAGCCAGATACACACATACAGCCAGATACAAATGCACACACATACAGATACACACACATAGTCAGATACACACGCATAGTCAGATACACACACAGTCAGATACACACACATACAGTCAGATACACACACACACATAGTCAGATACACATACAGTCAGATATACACACATACATAGTCAGATACACACACATAGTCAGATACACACACATAGTCAGATACACACACACAGTCAGATACACACACACACACACACAGTCAGATACACACATAGTCAGATACACACACATACATAGTCAGATACACACACACACATAGTCAGATACACACACACAGTCAGATATACACACAGTCAGATATACACACAGTCAGATACACACACACAGTCAGATACACACACACACAGTCAGATACACACACACAGTCAGATACACACACACAGTCAGATACAGATACACACAGTCAGATACACACACACACAGTCAGATACACACACATAGTCAGATACACACAGTCAGATACACACACACAGTCAGATACACACACACAGTCAGATATACACACATACAGTCAGATATACACACATAGTCAGATACACACATACAGTCAGATATACACACACAGTCAGATATACACACATACAGTCAGATATACACATACATAGTCAGATACACACATACATAGTCAGATATACACACATACAGTCAGATATACACACATACAGTCAGATATACACACATTTATATCAATTTAAGTCTAGCCACCCTCTTGTCTCCTTACCTTTAGAGAAGGGTGGCTTCCCTGGGGTCCAGTGGAAGCTGGATGGCTGAGGTTGATGGGAGTCTGATGAACATGTTTACCTCAGTCCCTCTCCTTCACCTCCTCCTCCTGTGTGTATCCTCCCTCTCCTCCACTTCCATGTGTGTCTCCTCCTCCCCAGCGGCACTCTGTTACTTGGGAGGAAGTGATCTCACCTCACTTCCTCCCAGCAGGCAGGAAGACCGGGCCCGGTCAGGTGCTCTCTTAAAGGGCCGGGGGCCCCTGATTACTTCACTTGCCGCAGCCCACCAGAAGATTTCTCAGTATACTGGTGGGCTGTTCAGTCCTGGCTGCGGGCAGGGGGCCCACAGGGCAGCTGCTTTGGGCCCCCCAAGAGTTATTGGGCCCGGGGCAGCTGCCCCGTTTGCCCCTTGTTAAAGACGGCCCTGCTGCCAATCAGCCACTCCAGGATTTAAAAGGTGAGTATCTTTTTAAAGGGAAACTATAGTGCCAGGAAAACAAAGTCATTTTCCTCACTGTAACCATTTCATCTCATTGAATTGTTTATAGTGCCTGGAGTGCACTGGCACTGTCCCTCCATTCAGAATCAAAACATTTTCAAACAAACAGATGGTGCCAGGGGGCTCCAGACACTATAACCACTTCATTGAGAAAACACTATAACCACAATAACCACTTCATTGAGAAAACCAGCAAAGTTTAGTGCAAACTTGTTAAAGGGTTATACACTAGTCACCATTGGCGAACGAAAATTCAGCCCTGGTAAGTGTTCCATGGACATTCCATGCTTGCAGTGCTGAGTAACTTTTAGGTCTAGTAGCACAGAACAGGGCTTAAGTTTGAGCCCCAAATTTACCATGACTCATGTGCCCCCATGCATGGTCATAACGAGGTGATTTGATTGACAACAGCAGTACTTTTTTTTTAAATTTAATATACCATATGTAGATTAATGTATACACCCCAACATTGGGAACTAGGACATTTGGATGGAAGAGGTGGCGATAGTGGAAGACATACCAATTCCCCGTCTAGTAAAAAAAAAAAAAACTAATATATGACATATTTGAGGTTCTTAACTAAACAAAATAGAACTGATGAATTCCTCCCTTTTATTTTTGAAAAAATACTTACATACAAGTCTTTCTGCTGATCCTTAGTCTATTACTCCACTATAAATGCATGTACAATGTCATAATTGTACTGATTCATTGGTATGCCCCTTCTCGGTCTCTCCGCTCTGCCTTTGACCTTCTCCTGTCCGCTGCTCGCACAAGCATGGCCAACTCACGCTTGCAGGACGTCTTGCGGGTGACTCCCTTCCTATGGAATAGCTTGCCTACCGCCATCAGACTCTCCCCTAGTCTTCAATTGTTTAAACCTATCTCTTCAGTAAAGTTTATGGCCTCCCAGAGTGACCTCTACCTCACATACCTGTCCCTTGCTCTCTCCTATAAAAAAAAATAATGAAGTGTAAAGCATACTAAAGGATTGCATATATTTTTTTCCAAAATTTACATGGAGGGGTGTTCCATCATCTGTGCCACTTTAACCCCTTAAGGACCAAACTTCTGGAATAAAAGGGAATCATGACATGTCACACATGTCATGTGTCCTTAAGGGGTTAACATGTATTATTTGGGGGTTTTGATTGAGATATAAGAAGTGTTACTTGCATAACGGATATATGAGGGGATTCCGTTTTTTTTTTTTATCAAAAGCTGACAAATTAGCTAAGATTGAGAATTTTTCCTCTTATAAAGTCTCAAGTGCATGTGTGCAATATGTGCCCATCATGTTTTGTTTCTTCTTTGGTACAGAAAGGGACATTGTTTCAAATTGTTACAAACAAATTGAAGCTTATAGTTTATTTATTGCATAACATGAATTTATGATTTTGTTTTTTGTGTTTTTTTCTCATTTGCAGCTAGGTGTGAAAATATCTATGATTCAGATATTGTATTTATCGTCGATGGATCCTCTAGCATCGGAAGGGCGAATTTCCGGATGATAAAGTCCTTTATGGAAGGACTGGTTATTCCTTTTGTAAATGTAGTAAGTGAAGAAGGTGTCCGTTTTGGAGTGATTCAATACAGCGATGACCCCAGGTAAGAATACTTCTAAATTCACCCACTTTTAGAAGAATAGGATTCTATAAGAGCCCAATACATGCATCTACTCAAGCATCATTCTATACTATGCCAATATCTCTCTATTGTATCCAAGTCTCAGTCCTCTGGCATCTGAGAATGCCTTGCTCATGCAATTGTCACAGTGAAAATTGTGTTCAGAATAGTGCAATTATATATATCAATGCATGTTGTTTTAAAAAAAAAAAAAAAAACAACACTCCCAACCCCACAAGCTCATTTCAGCTATAAAGGGGGCAGGAATATCTGCGTGCCTTCTTAACCCCGAAATACTGTTTCTTTTAATGTGGCGCATATTGGTGGGCTGAGACCTCTGGCTAAGCCTTTCACAAACTGCAATGCAGAGAGGAAATTAAGATGAAAGGCAGAAAAGTTGGTATCATTGCCATTGCCAAACGATTTAACCCCTAAAGTTAAAAAACGTCAATAAGCTTATTTTGTTATGGGGGTTGTACCATTGCCTTCCATCTGAATTTATATGTGGTTTTGGGGCTGAAGCTATTTTATCTATATGTCGAGTTTCCATGTTGATGCATTAGCTTTATTCTTGTTACCCCCTTGTAGTACAGTGCATTGTAGCTATTTTATTTTGGATTTAAATAGTGTAGATTGGTTGAGTTGTAGCCACTGCTAGTCTACATGTAGTGACATGGGTGTACAGTAATTTCTCTATTTCTGTATTCCAGTAATGTTTTGCTATATTTCCATAATTTATGTTAAAGTAGATCCTTCATATAGGCTTAAAGGACCACTATAGGCACTCAGACCACTTTCACTCAATGAAGTGGTCTGGGTGCCAGGTCCCCCTAGTTTTAACCCTGCAGCTGAAATAATAGCAGTTTCAGAGAAACTGCCATGTTTACACTGCAGGTTTAATCAAGCCTCTAGTGGCTGTCTACAAACAAACAAATAAATTCAAGTAACAGTGGCACTAATGAGCAGACCAAAGAAAATAATTTAGTTGGAGCTGCACCTCACACAGTGTACAAACCCAAAAAATAACACCCAATACTATATTAAAAACAATAAAGGTGCTCTGTCTTTATAAAAATATACAAATTCTTTGTGTAATTATAACACTAAAAGTCCTTATGCCATAGAGTGCAATAATAATTTGGCAACTGTGCAATAGGTTAATCACAATAAAGTGCTACAGTGCAATAAATAAATCACAATAAAGTTCTACGATTTCTGTGCAAAGAAACAGTGTAAAGTGCCACACTTAACTTACACATAATATATATTGGTATGAGTTGACACCACAACAAGGATGAACATGTAAAGAAAAGAAATAGACAAAAAAACTCATAGGGCAATATTGCAAAATATGCTTAAGGAGATATTCAGGCTTCAAAAGGAACACTCACAAGTGTAGACCAGAGGAGCCTGGTCTAACTGTAACAGCTTCAGAATATATCACTATGGACTCTGTGTGGTAAGAATCCACTCTTTATTTGAACACATTAAAAACAGCAGCAACTTGCAGAATATGCTGATAGCCTCTCACGCCACCGATAGAGTTCTTTTCCAAGATCTCACCACTGCCGGCTGTGGAAAATAGGTTGCTGAGACTCGGATACCTCGGGGGGATGGCCAACGTTGGGTGCGTATGACGTCAAGGCGTGATGACGCGTTTCGCCGGTACATTTAACTTTTTCTGCTGTAACCACTGGTTGGTCAACTTAGCCTTGTGCTCATGTTCATTGTCATACTGGAAAGTCCAAATGTGTCCCATGCGCAGCCTTCATGCAGAAGAATGCAAATTGTCTGCCAGTATTTTCTGATAACATGCTGCATTCATCATGCCATTAATTGTCACAAGATTCCCCGTGCCTCTAGAGCTCATCTCCCCCTTTCTCCCCAAAACATCAGTGAGCCACCACCATGCTTCACAATGGAGATGGTATTCTTTTCACTATAGGCCTTGTTGAGCATAAAGCTTCATTTTGGTCTCATCCCTCCAAATTACAGTTTGGCAGTAGTTGTGAGGCGTGTCAAGGTGTTGTCGAGCATATTGTAACCAGATATTTTTGTGGCATTGGCTCAGTAAAGGCAATTCAACCATGCAGCTTATGTGTTCAAGTATCATCGTATTGGGCTCCTTGAAACAACCACACCGTCTTTTTCCAGGGCAGCCTGTATTTCTCCTGAGCTTACCTTTTTCTTTATATCCCGAGCAACTCCTCTGGCAGTTGTGGCTGAAATCTTTCATGATCTACCTGACCCTGGCTTCGTATCAAGAAATCCACTAATTTTCCACTTCTTAATAAGTGATTGAACAGTACTGACTGGCATTTTCAAGGCTTTGGATATCTTTTTATATGCTTTATAGGCCTTTTGACAGTTCTTTTCTACTCCCAATGGCTCAGTATCTAGCATGCTCAGTGCATCCATGTGAGAGCTAACAAATTCATAAACGTTTTATACACAGACACTAATTGCAATTTAAAAGGTCACAGGTATGGGAATTTAACCTTTAATTGCCATTTTAACCTGTGTGTGTCACCTTGTGGGTCTGTAACAAGGCCAAACATTCAAGGGTATGTAAACTTTTTAATTGGGCCATTTGGGTGATTTCTGTTATCATTATGATTTAAAAAGAAGCTAAAGAACTATGTGATAATAAATGGCTTCATATGATCACTATCCTTCAATAAAATAATTTTTTTGCATGCTCAGTCATATTTTCAAAATCAATGCCAAAATTTCATAATTTTTGCTGGGGTGTGCAAACTTTTCAGCACAACTGTATGCTTAGAATAAGGCAAAACATTTTTAAATGATTTAGAATAGATGAAGTTTTTTTTGTGTTTTTCTCTCCTTTGAAGGGAGTTAGTTTTCATTGAACACTTCTAATAATAATTTTACTGATATTTTGTGTTTTGGTGCCTATTCTCCCTCTTAACATTGTTTAGAGTATTATTCTCATATTAGGTATATTATTTTTATTGAAAATTACAATATTAATACAAGGTAGTCTGTTGAAGGTATGCAGGTAGTTTGCCAGTGATCTAGAGTCTATTAGTAAATTCACAACAGTTAATTCTGCAATTCTTTTGTATAGCTGATGGGTGTAACTTAAATCAGCTGCCTTCTATCTAGGATAAGTTAGGGGTCGCAGTGCAAATACTGGCTGTGTGATAGTCACATCAAATTTCCCTCTTTCTATGAAATCATTGCAATTTCTGTTCTGTCAAAGCTTTCCAGTAGAGTCTATTGGCTCAACAAGTACTCTCTAGTGACTCCATCTGAAGTTTGCCTTATGAGTCCATATTGTTACCTGAGTATGAATTGCACCGGGGGTTGGTAAAAAGGAAGATTTCCCCAACAAAAACTTCCATTAAGCTTCGCTATTCTGAACGCTGGAAAAGTACAACGGGGTTGTATTTCCCCCTTTGTTGGCATTATTGTTACAAAGGCCGCAAATATTTTGTATTTATATTAATCCCTTCTATGACTATCACTGGTAATATTAGACTTACTAAATCGTTGGCAGATATATTTATTAAATTTTTTTGCAATTATTTAAATATGCTCTATGTATTTTTTTCTTTTCTCTAACATGCAAGCCATAACCACTTCTCTCTTTATATTTATTTACACACATTTCTGTATGTCTGATATATTGTCCCATACTGAATATATATGAATCTGTCAGTATTTCGTTGCTTTCCCCATACTTATTCCACAGATGCTCTTTCTGTTTCATATAATGGGCACCTTTTTAATTACCACTATAGGCATGGACATTACATAGTTACATAGGCTGAAAAGAGACATGTGTCCATCAAGTTCAGCGTTCCTCACATTTGTTTTTTGCTGTTGATCCAAAAGAAGGCAAAAAGTTTGAAGCACTTCCAATTTTACAACAAATTAGGAAAAAAAATCCCTCTTGACCCCAGAACGGCAGTCAGATTTATATATGGATCAAGAAGCTATTACCCTAGAGTTGAAAAATTATATCATTGAATATTCTGTTTCTGCAAATTTGCATCTAGTTGCTGTTTAAACATCTGTGCAGACTCTGATAAAACCAGACTCTAAATTCAGCCAGAGAATTCCACATCCTTATTGTTCTCATGGTAAAAAAAAACCTTTGTTTTGCTTTAGACAAAATCTTCTTTCTTCCAGTCTAAATGCATGACCTCGTGTCCCATGTAAAGTACAGTTTGTGAATAGATCTCCATACTTTCCTTTCTATGAAATGAATGACTGTGTTAAAATTATTGTTTCTCCATTGGCAACACAGTCAAAGAAAATGTATTTAGACTGGCGAGGGATAGACTGGGAAGGGAGGTGGAGAAAAAAAAAAGAGGTCTAGGACCGGGGACTTAACACCCGGGTCTCATGCTAATGTCCTCTTTTATTATCTTTTGAATTAGTCTCTAATTGTAGGTAACCAGCAGTTTTGGTGATTGTATTTCACCCCACTTGTCCTTAGACACATTGTGGAAGGGATAAAGATATTTCTCTTGCAGTGTGTCAGGAACATACCAGACTCCAATTTATAATCTAGTTGGCCATAATTTACGCAAGACAATGTGACAAGTACAGAAAGGCATCTTACGGCATCTTATGACCATTAGGGTTGCTTGGCTTAATGTGTCACGGTCAGAATTCCAAACATACTAACCGGTTCATGTGGTATTAGAAAATAATAATAATAGAAATGAAAAAGTATTATCAGTAGAATATGTGTTGGGTTGTGTTGTTGTTCGTCAGTATGTGTGGTTATGCATGTACCTTTGTATTTGTTAATATTGATAAAATAATAAATAAATAAAAAATTACAAAATATATCATAAATAGTAAGGCACGCCCTATACCATATAGTGTCAAATTGTCAAAATTTTTGCATATTTTTGATGACTGCCAAAGGATACCATAGGGCTTGGTATAAATAGACTGCACCTACACATGACACCTGAGTTATAAGGTATGTGCATCGCACTATGGAAAATGTGTCAGTAGGACGTCTTCTAAAAGGCATCATCTGGTAGCTCTAACATTTTCTCATTAATTTTTTTTCATGTTTTGGGGAGTTTTTTTTGTTTTTTTTTTGTTTTTTTAATGAGAAGACATATCATTACACTATTTCACCAAAGTGGGACAAAATAGAGCAACAAAACAAGGCAGTAATTAAATTACCAATTTTTTAAAAAACAGTTTATTACAGGCAGAAGATTCAATATTTGTCAAAATAGATGCTCAAAAATAGAAAAAGAAAAGAAGAATTGAAAAGGAAAGGGGGTATCTTTTCAGAAGGTAGGGGAGTCTAGAATAGCCAGGGAGGGATTAGTGAGGAGATGATGAGAGTTAAAGACTTGAGGAGCCAGGAGGTAAGGGGGACATTGGGGTATCTGTTGATTAGTCAGGAAAGAAGAAAATTACTAAAAAGGTTATTCAGTAAAGTGAAAATACAAAGTGAATTTCAAATTGAAAGCCAAAGTAGCTGAACTGGAGGCATAGATGACTTAGAACATTCTTCCAGTTTGGGTATTTTTACCTTGAATTTGAAATTCACTTTGCATTCATTTTGAATTTTCACTTTTGTGAATAGTCCTATAAGCTGTGAATTGTGAAATAACTCTGCTTTCATTGCTTGAATGCTTTGGAGATTTCACTGATGCTGGATTTCCTCATGCAGAGGGTGTAGATGCCCAGCGTTGTTTAAGTGACTCAGAGTCCCTTAGAATCACGGAAGCTCCTCTAATGGCTATCTGGCATTTTCCCAAAAACTGCCAATATTTTACATTGCAGGACTAAGGGGGGCAGGGACACTGCACCCAGACCTCTTCAATAATATGAAGTGGTCCGGGTGCATATAGTATCCTTTTAACACATTTGTATGTTTAAAGTGTGAAAAATAAAATTAAATGTAGAAATACACATCCTACAACTGCAGCCTCCATCTTAATTCCCTGTCAATCACTGTTATAAGTTGTCGCCTTTGCACTTGATAGTCTGCATACAGAAAGCATACATTGCAATGCATATTTGCAATATTTGCCCTGGCTGTCCCTGTACTGAACTATATTGTGATGTAAAACCATTGTGTGTTACAAAAAGTGCTTTTAGTGAAACAATATGAGCAGCTCTATACACTAGTGTGGGATACCCTTTCCTCCACACATAATTAAACAAAAAACAAGTGGTACAAGAAAAACCAATACCTTAAGTAGAGCGCTATGAAATTATAAGTGGGGTGGCTTACCCCTCGAAATCTTTATAGTATTTTAAAATTTCTTGTATAAGAATTTTTATTTTTTCAGAGGGAATATCAACGAGGAATAGTGGTGGGAGGATGCCCTAAAAAGCATACAAGCCCTGTTTACTGAGCCAATCCTACAGGCTCTTTTAAATGTGAGTGACCCATTCTGACATACAATTGAATTATCACAGTGAATTTCTATCTACACCATATTCTATTGTTTGTATGTTTCATATATATATATTTGACGTGTATGTATCTATTAAGATTTCGAGGGGTAAGCCACCCCACTTATAATTTCATAGCGCTCCACTTAATGTATAGGTTTTTCTTGTACCATTTGTTGTTTTTTATATTGTGATGTAAGTTGCTAAATTTATAATATAAATTAGAAAATGCAGCATCGCATAAAAAACAAGTTAAAATCAGTAATAAGGCATAGCAATGTTTTATTAAATGCTTTGAATGAAAATATAACAATTTCAATATTGTTTTATATATACTAGTTGGGTGGTAGATTATTTATACCTATTTAGGAATGGTTAACATCAAAGCTGTGAAGTTGGTACCAGCTCATTGTGGTGTCTGATTCTTCATTAACCCCTTAAGGACCAAACTTCTGGAATAAAAGGGAATCATGACATGTCACACATGTCATGTGTCCTTAAGGGGTTAACTCTCAGCCTGTAATCACTAGAATCCCATTCACAAAATTTTGGGATAAAGTCCCATTCAGTTATGGTGCCTGGAGGGTCCTTGAAACCTTACATACTTAAGTTGATCATTTGATACTAAAGTGGTGTCTCTTCATTCTGCAGAACAGAATTTACATTTTCCCGTTACCGCAATGGGACAGAGTTACTTCAAGCTATCAGAAACCTCAGCTACAAAGGTGGAAACACAAGAACTGGTGCTGGACTTAGATATGCTTCGGACAATTTCTATGGACCAAACATCATCCGGGAAGTTCCAAAGGTACAGTTCTATCCAATACGTGCTACACTACTGCCAACTTAATCCCAGTTCTATATTAAGCCAAGTAGTTCTTCACACAAATCAATTTTAAACTGATTTTATTTTAGGTGGCAATTTTGATAACAGATGGCAAATCACAGGATGAAGTTGACCAGGCATCGCAGAAATTAAAAACTCAAGGAGTCAAAGTATTTGCTGTGGGTAAGTTACAAATAAAATGTATTACATATTATTGGAAAATCGTGTAGGATCTTACTATGTATAGTTTTTAGGAAGGGAGAGAGTTGATGGTGAAAATATTAACAAACATATGACAAAAAGAAGACTAATGGGTAACCGGCTTCATTTATATGTATAAGAAATCTCTTAATCAAAACAGCAGTAGGTACAAAAAAAATGGTCCAGCAGAAGTGTTAAGTACAGGTTTAAAAAGTAAGATAACTAAAAAACACACAGTGTGCAAACTTAAAGTACCAAAGACAGAGAGAGAGAGAGAGAAAGCTCTGCAAGACTTGTTTAAATTGGAGAGGAGAACAGAGTTTGAGCACTGTCTGGTGTCATTTTGCAGCCAGTAGTTAAGTGATATTTCCAACAAAGGTGCTCTCATGCAATGTAGCTGGGAAAAAAAATACAACTACATTATAAAAGGTTCCACCATTCATTGAAATGCTTTATTATATCATAAAATGTATGTTTATAACATGCTAGACCTAATTAACAACATTTACATATGATCATAAATCGGTTAATCTCCATAAATGTTTCAATGAGAAAAAAAGTTATTGTCACACATTTAGTATCTGGTTTTGTGTATTAAATAAATCACTCTAGACATGAGTACCATTGTTTTGAGCCAATCTAGAAAAAGCTTCTAGTTGTTCAGGAATTTGGTTGTGGACAGTAGCACACAATAATTAAGTTTTTAGATTAAATTGTGACTTTTACGTCTAGAATTGCTCCAGTGACACCTGGCTAAATGTGTACCATTAGAAAATGTAATGTATGCATCCCAATCATGTTTCTTTAAAACATTTCTTTAAAATGTATTTTTATTTATTTTTTTTAGGTATAAAGAACGCAGATAGTCGGGAGCTGACCCGTGTGGCATCCACGCCAACTGAGGATTTTTTCTTTTATGTAAATGACTTTAAAATTCTTGGCACTCTTCTCCCCCTGGTGTCTCGGAAAGTTTGTGTCAGCACGGGTGGTGTCTATACAGATGACTCGAGTAAGTTATCTTCATATCTAGTTTTTTGATATATAAAACATGAGCATGGGCAATCATTTGTTCATGATTTGGTATATTATTTATTTACTTCCTAACACAGTTCTTAATCCCTGGGAAAAGATCCAAAATCGGATCCCTAATGCCTGGAACCTGGGTTATCTTATTTTCCAGGTATAAGGTTATGGCCAAAAAAACTTTTTGTTACTATAGCAGCACTAAAAAACAAAGAGGTATAGGCGCTCACTATAGTACAATAAAGGCTGCGGTATACAATACATGGATTCCCAAAACCTTGTGTGATTGATAAAAAAAAGAAATATATGGCGTATACTCCGCCTCAAAGATCATACATACATAAACCTTCAGAAAATATAATGTTGTAAACCTAAAGGAAAAAAAGGAGACAATAATAGTGCAATACAATATGGTACAGTACAAATAATGTAGGAAATCGCTATAAGAAAACCACTCACATTGAATAGAGCTATTTAGAGCTCTGCTGTATTGCATGTGGACGGTACAACCCCCGTCTAAGGATATATGGTGGTTGGAATAGTGTTGATCCTCCAGATGCAAATGCAGTTATACGTAGTATATATGGGGGGTAAAAAGAACAAAAAGAACTCCAATGATGCAGTAAGTACTGGTATATCGAGTAACTAGAAAGAGATGTACTTACATTTTTAGAGCAAGACTTGCTCTAGTTTAAACAGCATGGATGGTATAATCCCAACCTTGGAATATAGATGGTATCAGGTATCAAGCCAAAAAAAACTGATGGTACTATAAAAAGTAACTATTAATTATAAAGAACATGTAAACAATAAAAGTATATAAAATAAGTTAAAAGTGTCCCACTTGACACATTTCGCCTGTCCAAGAGGTTTTTAAAAAAATAAATTAAAAAAATACTATAGCAGCACTGCCTTCTCCAAGGCAATGGGTGCCCCTCTGATACTTAGAAGAGTCTAATAAAAGAGTTTTGCAGTAATTAATACATTTGAAGAACATAACACTGAGATATTTTTACTGTTGAAGTAGAATTGTGTCAAGCTTATGCAAAATGCATGATTTCTGTTAAATACCACTGTCCTAACTGACACCATATTAGAATACATCCAATTGTTTAATAAAAATGACAATAAATAATAATTCATGACAATAAATTTCAGGTTACCGTGAGATAAGCACTGTGCATTACCAAGGTCTAACTCTTGCTATGGCATTATACCTTATTCTGTCTACATATAATACTAAAGGTTGGCACAGATAGGTACACAAATAGATTAATTTCCGAACCCAACCATGTCACAGAGAATAATGGGAGGGTATTCATCCCAAGTCCAATCAGAGAATGTCAAATTATTTGCTGAAACATTTGCACAGAGAATATTGCTTTGCACAGTTGTCCCTTAAAAAGAATAGTAAAATATAAAAAAGTTACAGAAAATCAAATGGTTTTAACATCTTCACTTTTTATAACAGCTATGTTCAAAATACCATTTCAGCAAGAAGTGATTTAACCCCTTAATGACCAAACTTCTGGAATAAAAGGGAATCATGACATGTCACACGTCATGTGTCTTTAAGGGGGTAACAGACATAACTTCTCCCCATCTCCTTACTATTCCCATGGCTTTAATGGATGCAGTGGGCCTGTCAATGAGAGGGACAGAGAAAGAGGCACTGAAAGAATGACCTGAAAGAACATGTGGTTTATGAAAATATTGACCATTTTCAAAAATAGCAAAATGTGCATTGCAGGTGAGTGGTAAAAAAGAAAACTTTAAAAGGAAGAGCTTTATGGATCTTCTGCACCAATAAAAGAAGACTGGAAGATGGAGCTGTGCAAACGGGGCTTTGCGTGCATTTACACTTTCTATAGTACATAACTGCTCGTCATGACCCACATGAAAGCCCATGAAAAAAAGTAGAAACAAAAGGAGTAACTGTAATGCATCTATTGGCTAACTAGGTAGATTTAATGTGCAAAACGTTTGTAGGAGAAAAGTAAGGGGCTGTGAAAATGTACCCCTTACATCTACCTAGGTCATCTTTACTCTCATCTGCTGTAATTTTAAAGCAATTATGTCATCGATTTTTCCAACCATATAATATTGGTAATCTTTTTCCATTTTAGAAATGTTCAACTTACCCCCAGACATCTAGTTAATGTTTCCCCGGAACAAGTGAAACACTCCTTAGAGCTGTTTATCTTTGTTCCAGCTTCATATCAGCATTTAGTTACTAAATTTACAAAGTGAGACGTTTACCAAATCAAAATTAAGAAAAGGTCTTTTTTTAAAATTCATTTTGTATTTGTAAGCTGTTTTGCGGATAACTCCCTAATTTGCTGTCCTTATTTATGGCAATATCATATAAGAATTCCAAATTGTGGAGCTCTCTGCTAAACACCTCAATTAAGGATTAGTTGCTGATACATTCATTTTCTTGTTGAGGTTATTCGTTGGTTGATGTAAACATTGCAATTTCTATAGAATTGCAATGTTTTCCATCACAGATTTAAAACTATAGGGCAACTGCACCCTGGCCACTGAGATGAAGTGGTCTGGATTCTTTTAGTGGTCCTTTAAACCTAAGCAGTTGCAAATGTGATGCCAAAATAGTCAAGCTAAAAAAAAAACAACACTTGAATTGGAAGGTCTCTTGAGAGGCAAGACTTGCCTGTCATGGTGCTCTTTTTTTGTTTTCTTGAACTCACAATTTTAAGAATGGGAAACCCTTGAATTGTCAGGTTAACCCTCCATGTGTGAAGATCGATGTAAAAAAAAACAAAACATTTGGCAAGTCAGTTTTCACTTCATTTTTTTCTTTTTTTTAAATAGTTATCGTAGTATATTATGGATATTTGTTAGACTTTTTTGGGGTCTGAACAAAAACAATATGATTAAGAAAATGTCTGCATGCATTGTTTTTAATTACCTTGACTTATTTTGCCCTACGCAACATTATTAGGGTGAGGGGGGTACGTAGGATTTATTTAACAGGGGTGGTGGCTTTGGACTTGAGACCCTAAACCACCTATGGGCAACAAAGGAGATCCCAAAATATAGGGGGTGGACAATGATCTATCCATTCCTCCTTATTGTATTACTACCCACCCACCTAATTCCAATGGGTGGGGGGACAATGGCATGTTCCGTCATATCTATATTATAGCCCTGTCATGGTCCATGGGTGGAGGCTGGGGGAACACAGACATGTCCTATTGTCCCAACCCACTACCCAGTGGGGTGCTGAGGGAGACACTTGCATGTCCCACCAAGATAGTATCTGAGAGCTGCAACTCACAGGCGTCAGGTGGATCAGGTGGGTGGACAGAGCCATATTAATACTCTATTCGAAAAAGTTAACCACGAGCCAATCCACAGTGGCACAAGGCCACAATGGTATATAGCCTGCAACAGCTACACACATACTAGTAAGTAATTTAGTAGAGCTGTCTTAACATAAAATTAATTTTAATGCAGCATATTTTCATCACTTGATGAAACTGGCTGCTATCACTGTCAGAGGGCAAATAGCTGGCCTCCAGGCCTGAATTTAATGTCCAAATCCAACTCAGGCTCATTTTATAATCTAAGTAGTCCACTAGGAAAGCAAATATATATATTTATAATTCTTTATTTTTTTATTTCACATTCAATAATAACATTTGTGAGTGTCTACAAATGGCATGAATTGATGCAGCATGAAGACATGAGTAACTTATACATTCAGTAGTACAGAAGTAATCAGTGGTGTCAAGTGCCTGAGTAGGTATGTGAGATGAGGGTTTTAGTTTTTGTAGAGTGACTGTCTGAGCTTTCTAAGAGTAGAAACACCATTGGGTTTAGCGATTAGTATGTAGGTGAGTGTTAACTGTACCCATGGTGGGTATGTCCTTCCCCGAGAGAGCCAGGAGGTATCGGATCCACAAGTAGTGCGGGAAGGAGGGGGGGTTGGGGGGAGATAAATCAAATAGTGTGTGGGGGTATGGCCTGGTAGAAGCCCCTGCTTCAGTTATATGGTTAGTGTGTACTATGAGGTGGCACCGCCCCGCATCTCCCTTTAGCGGGCGATGGGAAAATAAGAAGACAAATCATAAAAAAACAAAATGAGAGTAGAGGAGAGAAAACAACAAGAAAATTATATTAACTTTTCAACGGTGGTGCTGGTTAAGTCCCTGGTTTCATGTGGGATCTTGGTGGGGAAAGACCTCAGCTTTCCTGACGTAGCCCACTCCCCATCATGTTGCGGTGCCGGTGGGCAAAGTGTGTCGTGTCGACAGTGGCTGGAACTCCTGAACTCCATCTATGTTAATAGTGGACAGGCTTTGTCTCGCCTCGGTGTGTGATGGGTCGAGACCCAGCTTCTTGAGAAAGTCTTCCAGCTCCTGGTAGTTTTCCACTCTTTGTGTGGTGCCCTGTGCTGTGACCAGGACTGTACGGGGTAGATGCCATCTATAAGGTATGTCTTTCGCCCGAAGCACCTGCAGCAGCAGTCGTAGGGATCATCGCCACAAGAGGGTGCTTCTCGTGAGATCCAGGAATATGAGTTGTGTGGCGCCTTCGAAGGTGAGTGTGGAATTCCCCCTCACCGCTGCCTGTCGGCGGGCTTTGTCTTGTAGAGATTGGAAATGGAGTATCAGGTCAGAAGTAGCTGAAGCAGGTGCCCCCAGGGGGTTTTGGAATTCGGAACATGCTGTCTAGTTTCACAGTCTTCACATGTTTTGGCGGTAAGTAGGCCGCAAAGAACCTCCTAACGAAGTGAGGGAGGTCTGTCAATTCCACCGACTCCGGCACTCCTCTAAGCTTCAGGTTGCGTCTTTGATCCTCCACGGTGTCTACCCTGCTGTTAGTGTGTTGTTGGTGCTGGCTCAGGTCTGCCATGCCTTTCTCCATCGCTGCCAGACGGCGTTCGTAAGTTGCCTGTTCGTAGGGCCGCCTCCAGTTGTATAACCTTAGTTGTCATGGTCTCCACGGCATTCTTGAAAGGGGCCAGGTCGCCTACGATGTTCTCGCGGAGTTTGGCCTGCATCGCCCTGAGTTGGGCCGCTGTGAAGCAAATATATTTTGACTCATTTGGTACGTGGTCATTCAGACCTTTCGGCAACCCGTGCCGTAACTTCAGATCTTCTGTGTTGTGTGCAGACACACTATTTATCCCATTTCTTGTTTAAAATATGTGTTTACATTTGTATAAATTGTATATCTTTCCAATCAAGCATTACACAGACAGTTGTTAGATTACTGTAGTCTTTCTTTCCTGTCCAAGTTTGTTTGTAAATCTCTTCTACCAGAAAAAAATGCTCAAGCCTTTAACATGCAAATAGTAAAAATAGTTTGTTAGATTATTTTATAATTTTTTATATCAGCATGATGGCCTTGTTTTTTAAAATTATCTTAATTATTGGATTTTTAATATATGTTAAGTGTTTACAGCTCCCAGCTAAGTTACTGCAGTCATTCTGAATTAATACACTTAAAATGAAATATTATACAAACACCCTTAGGATGCTCACATGTTGAAGCTTCACTCTAGCAACTCAAACTGGCCATTTTTCAAATTGATGAAACTATGGACATACGCCTGGTATTTGGCAGTGAAAATGTAAAATTTTGACAAAATAAATTCAAAAATAAATCGTACATTTCTGTAGATATTAATGCAGCTATTTTAGATATTTTAATTGCAATTTTTTACTTTAGGAGAATATATACATTTTACTACATTATAAATAAATAACATTTCTAAAGATGTAACAATTAAATTTTTTCCTACAAGTTTTAAATACAAAGTATATATATATTTTTATATATATATATCATAGGCGTGCGCATGGAGTGTACCCTAATCCCTGCGGCCCGTGCTGTATGCCTCCATGGGCCGGTGAGAGAGTTCAAATCTCCCTCACCGGCCCACAGGCAGGGAGGGAGGCAGGAAAGGACCTGGGGAGCTCTTACCAGCAGCTCCGTGGGGTTCCTATTGCAAGGTCAGAGCATTGCCGTGGCAACGCTCAGATCTCGCGAGAGTGAACTCTAGCCCTGCAGGCTAGAGTTCACTCACACCAGGACCACCAGGGATCAGGGATGGTAGCAAGGATCCCCCTCCCAGGCGAACGGTAAAAAGGGATGGGGGCTATTTCCTCCCTTTCCAGACTCTATCATAGGGCAACAGGAGGCCTCCTCAGAATGCTGACAACGATCCATACGGAATCACTGATGGCCTCGACACACAGCAGAAGAAACTATGCCTTGTTGTGGGATGTATGGCTTTTCCTCTCTGTACAACCAAAATGACACAAATGTAAAGCTTTATTTTCCCTCTCTGTAAAATCAAAAATACCAAAATAAAGAATTTATAAAAAAAAAGAAAAAGTGCAGAGACAAACTACAAACTTTATAAAACGAATTGAACATTTTAGCTATGAAGAAAGGATAACAAATTTAAACCTCTTCAGTTTAGAAAAACGTCGCCTCAGCGTGGATATGGTAGCATTATACAAGTATATCTGGGGCTCATACAAACCATTGAAATCTATTCATAAATAGGACAATACATAGGACAATACATAAGACACGAGTAGAGTTGAGCGAACCCGAACTGTAAACTGAAGCGTAACTTTGATTCGAATTTACTACATCGGTCACTTGTAATATTGTTTCACACCTACAACACTTCTTACACAGATCTAAGTGATAGAAAACAGATTGATATTTTCTACACTAGAAACTACCAGATAACAAGTTGCTATATTTAAACCATTTATCAATAGCTAAGAGGTACTTAAACAATTTTGTAATTCTGGGGCAATACCCTCACAAGTCAAACTGAGAGCTCAGTTTATAGGGAAAACTGTTGCCTGGATACAATTCTAAAACAATTTCCATATGTCCTTTGCAGACTTTACATGCTGGAAAAACACAGATGCCAACTGCTGTGGCTTTCTGCATTGTGCATACCGGCAAGGAGGGCAAGGTTGAGGAGTGGGTGGAAGATGATGTGGAGGATGATGAGGTCCTAGACCACACATGGAATCAAGGTCATGCGAGTGACGTGTGCAGTTTCTAGGAAGAGGCGCAGGTCGCACAGAGGCACCAGCACAGCATAAGAGGGAGCAGGGTGCAAAAGTGGAGCAGCCATCCCCTAGCGCTCGTCGGCATGTATTAACTCAAGAATTACCAATTATCCAAGTAATACATGTAGCGATCAAAGGATCCATAATAGAGTTGAGCGAACTCGAACTGCAAAATTCTGGTTCGTACCAGATTTAACGATCCATTCGTAGTTTCACAGTCAGGTGGTTAGTCCGGTGACCAGGACCCAGACACTGTCTGGGCGGCGGTCGGACGACCCAGACCAAGTATGCCTGATGTTGAAGTTAGGAGTCACAGTGTGGAATGGATAAGCAGGGTCTGGTGCAGGGTAACCGCACGCCCCCTTGTGTTGAGCACCAGCGTTTGTGTGGCCACATACCAGGACTCTGATGCAGCTTCAGTAAAAAGAGTACTGGATACCAGAAGCCATCACCAGACTGATCTGCAACTTGGAACAGGATGTGACATTCACTGTAGCGGCTGTGCGCGTTCTCATCCTGCTGCTGCTCACCTGTCTTCGCTGCAGCGTAACTTCGACCTTCCCGCTCACCGCCTCATGAGACTGTGTGAACAGCAGCAGGCGATAGTGGAGTTTCAGCTGCAGCACGCACGGGTCAGTGGCTCTGCACCAGACTTCCCTCCAATTGATCAGAGTTAAAGGATTTCAAGTGGACTCATTACAATTACAGGGCCTCTAAAGAGTCCTGTATTGTTATTTGTCGTCACTACCTTCCCGCGCCGGGAGTGGGTCATTTGCGTGCCTGCTGCCTTCCTTGCATGTGGTAGCCATTTTTCAGGGTCCCTGTACGGAATGGAACCCTGATTCCCTGTTACACATGGTCACCATGGTAGGCGCAGAAACTGGCATCGAAAGTTGATATGGATGACATCCGTATCACGGGGATGTGAGATTGGCCCGATGTTCTCTAGAGTCAACAAAGTGCCTCCGCAACTATAATGTCAACAGCTACTCTGCGGAACAGAGTTGTCTTTTTTTTATATGTCCCAATATTTTGGGGGCTACCCCAATTAAAAAAATATATATTAAAAACAGTGTTGGCTACCTCATCCTCCACCGCTGCTTCCATCTACACCGCCACGGTCACCGCCTCCTCAACCTATGTACACATTAGCAGAGGCTTGTGAAGGCCTTTTCGCCATGCATCAGGAGTTGAGCATTTCTCCATGCATCAGGACTGCAAGAAATGCACCGCAGGCCGCAAATTTTTCTTTTTTTGTATGTCCCAATATTTTGTGGGCTACCACAATAAAAAAAAAACAAAAAACATAAAAACAGTGTTGGCTACCTCATCCTCCTCCTCCACCGCTGCTTCCACCTACACCGCCACGGTCACCGCCTCCTAGACCTATGGGTCACTTAGTATAAACTATGCACACAATAGCAGAGGCTTGTGAAGGCCTTTTCTCCATGCATCAGGAGTTGAGCATTTCTCCATGCATCAGGACTGCAAGAAATGCACTGCAGGCCACAAATGTTTCTTTATTTGTATGTCCCAATATTTTGTGGGCTGCCACAATTAAGAAACAAAACATAAAATACAGTGTTGGCTACCTCATCATCCTCCTCCACCGCTGCTTCCTCCTCCACCGCCACGGTCACCGCTTCCTCAACCTATGGGTCACTTAGTATAAACTAGGTACACATTAGCAGAGGCTTGTGAAGGCCTTTTCTCCATGCATCAGGAGTTGAGCATTTCTCCATGCATCAGGACTGCAAGAAAAGCACCGCAGGCCGCAAATGTTTCTTTTTTTGTATGTCCCAATATTTTGTGGGCTACCACAATAAAAAAAATAAAAAAAAAACATAAAAAACAGTGTTGGCTACCTCCTCCACCGCTGCTTCCACCTACACCGCCACGGTCACCGCCTCCTCAACCTATGGGTCACTTAGTATAAACTATGTACACAATAGCAGAGGCTTGTGAAGGCCTTTTCTCCATGCATCAGGAGTTGAGCATTTCTCCATGCATCAGGACTGCAAGAAATGCACTGCAGGCTGCAAATGTTTCTTTTTTGTATGTCCCAATATTTTGTGGGCTAACACAATAAAAAAAAACAAAAACATAAAAACAGTGTTGGCTATCTCATCCTTCTCCTCCACCGCTGCTTCCACCTACACCGCCACGGTCACCGCCTCCTCAACCTATTGGTCACTTAATATAAACTATGTACACAATAGCAGAGGCTTGTGAAGGCCTTTTCTCCATGCATCAGGAGTTGAGCATTTCTCCATGCATCAGGACTGCAAGAAATGCACCGCAGGCCGCAAATGTTTCTTTTTTGTATGTCCCAATATTTTGGGGGCTACCCCAATTCAAAAAAAAAAAATATATATATATGTATATATATATATATATTAAAAACAGTGTAGGCTACCTCCTCCTCCACCGCCTCTTGCACCTACACAGCCACGGTCACCGCCTCCTCAACCTATGGGTCACTTAGTATAAACTATGTACACAATAGCAGAGGCTTGTGAAGGCCTTTTCTCCATGCATCAGGAGTTGAGCTCAGTTTGAACAATGAAAGGGTTGCACTCCAACCCTCTCTCAAATGGATAATCCTGTTGATCCTCCTGAAAGCCATGCTTTAGATTTTGATTTCTGTTCTTCCAAAGCTAAAATCAAATATTCCATCTAGTGCTATTTTATGGCTCAGTTTTATTTTTAATTTTTATGTTATTTTAAGTGATTTCCCTATCCACATTTGTTTGCAGGGCACTTTTCCTACTCTTAACCCCATTTTACTTCCTTTTGCAGCTCTATAGCCCTTTCCAGGAGTTTTTTAGAGCCATTTTTGTGGCCAAAAGTTCAGGTAACCATTGACTTCAATGGGGTTCGGGTTCAAGGGTCAAGTTCAGGGTCAAGTTCGAGCCCAAACCCAGAAATTTTTTCAAAGTTCGGCCAAACCCGCCGGACCCAAACATCCAGGTGTCCGCTCAACTCTAGACACGAGGTCACGCATTTAAACTGGAAGAAAGAAGATTTAGTCTAAGGCAAAGGAAAGGTTTTTTACAGTGAGAAAAATTAGGATGTGGTGAAGAGGTGGTTTTATCAGAGTCCATACAGATGTTTAAACTGCAATTGGATAAATACTTGCAAAAACATAATAAACAGAAATATACATTTTTAATTAGTGGTGTAATAGCTTCTTGATGCAAGGAGATATCTGACTACCATTATGGGGTGAAGAAAGAATTAGTTTTTCCTAGTTTGCTGCATAATTGGAAGCTCATCAGACTGTTTTTTTGCCTTCTTATGGATCCACAGCAAATAATCAAATGTGAGAGAGACTGAGCTTGATGGACTCATATCTCTTTTCAGCTATGTAACTACTACTATGTACTATGTAAGTTGTTACGGTGACCGGAGTGTTCCTTTTTCCCCCACAATTTTTATTTAAGGTGTTTAATTTTGTGTACAGCAAGAAAGGCAAACTGCCTGTAAGAAGGAAAAGTTTTAACAGCGAGAGGTAGTCAACCTGGTCCCTACTGCCCACTATTGGGCAGTTTGGGATTTCAGGTGGGCGGTGGTGGGTTCTGCATAAAACGCCGGGTGGGCCTCGATGACTGTGGAAAAGGCCAGGAGGGGAGATCATTTCATCTCCCCTGCCAGCCCATGCATAGCCAGCCTTGCTGTAAGCCCTCTTAGGCTGTTGAGGAGCTCATACACACAGCACCCCTCACACACACTGCACCTCTCACACACACAGCACCTCACAGACACTCATAGAAAAAAAAGAAGAATAGAAAATAGAAAAAAAGGCAAAGGTATAGATAAATGTAAGTAAGTACATATTTTTAAAAAAAAAATGTTCTAAAGAAAAAAAATCACACTTTTCATTATTATTATTATTATTATTAATGGTATTTAGATAGCGCCAGCTTATTCCACAGAGTTTTTTTACAATGAAAGGGGAATTTACCAAATGAGACAATAACAAAGTTTAACAGGAACAATAGGTAGTTGAGGACCCTGCTCAAACTAGCTTACAGTTTAGAGTAGGTAGGTTATAAAAACACAATAGGAAGGGTATTGAGGGAGACAGCAAATAAACATGGTAGGAAAGTAGCAGAACTGGAGGTGAGAGTAGAGTGTGGCACTTTAGGAGAGAGCAAGAGAAAGGATTAAGAGATAGAAATTACTCATGGAGGCCGTAATCATTCCTAAAAAGATGAGTTTTGAGAGATTTCTTAAAGGATTAAAGACTAGGGGAGAGTCTGACAGGGGGAGGGAGGCTGTTCCAAAGGAAAGGAGCCAGCCGTGAAAAGTCTTGCAGACGTGAATTTGCAGTAAGGTTGTGAGCAGCAGACAGGAGAAGGTCACCACTAGAGCGGAGAGACTGAGAGGGACCATACCTGTGAATCAGTGAGGAGATGTAAGAGGGGCTAGAGTTGGTTAGAGCTTTATAGGTAAGGGATAGTATTTTAAATTGACACCTGTGGGGTACAGGAAGGATCGACAGAGGGGTGAGGTGTGAGAGAAGCGACAGGAGAGAAAGATCAGCCTGGCAGCAGCATTCATCACAGATTGCAGGGGGGCAGTACGGCTTCAAATAGTAGAGAATTAGAGTAATCAATGCAAGAGATTACTAGAGCGTGAACAAGCTCCTTGGCAGCATCTTGCATAAGAAAGGGGCATATGGGGGCAATGTTTGCACTATAAAATTAGTTACTGTGGCACTGGTGGGACATTTTACCATCATCAAAGATACAAAAGTGGGCAGTAGGTATTGAAAGGTTGACTACCCCTGGTGTAATATGTAGATAATCAGGTTTACAGTACTATGGTGATGGTACAGGATTTGGGTAACATAGCTCTATAGTGTGGGTATGAATCACACCGTGAGGATGTTATAAACATAATGCCCATCATAGGATTTCAAGACCGTGTCTAGGCCTTGCCCAGAGTGTTACTTTAGTTAATAACAAAGTAGTTTGATTCTGGGGAAAGATTCTAAAAAGTTACAAATGAGCAGGAACATTGTATTGGTTTCCATGGTGACTGCTTCATTTTTAGAACTGCGTCTAATGTATCTTTTCTTTGACCACCAAGACATATAAATCATAATAGACGTTGTGGAAAGTCAATTTTATTTAATTTACTTCTGGTCTTTTCATTCCTTCAGCGACTTACACAGGACCTTCCAACTTGGTCTTCTTTGAACAAACAGCAGGCTCTTTAAGGATACGGTGGAATGCAGCAACTGGGCCCGTCACCGGCTATAAAGTCCTTTACATTCCTCTAACAGGTCTAGGACAGCTGATTCCATCAGAGCAGAGAGAGGTATTATTGCTACTTGATATACGCCCATAACCTGAAGAATGCTGTGTTTTGTTAGTGTGGAATAGTTTGAGAACATTGAAACTTTCTCATTAAATATAGAGTCTGTGAATTAATTGCGTTTTTATTACAAGACAATAAAAATACTGACAAAATCAACAAGTTTGATACTGGCGATGGTAGATTGCAAGATTCTTGGATGTATGTAGGAACCCGAATGTATTTTGGATAAGGAACATTCTGCAATGAAAATATTTTTAGAGGAATTCCACATTTTCTCATATGAATACATTGGAGTGCCAATAATTGTTCCACGCATATATTTAACAAAGCTTTTTTTTTATAAACATATGTTGTTTTTGCAATTGTTTGATATCCATGAGAGCAGAGTATTTTGTATGGGTTTTTTTTTTAACAAAAAGTTGAACAATATTTACCAAGGGTGTCAATATTAGTGGAGGGTACTGTATAATAGAGTTTTGGCTAATTTTAATTTGCTATAATTCAGAGATTAATTAAAAACCCTGATGGCTAAAGATTAAATATCTTAAACTTTTACAATCTTCTAGGCAAACCCATTCAAATCCAACATATATTTTATATTATCTAGAAGCCATTAACACCAGTGTAAATCCTTGGCAGAATAAAAGGCATAGAACTAGATTTAGCTTGTTGTTGCAGGTTACAAGCGAGCAGTTCTACACACACGCTGTTTGTAAAGAAAACAGTCCATTTTTATTAAAGGAACACTCTAAACACCAAACAATGTTGTAGTGGTTGTGGTGCCCTGTTGCCCCCCTAATGTAGTAAAAACAATTGCTGTTTGACTTTGTACGTAGGTTTCACCTGGAAAAATAAATCAGAGACTCCTGTTAGGAACTTCCTTTGGCTCTCATGGGCTAAGCTCTGCAAGGCAGATCATTGACAGAGCGTCTAAGCTTGCCACTGTCAGCCATTGAACTTCTGCCTGCAGGAAAATGTTGGGGAGCGAGAAAACAAGTTTTATTTCATGAAACCTGTTTGCAGCATAGAAATGTGTTTGTAGTGTAGCGGTAACACGTCACTTAATAATGTTTGTTTGTTTTAACAGCTCACCATAACTGCAGGACAGACAGAAGCCATTTTGCAAAGTCTGAGACCAGGGACGGAGTATTCTGTTAGCATTACTGCTTTATATCCCAACAGCATAGGAGAGACAGTCTCTGGCAGAGACATAACCTGTGAGTTTTGTTATTTACTACTATTCATATCTCATGTTACAGTTTAAGGATTTCATTGAATTTTTGAATATTTCAGCAGAAAAAGAATTTAAAATTGTAAGAATGTGAATAGCATTCCAAAGTCATGTAACTGTACAAAATGAAAAATGTATAGAAATTAATTTGGGCTCAATTTTAATTAGTTTCTAACTAATATTTTCCAAGTCTGTTCGTTCCCTGCTAAAAATTACAGCGTGATGTTACTGTTACCATTCCATATCCACCACGTTTTACGGGACACACATCACTTATATCAGGGCTGCCCAACAGGTGGATCCCCAGATGTTGTAGAACTATAACTCCCATGTTGCTTTGCATGCCTTTAGAATGCATTTAGAATGACAAAGCATCATGGAAGTTGTAGTTCTCCAACATCTGGGGATCTACATGTTGCGCAGCCATAATTTATACAGATTAGTGAATTCAGAAAACCTAGCTATGAAGAATCTATTATAGAATGTATGTATGTATCTGAAGATACTATTGATAACATCATTGCCTTCTATTTTCTTAACCTGCAACTTTATTGATAGAAAAATGTGACATAATGGCAATTTCTAACAGTAAAATAGTAATTACTGATACTGGATATTGGATTACACCATATTATAGAGACCATGTCTTGCTATGTCATTTGATATCCAATATCATTCCAAACACATGTATGTGATAAAATTACAAACACGTTCTACAAGACAGACATGCAATATAATCTGAAGGGAATTATTATTGCAAGAATTAGTTTGATCTGCTTCGGTTTGTCCAAATAAATTAATCAAATCCATTGAATCCAAATCGTTTTACCAGTGGATTCTACAAGTATTTAGAATCAATTTGTTTTGGTATAAACTAACAGAAAATGAATTTGGATGCACGAGCTCAAAAGTCTAGTCATTATCTACTAAACTATGGGGAGGGGGGAATTATTAATCTAATTTTGCAATTCTCTTGTCAGCTCTCCACCATGCCCTGTTCAGTCAATAAATCACATTGCTTGATTTTTGGTAAAATGTGTTTATATTACTCTACAGTATTATTAATATGTGTTTAAATCAATTATCTCTAGTAAGTCAGCTTTCTATATTAAACTTTCGTGTGACGGAATCTGGTCCTAACTTTCTGAAATTGGCGTGGACTCCCAGTGGAGCCGAATCTCCTCAAAGATACCGGCTCACATTCTCAACAAGAGGTACGTCTATCACAAGCTGGACTGATAAACATGAATGGTATGTTAACGCATTCCAATACTGGATCACGCCACAGAGCTTTGCGCTTGTAGGGCTGCTTGCAACATCTTCGTATAAACTGTACAGCTGGACTTCTAAAGAAAAAGAAAAACATTTTAAACTAGGGTGGGAAGCACATGTTCATGAATCGTGAAGGCAGTGATTACATTGCTTCCTAAAGCCAGCTCTAGTGGCTGTCACTCCGTGGGGCTTTCTGGTTTAGGTCCTGCAAGGACCTCTCCACGCGCTGCATGCACTGCATCTCTAGTAGAACATACTAATTGGTGCAGCGTGGTGATTTGCTGTGCACATGCCTCACCTATGGGGAAGCATTGCATTTGCTGAGATCATCAGGATTGATGATTGGGGGCAAAAACACAGAGACCAACATGCATGGAGAGCAAAGGTAAGTAAAACCCTTCTTTTGGCGCATACAGGGGGCATAATAATTAAAGTCATTAGTAGAACACTATAGTGCTAGGACATGTTTGCTATAGTGGTGATTTAACTCTAAAAGTCTGTCTTCAGTCTGTCTGTATGCAGAGAATTATATGATTCTATATGCTCCACTAGCCAAACTGTTTACATTTTTTTTTTAATAACTTCAAATTGAAAAACAAGCGCTGTTACACATAGATGGCCGTAAACACGCACAATCTCTAGCATGCAATCACTTGATAAGTATTACGGGATGCCATATTTAGCTAAGTGTACGCCATTTTGCAGCTTTTTATTTCTATGGCATGTTCACTTTAAAGGAGCACTATAGGGTCAGGAACACAAACATGTATTCCTGACCCTAAAGGGTTAAAACCACCATCTAGCTCCCCTGTCCCCCTCATGCCGCCCTAAATATAGTAAAATCTTACTTGTATTCAAGTTTGCAGCTGCTTACTTTGTCCCTGTTTCTTTTAGTCCTGCCCACTGCCTGCTGACATCAGCAGAAGTGGTAGCCTGATCCAATCACAATGCTTCCCCATAAGATTGACTGAGACTGACAAAGAGGCAGATCAAGGGCAGAGCCAGTACAGTTCAAACACAGCCCTGGCCAATCAGCACCTCCTCACAGAGACGAATTGAATCAAGGCATCTCTATGAGTAAAGTTCGGTGTCTGCATGCAGAGGGTGGATACACTGAGTGTTTGGATGCATTTTAGGCAGCCATGACCCAGGAATGATCTTGAACAACCATCTAAGGAGTGGCCAGTGAAGTTATCACTAGGCTGTAATGTAAACACTGCATTTTCTCTGAAAAGACAGCGTTTACAGCAAAAAGCCTGAAGGTAATGATTCTACTCACCAGAACAAATTCAATAAGCTGTAGTTGTTCTGGTGACTATAGTGTCCCTTTAAGGACTGTATTCCATTATAAGACATATAAATAGCACTGCTATTTGCAGCTTTCCCACAGATGTCAATGGGAGAACTGATATTCACTGACCACGGTTAACTGCATCTAATGCAACAGAACTCAGTCCTAAGTCTGGCGTACAACATATGAAAACTTTTTAAAATTATGTTTAATGTTCTATAAATAAAGTATAACTCCACACCTGCGATTTTTCCAAATTTAGATGTGGACATAACTGTGCTTGTTATTTTCAGGTTCTGGCATGTGTCCGAGCCAAAATGTGTCTTTGTCTCTACCCCACCCAGTTGTGGCAATGTTTCTGTAGCAGTAAAGAATTATTTGCCTCAAGGCTCAGAGATCCGCGATCCTCCCTAGCAATGCTGTAGTAGATGATTTGTAGAGTTAGTACTTTATATTTGCTGTCATGGTAACACACCTTCATAATTATTGCTGAGATAAAGATATCTTTATTTTATTTTATTAATAACCAGGTGATGGAAGGACAGGAGAAAAAGTACTGGGTGCTGGCACAGTGTCAGACACCCTTAGTGACCTGATACCTGACACAGACTATGTTCTCGCTCTTTACCCTCAATACCAGAGACAGGCTGGCAGCCCAACCACAATTTCAGGACGCACACGTAAGTTTAATATTATTTCCTTTCTTAAATTGCCTTATTTAGGATTCACTTGTCGACTTGTTGAGAACCATGAATGTCAAAGTCTTTAAATGGCTAACTCATGAATTTGTAAATGTTTAACAAAGACAAAACCACAATGAAAAACAAAACAAAAAAAAGCCCCCTTATAGGTGAACTTTAAGACCTGTTCCTATTTTAGATCCCCATACACATTACGCTTTTATCTATAAAAACAATACATATTTAAATACAAGTCTTCACAAAATTGCTGAAATGGATTTATCCCCACTGCTTACACAGACCAATCACTTCTATTTACAAAAAATATATCTCTCTCATGCAAGCCCATATAGTATATTTATTAATTTTTACTTACGTAAAAGGGATACTCTAAACACCAGAACAACTTTAGCTTAATCAAGCTGGTTTGGTGTATAGATCAGGGGTAGGCAATCTTCGACACTCCAGATGTTGTGGACTTCATCTCCCATAATTACTGCTATAATGCTGACAAAGCATCAGGGGAGATGAAGTTCACAACATCCTGAGTGCCGAAGGTTGCCTACCCCTTGTATAGATCATGCCCCTGCAGTCTAACTGCTTAATTCTCTGTCATTTAGGAGTTAAATCACTTGTTTCTGTTTATGCAGCCCTAGCCACACCTCCCCTGGCCGTGACTCTCATAGCCAACATGAAAAAAATGGTTTTATTAGCATTCAGATTTTATAGAACATTGTGTTTACTTTAGAAGTTCTTATCTCCTGCTGTGTTAACTGAACTGTAATAACATGCAGGGGGCTCGCATGTTCTAGCAGGCAAATAACAGAGCAGGAGAAAATAAATTATATGTTTATTTGCAATAAGGGAAGCTAAAATATTTATCTCTTTTTCAAGATGTGTGTAGGAAGGCTGAGGATGTGCCCTGAGCTCGATACACAAAATGGTTTAACTCCTAAATGGCAGATATCTAAATAGTGAGACTGCAGGTTCATGATCTATACTACAAAACCACTTCATTCAGCTAAAGTTGTTATTGTGTTTAGAAAGTCCCTTTGGATCCTATGTATTTTAAAAACATTCAGCACACAGATGGAGGAGCAGTGCACACACTGGTTCACAGGAAGCAGAGAGGGTGCAAATAAAACTCCCCTCACACCAAAGTCAGATTTATCATTAGGTAGAGTAGGCATATGCCTACCGGCCCATTTCTAATAGGGGCACCACGTTGCAGATACCTGATTTCTGTGTGATCAGTGGTGGTGTCTGACAGTGAGTGACTGGGGATCGCTTTGTGCACAGTGTATAGCAATCCCAGACATCCATTTCTGACATCGTCAGTGAGATACAGCCAATATATCATATAGACAGAGTGAGCGAAAGGTCAACATTTAGACATGAAGCATGCAAATAAGCTAGAAAAGGGTATAGTAGACTAATAACATAACAGACACAAACAGTCGCTTGTCCTATGGTTAGTTTCTACTCAGGTCGTGAACAAGTTTTAGCTCCAGTGTTACACTGGACCTGAACCATTTACATGTTGGACTGGCCCCTGAAAGCAATCCAGAACTTTAATGGTGGTTACCTCTCCCTGCAATATATTTCACTCTCTCAAAGGCCTTTTCAGCTACACATTTGATTTAGTGAGTAAGCACATGCCATAAAGCGGCCATTTTGTGTATAATATTTAGGTTCAAATCAAACTTATCTTATATCAGGTAACATTAGCAGAGGTCAGATAGGAAACCAAAATGGCTTCTTTCTGCAGTGCTTTTCAATGGCCTTGCTTGTAAGTACTTGTAAACATTTACAACTTAAAGGAGGATGCATTTATTTAAAAACAGTTCAGTCTATTTATTTTGAACTAATGATATTTCTTTCAATGAATGCCTGTATAATTAGGGCCCATGGAAGCGGTTCAGGATTTGGTCATGCAGAATGTCAGGTCGCAGAGTATGACAGCAACATGGAGAAGTGTCAGAGGTGCCACAGGCTATCGAATCTCTTGGGTGTCTCAGTCAGGTAAGTTGGTTATATACTAATATCAAAAGGATTTGGCAATGCATATTTTGAGTATGGAACAACACTATTTGGGTTCTGTGTACACAGTGCCATTTTTAGGTCTTTGTGCCCCGTGCAAAACGCAAGGGTGACACCCATCCTTCCATCATTTATTATTATTATTATTATTATTATTATTATTATATGCCAAAAGGGAAATGTACAGGATGGCTTTCTATTTATTTATTTTGTTTATTTTATTTAATTTACTGTAAAAGCCACTAATGATAAACACAGTCTAAGTTCAAATTGACTTTTTGAATAAATAAAATACATTTCTAAATTTGTGTTTAATATTTATATATAAAAATAAAACACTTAATAATTAATATAAAAAGATAAATAAAATAAAACCAGATCTTACTGCAAGATTGCTACATAAAATGAATAGATTTATCCCACCTTTGTCAGTCAAATAGATCCAATAGTTTTCAAAGCATTGAAAGTGATTCCAGAGCATTGATACCACTCTATTTCCCATGATGCTCAGTGAGTCATTTGTCTGACTGTGCATAATAGGTAAAGCCATGGCTGTTTAAAGTCTATTGTTAGAGTATGATCCAATACTATTTCTCCCTTATCAAAATGTAGCTTTGAGCACACAGCTGCTCAGTGCTTTGGGCTGAGAAAACTCATTTGTTTTTGGTACAATTTCAGCCTATTATCGTACCACAAAACAATAACATACAAGTGTATCGTAATTTATTAAAGATAAAAGCCTAAGTCTCCTATCCACTAGGTACATAGATGTAGAAGGTAGAAAATATCTATGAAAAAAGCTAAAATAGCAATAGGCGGATAGAACTGTAGGTAGACATAGTCTGTTTAAAATAGATAGAGAGATCTAGTAAAGACTAATAGTAGGTATCTAGAAAGCATATATTCACCTAGGTGATTTAGGACTGAGTAGTGTAGAATGGAGCGAATATATGCTTTCTAGATACCTACTATTAGTCTTTACTAGATCTCTCTATCTATTTTAAACAGACTATGTCTACCTACAGTTCTATCCGCCTATTGCTATTTTAGCTTTTTTCATAGATATTTTCTACCTTCTACATCTATGTACCTATTGGATAGGAGACTTAGGCTTTTATCTTTAATAAATTACGATACTTTTTTATCATAATATATGTTTATAGGGTTGTACAGCTCTTTCCCGGCACAATATCAAGTTGGATATCTGTGCTGGTGAATTAGTGTCTTTTTCCTTACTTTATATTAGGGTTACCCCCTTTATCTGTACAACCTGGTGGCACCCTTTTTTTGTTTTTTGATTTCAGGGTTCCAGTAGGGATATGTGCCTTTCTTACCCCTCTCGGGGCTAAAAGGAGATTACCCACTGGACTTGGATTCTACCTGTAGATAATACAAGTGTATGTTTGATAAACCAAGTGTATTCACATTTTGCTACAGCCTGTTCTTTTGCCAGCCATTGTGTGGGCATACTCCACCAGGCATGAACAGGGAGTTAGCTTGCTTAGAACCTGGAATGTATCCAAACAGAGATTTATTATGCAGATATTACTAAAATTAAACATGAACATGAAAGAACAACAAAAGTTAGTCCTTACACAACCTTTTGCGGTATGGTAAACCTTACGCCACTAACGCTTTTAAAGATTTTATAGTTTGAATTAATTATAGGCAGACTCCTACTGATTATTGTGTAAGAAAATTACAGGGTGTCAGATACTACCGAAAAATGGAGGCCAGGCTTATAAAATACTGATTTACCCGTTAATAATATCTTCACTACTAATAAAGTCTATATTTAATAGTATGATTTTGTTTTGCATTGTAAAATGATATTTATTAAATATAGCGCTCTTTTTGTCCCTGCTGCTCCTGTGTTGGTCCTCACTGGAAACACATTTCTTCATTGAGTTCTGTGCCTTGAGCCTGCATGGCTAAATCTGTACAGTGCTGATGAAAAGCAGAAAGAGGAAGGAGGAGTTAGTAAATCATCAGGGAATATTTGCATTCTACCATGCCATTTAAAAAACAAAAGCCTTGTTTGAGTGAAGCAATGCTATTTTCTTAAAATGTTCTGACATTAATGCATTATCACACTCCTTACAAATACCATTCTGATTTTTTAAATTGTTTTATGATTCCTTTATATTCCATTTCCACTTTCTTTACAGCTGTGCCAAGGACACCGAATTCTGAACAAATACAGGTGATACTCGAAAAATTAGAATATCGTGCAAAAGTTCATTTATTTCAGTAATGCAACATAAAAGGGGAAACTAATATATGAGATAGAGGCATTACATGCAAAGCAAGATAGTTCAAGCCATGATTTGTCATAAGTGCAATGAATATGGCTTACAGCTCGTGAAAACCCCAAATCCACAATCTCAGTAAATTAGAATATTACATGCAATCAATAAAACATGGAGTGTACATAGAACAATATCGGACCTCTGAAAAGTATAAGTATGTATATGGACTCAGTACTTGGTTTGGGCCCATTTTGCAGCAATTACTGCCTCAATGCAGCATGGCATGGAAGCTATCAACCTGTGGCACTGCTGAGGTGTTATGATAGACAAGGATGCTTCAATAGCGGCCTTCAGCTCTTCTGTATTGTTCGGTCTCATGTCTCTCATCTTTCTCTTGACAATGCCCCATAGATTCTTTATGGGGTTCAGGTCAGGCAAGTTTGCTGGCCAATTCAGCACAGTAATCCCACGGTCATTGAACCAGGCTTTGGTGCTTTTGGCAGTATGAGCAGGTGCAAAGTCCTGCTGGAAAATTAAGTCAGCATCCCCATAAAGATCGTCTGTGGAAAGAAGCATGAAGTGCTCCAAAATCTCCTGGTAGACGGCTGCATTGACCCTGGACTTAATGAAGCACAGTGGACCAACACCAGCAGATGACATGGCTCCCTAAATCAACACAGACTGTGGAAACTTCACACTGGACTTCAAGCATCTTGCAATGTGTGCCTCTCCATTCTTCCTCCAGACTCTGGGTCCTTGGTTTCCAAATGAGATGCAAAAGTTGCTCTCATCAGAAAAGAGGACTTTGGACCACTGAGCAACAGATCAGGTCTGTTTTTCTTTAGCCCAGGTAAGACGCTTCTGACGTTGTTTGTTGTTCAGGAGCGGCTTGACAAGAGGAATACGACATCTGAAGCCCATGTCCAGGATCCGTCTGTGTGTGGTGGCTCTTGATGCACTGACTCCAGCCTCAGTCCACTCCTTGTGAAAGTCCCAACACTTTTGAATGGCCTTTTCCTGACAATCCTCTCCAGGCTGCGGTCATCCCTTCTGCTTGTGCACCTTTTTCTTCCACACTTTTCCCTTCCACATAACTTTCTATTAATGTGCTTTGATACAGCACTTTGGGAACATTCAACTTCCTTCGCAATTACCTTTTGAGGCTTATCCTCCTTATGGAGTGTGTCAATGATGGTTTTCTGCACAACTGTCAGGTCAGCAGTCTTCCCCATAATTGTGATTCCTACTGAACCAGACTGAGAGACCATTTAAAGGCTCAGAAACCCTTTGCAGGTGTTATGGCTTACTTAGCTGATTAGAGTGGGACACTGTGAGCCTATTTCACAATATTCTAATTTATTGAGATAGTCGATTTGGGGTTTTCATGAGCTGTAAGCCATAATCATTGCACTTATGACAAATCATGGCTTGAACTATTTTGCTTTGCATGTAATGCGTCTATCTCATATATTAGTTTCCCCTTTTATGTTGCATTACTGAAATAGATGAACCTTAGCACAATATTCTAATTTTTCGAGTATCACCTGTATAATGAAAATATATTTTTAGCTTTCCATTTTCAGCAGTTTGGCTAGCACAATATATTAATAAATTTGCAATCACTATTTAAAAGTGAATCACTGTGACATTAGCAGCCAATGCATTGTTAACTTTGCTTTGATATATATGATTTTGGGAGCCACTGTAAAAAGTTGACAAGGGAGCAAGGGTAAAAAAAAACAGGGAGGTAAATATGAGGGTGAGTCTAGCAGTAGAAATTATTCTAAACTGTAAAGAGTTAACCTGGGCACATGCAGTTTTCATTGTGCAGGTTCTAAATGCACTGGGTAAGTAGCTAAAATTCCATTTTTACATTTAACTCCAAAACTATATATATTCACATTGTCAAGGCATGCTGACGCGTTTGCATTTTATCTTAAGCAGAATCTGACAGGTAGCCTTTGGGGTCCTCTATAACCTACCAGGCATTATACTAATCATTATAGATAGCTGGAATGTGGAAACGCGGCTGTTCAAATAATTTCCCCAATTATTCTATTACAGGAAGTATCATGTGGGACCTATTCATTAAACCACATTGTATGTGGAGAGCTGATGGACTTGTAAAATCTAAGCCAAAAGAGTCAAATTGGAAAAATGGATGAGTTGGAGAATTTTCTAGTTTTCTTTTTGTGGCATAAAATGTGCCCTAACCCTTGTCATTTCTTTACAATATAATTTTTAGTGAATAATTCCTTTCATTGACACTATGAGGGTTAGTGATAAGACATAGGATTATGGTTACAAGATAAAGCCAAACACAAAAAATATAAAAACATTGAAAATAAGTTTGCCCCTCGGTTAGTCCCATTAGGTTGTTAAAACGTTCTAGCTCTCTGTGCACTTTGAGTGAAATTCAGGGCATTCAGCCCATACATACTTGCCTTTAATGGGCATTATAGATGTCAGTGAGTTAGAAATGATGTCTTGATTTCTCCATAGGTGATGAAGCAAAGGATTTTGATGTGGGTGCAAACATAAACTCGTACTTAATGCAAAATCTTCAACCCAATACGGAATATATTGTGTCTGTCAGTGCCCTGTATGGTGCCACAGAAGGGCCCGCTGCGCAGACGAGAGTTAAAACAGGTATTACTGCATTGATGCAATTGTCCCTGTGATTTGGTTATTTTGAGCAGGTATGTAAACAGTATAAATGGATGACTGAATAAAGCAGAATTTGTATCTCCTCCCAAATCCCCTACTCTGATGCTTGCTGCATGATTTGGAGAAAGCATAACTGATTCAGGATGTATATATCTTGATTCCTTCCTCTACAAATAAAAAAAATAAAAAAATGTTTTACTATGAAACAAAATTAAAAGTTATATAAAAATACATCTAAACGGAAAAATGAAAATGTATTGTCACGTTAGACACCCCTGCCTACTCTGCTTACTGATCACTTGTAAATCCAGCCCCAAATATAAGGTGGAAAAAGTATGTAATAACTATTTTTATGTGTATAGCGCCAATAGTAACTTACTATATAAATAGCATAACTGCACACATTAACCAATAAATTGGAATGTCTGCACATGACTGACCGTATGTCAAAAAGACACAGAACTGTGTTGTTTGATCATATTATTTTGTGCAGTTTTTTATTGTGCACAATGACATTTATTGCACTTTTATTCCCTTTTAAACGTAGTAGTGTGATTTTTTTTTTTTTGTTATATTGGTTTTTAACGGTCAAAGTGCAGATGAGAATATATAGAAGTAATATTTGTTACTGTGACTTTGTTCACATGGAGTACTTATTTACAATTATTATCTAATGGCAGCTGGACAGTACATGCAGACAGAGAGCTCAAGACAAGATGATATTCTCTTATAAACCTGAACACAGCAGCTTCAACTTAACACATTCAGTTTCTGACACTTATTTTAGATGGAGAACTTTGGGGGCTGTATTAAAAAATCATCATTTATTGCATCTAGCAGGGAAACAGTTCAGTCCTAGGTACTGTGCATATTACCAAGTCAGCATTAAATGTCAGAATTTGTCCTTGCATCATAATGCCTTGCAAATCTGCTGATTTCCTCCTAAGAATCTTAAAATCTATCCATTCACCCCAAAAACCTATTCACCACTAAGTGTCTAGTCACTCAGAGACTCTGAAATTGTCTCCAATCATTGTAAAAATCAATAATTCCGCTATAGAACCTGGCCATTTACCTTCAGATTTTTTCCATTCAATCTGATAACCTGGCAAATCGCCTAGACACCATATTTAAGTGAAGCCTTTAAGTAGTAGTTGTTTTATAACAAGGCTACTTTTTGAAGTAGTAGAGTACAGTGTTCCTGGGGGCCTTGCATTCAGCTGTTGTCCCCACTAGGTGAGTCACCAAGTTTTAGTGATCCCGCTTTATTATGAAAAGTGCAATAGAAATAGCAAGAGATTTAAACTATTGATGGTAAAACAAAAAAAAAAAATGATATTTTACGACTGTGATAAGTAACCTTTTTTTGTTGTGCCCCTTTACTGTTTTATTGGTGATTTTTAATAATTTTTTTTGGCTGCTCCTTTCTTCACTAGAGTCAGCAATATTTCAGGTACTGAGGACAATAGCAGAGAGCCCCTCATCCATTCAGGTGATTTGGAACGTGATCCCAGAAGCCAATGGCTATAGGCTGGAATGGAGACGATCAAGAGGTAGAGATACTTTGTATTATCTTTACGCAAAAAAACACGCATCGATTTGTACGTACAACTAACTGTATGTCTGTTTTTTCAGCTGGTGCAAAAGCTCCTCAAACAGTAAATTTGCCCACCAACACCAACTCATATCGGATCACTGGACTGAGACCAGGAACTGAGTATCAAATCACAATTTACACCCTATATGATGGAAGAGAGGTGGCCACACCTGCAACAACCTCATTGACAGGTAAAATTAATCATTTTTCCATTCCAAAACAATATATTCATGCTTTGTTGAGAACACAGGAATGTTGGAACATCATGACTGCTGACCCATACCAGTCCCCCAACAAAACCCGTTGCCCCCCAATAACACACATGACAACTTATTCTGATGGATAAGGGCAACTGCCACAGCTTTATTTAACATAACCAAATTTTAACTCTGTCCAACTCTGTCAGCTGTTGGGTGTTTGCCCAACAGACAGTTCTCCCGAATTTTGTATCATGAGTCTCAACAGCCGGCTACTCGCCATCAGCTCCGTGCAGGCTGCCGTCTCCCCAAAGTTCCTTTTACATCTGCGCTGTCCAGGGAAAACCCACCAAGCTGTGACAACACAAAAGAACAAAACAAAAACAAGACACAAGCCACAACACCAGAAATAGGGTGGGAGGGTGGGAAAACAGTCAGGAGCCCTCAACTGATCCTGCTGACTGGTAAGTCCCCTCCCTCTCCCTTTCCTTAATAACCCCAACTTTGTTACAATTGTATCTTTCATGACCCAGCCCAAAATCTTGGGCAGCAGTCATGCTCCCCCTTCCTTATGGTTCCAGGGGGAAACTTTACTCTAAGCAACATAAACACTACAGCTCAGTCTGCATCAGTTATGTTGCAAATAGTCTCTGAGCTCCATCACCCATTTCTTTTCCAAGCTGTTTAAGAGCAATTTATCAAATAACAGTGCTCTTCCCAGCACCTCCTCATCTGCACTGATAATTCTGAATTTACACTTCCACATAATTTATGTTCATTTCATCTAATCTGGCTGTTAGTGATTGGCTCAGAGTGCTGGTAATGGGTTAGAGCAACACTCCCAGTCTATTCATGCCTAGGTTGGATATATTGACAATTATAATGTGGATATGTAAATTTCACATTAAAACAATGCAGGGTAACCCTTCTCTTATCAACATACAGAGAGGATGTTAGAACTTGGTCACAAACTCGACCTCCTGCTAATGGCTTAAAAGGTTATTCCAAGCTCCATGACGACATCCAGGATTTGAAGGTAAATAAACAAAAACTAGTGCTTACTAAATTAAAGGGCTACCAAGTGAAGTGAAAACAAAAAAGAGAGAGCTTGACAAGCGTTTCGGCATGTCAGCATGCTGTCATCAGGAACACTGCTCCTGACAATGGTGTGCTGACACGCCGAAACGCGCTTCGAGCTCTCTCTTTTTTGTTTTTACTTTCCTTGGTAGCACTTTAATTTAGTGTGATGGACTGCCTGGCACCCCGACCGGGTACCTCCATCAATTGCTGCTTCCTAGTACTTGCGAGCACCATAAGCACTGTACTGAAACACCCTAACCACCGTAGACCCCACAAACTGCCGCAGCTTGCTTGGGGTCTCGCCATCCTCCACCCACCCTGGACCCAAGACGAAGATCCAGCTTCCAATGGGTAGACCTCTCTTAGTCCAGAGAGCGTAGCAGGAACAGCTCTTATAAGAACTAGTGATTATACTCAGGGAAGTATTGTGATATAGCAATTCCCAGGGTGAATGTAGTTCTCCAATCCCCAAACATGAGACAAGACTTCATGAAGGGGTAAACGAATCTCTGTTTAATGGGAACCACACTTAGCCTTATATGACAATCCCCATGCAAGGGGTACACCCACAGGGACCTTGTAGGGGACTGATTTGCAACTTCACAGACCAATAAGATTAAGGTTCCAAGGCACGACATTCCCACACACAGCACACAATCCCTCCCCTCTGCCTGGAAGATAATTGGATTAGTAACTGTACTAATTCTTATCCAATTATCTCCAAGCACAGAAAAAACATACTTTTTTAAAACACCCCAAAAGTACCCTACAAATACAATAAACCCCACAAATGTTACATCCCCTGATAGCCCTGATCTGGGTAACCAACATATCCTAAAATCAATCAGATCAATTCCAGGATTCAGGAATTTCCTGGAAGTCATTTATTTGACCGACCTCAGGGATGGTCCCACAGTCGAAAATAGTTCCATAGAATCGTAGCCAAGTGCGGCTGGAGGACCGACCGGGAACGGCAAAGTTTTCATTCCGAAAATAGTTCCAGGACATTCGCGGCTAAGTCCCTCTGAAGTCTATTCGCGGTTTTGGTCCATGCAAACAAGATGGCCGCCATAGGAATTGTGACCACCCAGGCGAACACAGACCACTGTGATGGAAATTGCAACAATGTATCAATTAAGCTTAACAAGCTCCAGGGTGGTCTCTGGTCCATGCGGCTGTTCGGTAAACGAACCGTATAGTCCCAATTGCACGAACAGAGCCTGTTTAAAGTATCTTAGCCATGTCTATTGCAGGGACTATAGTTACAGGGTAGGAGGCTGGCAAACAGGCCCCTCTAAAAAACAGTGGTGAGGTTACTTTCACCACATTTAGTATGCAGTAGTTTATTTTTATTTAGTTTTAGGCAAGGAGACTGGTTCAGGTAGGCATTGGTTGTTAGTCCATGGTGCTGAGGTAACACATGGATAGATTCCTTTCAGTAGCCTTTTTTGGTTTATGGTTATTGAGGCTCAGTTCCTCCATCTTCCTCACTGTGGTTTTTACCTTTAGCTATACCTGCCGCTAGTATACACGCTGGGAGTGTATGGATCTAGGGGTTCTGACATTATTTGGATTTTTTTAGACACATTGTGTGTCTGTCTAGTTGGACCATAGCTCGTTTGTACAAATAATTACCAGCTGTATAAGTGTAATTCTCCCTCTACACTAATTTTTTACCTGCTATTCTTTCATCCTTAGAAGTAGTAAAGGTAGGGCATCCTCTCCTTTTCATTGTTACTCTCTCCTTAGGGCCTTCACTGGTCCGCTATATATTTTTTTTTCCTTTTAAACACCATCTAACACCATAGCTATTTTGACTAACATCTTTGGGGGTGAACTCTGCATTCTTGTGTTTTAATTATGTTTCCAATTATAATTTCCTTTTTATAGACATATCAGTTGGCCCCGTGACAAATTTTCGTTATCTAGAAGCAACGGGCAGTAGAATCCGCTTGGCCTGGACCAGAGTAACTGGAGCTACAGAATACAAAATTGTAATCCGCAGTGCTGATGGTGAGCTCACTTCCATGCATATCACCTTCTGCCCCTAAACACCTGCACACTTAAAACTTTAGTACATATTGTATCCTGGTAGTTGACTTTTACACACTGAAGAGGCACAATACATGGGTTTGCACCTTTACAAAAATAAACTTAAGAGGAATAAATATTTTCTTTCCACTGCTTAAATTCTCATAATTGTTGAGAATTGTTTCCACATTAATCCAGCTTTTAATCCTTTTTTATGATTCTATATTATGTATTGTGGAGTGCTGGAGATTTTGCCAGGGGGGGTGTTCTGCCCTTGCCATCTCTGACAATAAGCAGTATGGACAAAACATAGAGATAAATTATCAGCTTCAACCGGGGATAATTCAACCATTTGATGCCTCTTTAAGGTGCTAATTGTAAGTGGCAATGAGATCTCCAACTGCCCATGATACAGGACATTGAGCTTGATTTAATTTGTATGAATCAGCATCAAAAATCATTCTATTTATTTTATTCTATATTCTATTAGTTTTTTTTAGAATATGTCTTATCTACTTATCCACAGAAATTCCCGTAGACTTTAATAGAGTTCCGTAGATAATGGAATCATTTATTATGCAAATTCAACCAAATTAAATAGAAGCTATAGTTTCTATCTGTAAAATTAGTGGCATTTCTAACACATGATCAGTTATGATCAGTGGAATCGATATTTCATTTCTTTATACAGACATAGCTCTAATAAGAAGGAGCTGCGTTACTAATCAATTTTAGCTGATTACCCTGGATTCTTGATTGGTGCTAATTTAGAGATACAATAACAAAAATTTTGCAAACAAATAAATGTATATATATATATATATATATATATATATATATACCAAAAAGGTTACAGTGGGGAAAAATGTGATTGAAAACCCCTTCCACCTGAAGTCTGTGGATAGTTAATACAATGTTAAACAAAAATCTGCACACCAGTCAAGCCATACGACTTGCTTTTCCCACAGAAATATCTGCAGTGATGTTACTACTACAAAGGATTCTGGTTGGGCATATGCAAATTAGTTTAACAAAGAATCACATTTTTGCCTCATTCCATTTTAAGAATGGAGTCTGTGTTTGCGGTAAACAGCAGCTGTGAAACACAACTTAGGAAAAAATGAAAAGCCAGTGGTTCAATGCCCATAATAAATTATTTTCTAAAGGATTTACTCCTTTGGCATTAGGAAGTTGTTTTGTCTTTGTGTATAATATATTAAAATCTAAGAATGTATCATTGAGGTAATTTTACAATTCATCACCATAACAGCTAGATATAGTTAAATCATAATAACAGCCATTGAAGAAAATAAAAATGATCTCATATTAGAATTAAACTATTTCCTCTTTAAAGGACCACTATAGTGCCAGGAAAACAAACTCGTTTTCCTGGCACTATAGGGTAATTAGGTCCCCCCCCCACCCTCAGGGCCCCACTCCCGCCGGGCTGAAGGAGGAGGAAAACGCTTACCTTTCTCCAGCACTGGGCTCCCTCGGCACTGGGGACTCTCCTCCCTCTTCTGACATCATCCGCCGAATGCACATGCGTGGCAACAACCGTGCGCGCATTCAATCAGTCCATAGGAAAGCATTTCTCAATGCTTTCCTATGGATGTCAGCGTCTTCTCACTGCGCATCTAGCTGCTGTCTATGAGACATCCACTAGAGGCTGGATTAACCCTATTGTAAACATAGCAGTTTCTCTGCAGGGTTAAAACTTGGGGGACCTGGCACCCAGACCACTTCATTGTGCTTTAACAATGAACACTTATATGGAGTTATCATAAGACACTCTTGGGTCTATTCATCAACAAACGCATGTTTTGTGCATTAATTTGGACATTATTAAATAACGTGTTTCTTTTAATAAAAACTCTCTTTTTGCCAACAGGATCCTTCGAACGTACTCGACGAGTACCTGGAAACCAGGAAACGTTGGAAATTGATGACGTTCAAGAGAAAGTGACATACACTGTTCAGATATCAGCGTTAGCCGGCAGAAATGAGGGAGTGGCAGTTCCCATTACTGTGACAACTGGTAATGTTTTAAATACCAAACCTAGCAAAGTTATAACATGAAAATTTTACATTTTAGGCAAAATAACTAAATGAAACCATAGTTGTCTTGGTTTAACTCAGCCGTTTTGGCCTACATTTTGAATTTAAATTTGAATTCCCAACTTACATAATTTTTGCTGAGTTGCTCAAATGGACTATTGATTAAAGGGATACTATAAGTGCCAGGAATATAAAGCTGTATTCCTGGCACTATAGCTCCCTCTGCATCCCACCTCCCTCTGGCAGACAGCCACTGGGGGCAGACGTAGTGCTGCAATGTAAACATTGCAGTTTCTCTGGAACTGCATGTTTTAACATTGCAGCACTAAGGGCACTAGGGACACTGTACCCATACCACTTCAATTAGCTGAAGTGGTCTGGGTGCCTATAGTGTCCCTTTAATATATAAATACAAAACATTTAAATGTTATGTGGGGTTTCCTCCCCACTGGGACGTAATGCACATAGATATGTCATTTAACTGAATTGGCATTTGATTAATAGATAATATTCGTTGTATATGAACTAATTGATATTGGGTCTTTTTTTAGTGTGCATCTTCATGGCACTCCGACTGGAGGGTGGCAGTGGTGGTCCCTAGAGGACTAGTCATTATCCTTATATTTTAGATGGGTATTAATTGCACCTGGGTCCCCTTTGTTACTTTAGTTCAGATAATGAATTGTCTAAATTTCACCCAAGTTTTAGCCTTCTGAATTCTCTCTGATGCTCTAAATCATTTTTGACAGACATGTTGTTGCAAATTTTCCCTTCAGTAAATAACCCTTTGTTGAGTAAAGCACATTTTATAATATTATATCGCCACGCATAATGTGTCACACTCTCTGTCATCATATGGCATTGAAGTTCACGCATTTTGATTAAGCTGATTGATGTACAGGACAGGCCTCAGATTTTGTGATGACCCAGAAGAACTGAGGTTTTTGTGCTATATGACTTTAACTACATTTTATTGCCACTTCCTAAATGTGACATGGCTGCTATGAATATTTTTTTGGGGGGAGAGAGGGTTCTATTTGTCTCTTAAGCATGAGGTTCAAGGGGTATAGACATCTGAGAGTAACATATTATGATATGTTTTTAGAATCTGCGTCTGTCGGCCCTGTAACCAACCTACGAGTACTGGATATTAGGAGAGGACGTGTTCGTCTGTCATGGAATGGAGTCCCAAGAGCCACAGAGTACAGGATCTTCATCAGGAACTCAGAAGGTTAGCACAAGGTCAAGGGCATTTTGAATATATCGGAATGTCTCTCTGCAGAATACACAAGTTTTCTTTGGTCTCCAGAGCCCCATATATGGAGGAAAAATCCTTCTAGAAACCCAAATCTCTTTATCAGCTAGGGAACCTATGAAATGTCAAACTTCATGAACTCCAGTCTTTTTTCAGCATTTATTATGTATCTGGTATACGTGTTGGTTTGCTTTACTGAGCTCTACAACATTAACACTCACAGTAATTTGTGGTATGTATATGTATCACAAAGCTTAACAGCAAGAACATTCATGAGAATGTACAAAATCTCAGAGTTACAGTAAGTGTAAAAATACATTTGTTTGTGTAAATAAGACACTCTATAACTTGTTATAACTAACTGAATTGCGTTAGATAATGGCCACCTAAAATGTATTGGTAATGTCCCACCACGACGAGCCACACCTTTTGTCTCTCTTTGATCATTCAATGTATTACGAGATACAAGTAAACCTTTATATAATGCACTATTATACAGTTTATAAATCAGACTCTTGTTTCTGCTGTCATCAATGCCAAAAAAACATTTCATAATGTTCAGAGAGGAAAAATTTATTTTAGTTTTCAAAGCCTGCTGTATGACTTGTAATCAAGGCTTAATAGATACAAATACAACTTTTATTCAATGTCATTTTTGTTTACTCAGTACCAAATTATACTTTATTATTTGGATGAAAAAGAAAAAATATATAATTTTTATGGCAATGGCTATGAATTGCTTGTTGGCTACTTGCCAGCTCAAGTCAATGTGTTACATTAGGAAGTAACATATTAGTTGTTTGCAATTCACTAATTTATAATTCAAGTTCTGGCCTCTTATTATAACTCGTGATGGAGCTCCTTATACCCTGGCTGGGTACCTCTGCCAAGCTTGCTTCCTAGCAGTCACAGGGGAAAACCTGGAACGCCTCTGCAGTTTGACTGGGGTCTATCTTTGGCTTTTCCACCCTGGATCAGCAATGATATAGCTGTATAGCAGTCTCACCCAAACACTAGCCGAGACTTAGTAAAGGGTGAAGTAGAAGTGACTTTATTGAAGCACAGCACACATAAATAGGAGTAATTGCAACAGGGGGTCATCAAACAAAACAAAACAAAAAGTCACTCCCCAGGTCTTAGTGTCTATGATATAATTAGGTAATATTCAATAAACTGACTTACCTGCCTGACACCAAGATGCATTGCACAATAGATATTATACAATAAACTAATTACCTTCTCTTCTGCTTTACCTTTTATACAACAGCTCAACTGCCAGACACACAGGCGCAAAAGGGGTCTCTGGGGCCAGGTCCATAGTCTTTAGGCAGAAGGCTAGCCTTCCCGCCTCTCCAAGACACTGTGGCATGGGAGATCCTGTCACACTCGTCATTTCATAGCATCTTCCCTAATAATAATAAAAAAAAAGTGTAATATCCACAAGACCAAAAAGTAAGAGCCATGCATCTCTCTTCAAGCCAAAAAATATAAAGAAATCATCTGCACCCTTTACACACCTGCCCCAATAATCTCCCTTATATGGAGGTGTGAGGAACATAAATAGGAGTCTCAAACTCTCCCAAAAAAAGGGCACATAATTGTAGGCAGAACGGTGTGCACGAGTCAGCATGCACATGCACGTGGGACCAAGTCAGAGGCTTCTCAATGGTTATTTCTCTGTGAAGAGACTGAAAGTCTCTTCTGGGAAAAAAGGAGAGGTCTTACAAAGGCTGCCGTTATAAGTACTGCAGCTTTTGTAATCTCTTTTAGACTATACTCCCAATTAATTCATGCATAAAAATATGCATGCATGTATTCATTGGTGGTATATCTACTAAACTGTAGGGTTTTTTGAGGTTTTTTTTAAAGTGTGGAGTGGTCCTTTAAAAATAACACAGAATTAAGCTCCACATTTATCAACTTTTCTGCCACACAGTGGTCCATTTGCAGCTCTTTGTAACAGACATAACCACATAAAGTCCTTAACAAACTAGCAATGGCCCTCACAAGAAGAAAATTGATCTTGCACAGCCTTAAAATCACAACTATATACAGAGTGTGTGTGCGTGTGTGTGTGTGCGTGCGTGTGTGTGCGTGTGTGTGCATGTGTGTACGTGTGTTATATACTAAACCAATTGTATTATTATTATTATTTTTTTGATAGATCAAAAGGAACAATCCCAGATAATATCAGGAGATCAGACCATCTATGAGCTGGCCAACATCCAGGAAGGAGTTACATATGTAGTAAGAGTAATTCCAGTAGTTGGTACAACAGAAGGAAGCCCAGCTACAATTAATGTAAAAACAGGTAATAAGGATTATTTTGCTTCTTACTATTAATCTTAATCACATGATAAATAACATGTCAATGTAAAATACAACCATGTTAGAAACTGAATCCATTAAATCTGTAAATGTAATGTTAGGAATAAATTGACATTATTACTACAAGTGTGAAACACTGTTGTTTCCATTACACAGAACCTGGACTCAGTGTGTTTCCTACATAACCAAATCATCACCCTTTCAGTGAAAATGCCACAAACTTTTAAGTTTCTGTTTATTGGTTGCATGTGATAACATTTTGCAAGTTATATACTGAGATGTTTGAGTGTAGTTAATTGAATGAAGGAGGCCTTCACCTGACAGGTTGATTTTTCCAAATGTATTTGTAGAAAGAACAGTGGTGGCTGGAGTGACAAATCTTCGAGTGGTGGAGTCAGGCATCAATTCTCTGAGAATTGGTTGGACTGGTGTTGCCAGAGCAACCGGGTATAAGGTCACATGGAGGCAGGGAGATGGTAAGTAAACATTTCACTGTTTTTTTTTTTTTTTAAAGATTGGAGAAGGTAGTCCTGTGCCCAACATTCTTCAGTTAAAAGAGTATTCATTTACAGATAACCAATCTCAGGCAAGAGGTTGTGATGAATTGAATTTGGCACAGCAATGCTGCCATTTCTTGGCTTGTATTGAGCCAATTTGCATAACTCATAACTTTTTATTACCTTTGCTGAATGGACTACTGCCATCTTAATGTAGAAGCTGTGTCAGGAATCAATGACTTATTTTGTAAAGAAATACTTTGTCCATAGCTTTGCATATTAATTCTCTGCAGTCTTGGAATTATTGGTGGAATTATTAGTCCTGGAGTAAACTCTTGTGCTATTAGACTTATTCATTTGGTTTACAAACCTGAATTTTGGGCGATCAGTGGATCGGACGAATTCTGTAACTCTGAAATGCCATGTGACTAAATCAGGAAACAAACTAAAATGGACAATGGATGAACAGTTTTGTTTGTTTTGTGATCCATGGCGTCATCCAAACAAAGAGACAATTGATGGGAAAAAGATGATTGATAGTTAGGGGAAAGCCACTAAATGTTGATTTTATTCTTAGGTCAAATCAGAAGTGACTAACAGAAGGAAAAAAGAAGGGATAGTGAAAAAAAACGATATTTATATTTTATATATTTAATACATATATAATATATAAATATTGGGTTTGGGGGATTGTTTTTTACTGCTCCTCCTTTTTCCTCCGTTGGTTACTTCTCACCAAACCAAATGTGACCCAAATGGCAGGGCAATATACCTATCAGTCTACTTCAAAAAATATACATAATATTTATATTTTGTAGTGCACCGATTTACCCATTTTTGCATTGTTTTGGCTTGTCTGAATCACTTTTCCTTAAACATTTGCATGTACAAAATTCGTTAGAGCTGAAACAGCATATGGAAGAATCGCTAGTCAACCAAAACAAGCCTATCGGTTATACTTTGGAGGGTCTAGAAATATACAGCTAGAGGATTCACAAAAACAGAGTTTGTTGCTTGACTGTGATTGTTTGCTTTGTCTTAGGTCGTCAGTTCAGCCAAACCCTTCCAGCCGGTACAACAGCTTTTGAGATCAGAGGTCTTCAAGGAAACTCAGTTTATGCCATCGGTGTTTCGACTGTGATTGGATCATCAGAGAGCAATCCTATCACAATTACCGCACGAACAGGTAATATACCTCAAGGATTTCATTTTCCTATCTAGATAATATATTGTATCCATAGTGCCCACTCTGCATAATGAGGGTTAATAGATTAACCCGCATGGATACATAAAAACCACAAACACCATCTCAAAACAAAGTCAGGCAAAACATGAGATCCATAAAATAACTATAATAATGCATGGTATGGAGGAGAAGACATTGGTAGAGCCAGACAAATGAACTGTTCATCATCAACATGCCAACATGTGTCCACTTGGTATTTATCATATTTTATCTTCTAACCCAAAAATGTTTATACAGATGATGACTCTGTAGATCCAGTCTCCAACCTGAGGGTCGTGGACATTGGTGAAAGTGTAGTAAGATTGGTGTGGGATGCCTCACAACGTGCAACTGAATATAGGATTACATGGAGACGTAGTGATGGTGAGAACTTTTATAGAGTCCTGTTTTATTTTGTTCTAAAAATGCTATATTTACTATGCTATATGAAGCAGACCTATCACATGTAATTTTTACAAAAATCAATTCACAATATTGTTAACCAATGGATGAATAATATTTTAATCTAACCGAGTTATGAAATGTTTAGATGTAATTACTTTATTAAAGATTTACCATTAGATTGCAATGTACTTTAAAAAAAAAAAAAAACATATTGAGAAATTACATACAAGGAGAGAGGATGTTATTCATGCATTGTCACCACTGACATTGTTCCAAGAGGATTTATAAGTACGAAAATATGGCAAAGGGCACCCTCTCAAATATCTAAAGTACGCTTCTAGATGCATGTCCTGCCAATAAAAAAGGATTTCAGAAGCTTTGATTAAAAAATATTATTATTATAATGATCAGTGGAAAACGGATTGTTGACAATTGCTACAAGTTGTTCATCTGCACTACAATAAATGATAATGGTTACAAATGTATGGCTAGGTGGCACCTTGACCAAGTACAACTGAGTCACATCTTTCCAGACTGGTCTTCTTTATTCTTTAGCGGATGTAAACTGAGAGGCACTTTTTCTTAGCCGTGATAGCAGTGTAAAAGGGTAGCCTTTTATTGTGAGAGATTTTTGTGCTCATGAACCATGTATTAGGGGTGCCATTTAGACCATAGCTCATGTTGGACCTCTAAAATGGTGCCCTATCGTCTCCATGCCTGACTCCTACAGCACTAAGACCGTGCCATAAAATGTGAATCGCTGCAAAACTCTGAATTTCCCATTGATGTAGGGAAGATATACCTATATTTGGGATACTACTGAGGGAAATCAGTTTGTCTATGGTAGCTGAGGTTGTAGGTAACTTCCAAACTTACTTTAAAATTTGTCAGTCTGGGAAGGAGTACCTGGCATCGCTATCCCCCACTGATTCCATGTAGAGTACAAGACATTTACCAAACAATCCCTTTCCCCCTCCATTACCCTTTATGTTCTCTTTCTACTGTTGTTGTTGTTTTAGTTTTTTGTGTGCGTGTTATTTTTTTTCTAAGTATCCTAAGTCATTTATAGAGTGTACGTTTTATTTTTTGTTTTTAAACTCATAGGAGACCTGACCTTTTCTCATATTTTTTTTAATAGTGCCTTGATATTTTTCTATATTTTTAACTACGTCAGAGCAGTGTTAATTTTGTTGACTAACAATTTTAGTCGACTGAAATTTTTGAGATTTAGTCGACTAAAACTAGGATAAAAATAAAACAATTCAGATGACTAAAATACAACTAAAACAAAAATGGCTTTTTTAGTCAAAAGACTATGACTAAAACTGAATTGAAATTTGCCGCCATAATTAACACTGGCAGGTAAGACACATAGGGAAGGGAGGAGAGGAAATGAGAGACATGGGGATCTGAGGGAATGAGACACACGGGGATCTGGGGGATTGAAACACATGGGTGGTTGGGGAAATGAGACACATGAGGGGCTGGGAGAAGGAAACACATAAGGGGGCGGGGAGAATGAGACACGTGGAAGAACTGGGGGTGGAAATGAGCACATGGAGGGTCTTGGGAGGAATGAGACATGTGGGGAAAATTATGTGCATGGGGTGGCTGGGGAGGGGACAAAGCAACATAGAGGGTATGTAAACTTCTGATCAGGGCCATTTGGGTGGTTTCTGTTATCATTATGATTTTAAAAGGAGCCAAACAACTATGTGATAATAAATGGCTTCATATGATCACTGTCCTTCAATAAAATAATTTTTTTGCATGATGTCCTTTTTCAAAATCAAAGCGAAAATTTGACAATGTCTGCCAGGTTATGCACACTTTTGAGCACAACTGTGTATATATATATATATACATACAGTATATGCATCAAATGTGAGGTATTGTGGACTTACCCATAGGGAACTGTAGTGAATTGAAAACCAGACTGCAAAATGTAGGCCACAACAGCTGATTTGGGAAAATAACTTTTTTCTGTGACCTTGTGCCCTATGTTTAGTCCAGTTTATGAATAAAGTTCCAGACAATAGTTTTTATTGGCTCTTAATATATTAGTATAATGCTATTATACCTACTGTGAAGAGCTGTTTTTGTAAATGAAATTGATTTTAATTTGTTAACCTTTCTTTCAAAATCCAAATAAATCACATCTGCAACACCCTGATCTATATTTCTGCTTTTTCGTAGAATGCAATTGTTAGCTTGACATGACCTATGTTTCATAAAACGATACTGATTTTGATAACAATGTTCTTCCATTGAATTCTAGAGAATTATTCCTTAATACCCCTTCAAATACTTGACCCGCCATAGTACTTATGCTTACAGGTCTATAATCTCCAGGCAAGGATTTTGAACCCTTTTTGAGTATGCAGGGGAGACCTAATGCGCATACACAGCATTAGAACTTCTCCCATAGGAAAGCATTATACAATGCTTTCCTATGGGATTTCAGGAGATGTCCTCATGCATAGCGCGAGAACATCCAGAGAACATCCAAAAGTCACCTAACCTCCCTGAAGTCCCTCTGGGGGCTGTCTGGTAGACAGCCACTAGAGGTAGAGTTAACTCTGGCAAGTAATTAGCTTACCAGAAACTGCAATAATTATTACTGCAGGGTTAAAAAACCTGGGACACTGCATCCAGACCACTTCAATGCGCTGAAGTGGTCTGGGTGGCTATAGTCTGCCTTTAAGTACTCATGGGTAAAGTACTTTGTTTACATTCAAGGGATACTTTAGTGCCAGGAATGCAAAGCTGTATTCCTAGCACTATAGCTCCCTCTGCCTCCCCCTTGCTTCGCGTAGCAATTTCCATTAACTGCCTAGTCATGCATCTCATCCCATGTTTCTGTTATGTATATCATACCATCTTGCTTAGTGAATGCTATTGCTGCAAAACCAGCATTTGGTAGCATTATGATAGTATCCTTACCTAGAAAGAACTAACCTATTAAGACAGCATTCTTTTAATAAACGAATAAAAGCTTAGTATTCTTAGCCATCTACAAGAAAAAATAGCAGTGCCAGCAATCACCTAATGGAATAATTTTCTTTTGCAGGTGCTGAATTGTCACGAATAGTTACAAGGGACGTCACATCCATTGAAATTCCAGACCTAGTGACTGGGACTAACTACATAATCCAAGTTACAGCTCTGAGAGGAACCAGAGAGAGTAGCTCAGTGTCTGTCACAACACGAACAGGTGAAATAAGTGTAATTAACAACTTAGGCCTTCATGTCCCCATCCGAAAAAGAAGAAAAGATTTCTATCACATGTAAAAAAAATATCATAATGCTGGATCACTACAATTTAACTAAGAAAGGGTCAATAATGTAAATATCCATAAAACACATCAATTATTGAAGTGTATAACTTTTTTTTCTGCATACAGAACTAGATGTACAGTACTTAGCATTGTAACATTGTAACATAGAAGGAGTGGAGAGTAGAGGGGATTCGGTCACCAAAATCACCACCAATTACATACAAGACCCAAAGGAGGATGAGCCAGTCTGTTCACCAAGCCATTTTGCAGACATCTTCCACCCCGAGCTTCCCATGTGCAAAGCACCACGGCCTTTTTTTTCTATGTTAGCTTTTTTGGAGTACAAATTTATTTAATGAAGAGGTCATTAACATCATTTTAAACTTGGACTCCTTTGAGCCTAGAATCTTACCTTAAATATGAATTCATTAACAAACTTGTAATCTTGCGTGCTTTACAATTCTATATGTTGGGGTGGCAGCAAGTGATAGACTGTTCCAAAGCTCAGGGCAGTCAGAAATTAACAGAACAAAACCAAGTGCCAGCAAATAAGAGGTATGTTGTACCAGGAATGCAAGGAATCCATAAAATTGTCTTGGATTTGTGATTTTTTTCTAGTGATTGTTGCAGAAGTAATGCTAGTGGCCATAACTTGTGCACGAATATTAGGATGTGTGTTGCTGGGATGAACGTGCATTTCTTTGTTGCATGTTGGCAGTGTGATAAAATATGCAAAAAGGGATTGCACATGCTTAGAGCAGATTTGTTCTGATGATGAATGGAAGCAGACTCAGAAGTTTATATTTCATTAGCTATTATTTTAATTTTAGCCATATTTATTAGTTTGGTAGATATTTTGCATTCAGTTGAACGACTGTTGCTTGTTGTAGAAATGTAAAGCTTGATGTGTTTCTAATTTTCTAGAACTTGAGGGGTATTGAATGGGGAATTGTACCTTTTAGGCCAAGATAATTGAATTGGCATGATTTTAAAATTCATTTATATTTTGGACTAAAATATAAAATTTTCTTGTCAATTGTCCCCATTTCCCAGTTATAGTGAATTACTTATTCATGTATGGTGACAAAGCTCTCTTGCTCTGAAAGCTCAGAGATTGTTTTTTGTGGCTTACTTAATGATGCTCTCGTACAATACTTTCTGTGGACTTGTTCCCTGATGTTCCTAGAAATGGGTTTGCTAGAAATCAAACCCAGATCAATGGGACGCTGAGATCAGGACTGTCCCATAGAATCAGGTTCTGTTGGTATGTGGGAGTAAGTATTTAATTTTACTTTTTAACATTGAGACTTATTTTGCTAATACGTATGTCCTTAACATCCTTTCTTGCAGGTGTTCAGGAAGTCGGAAGGGTGACCAGTTTGCAGGTTCTGGAGAGCAGAAACAATGTATTACGTGTGACATGGGTTGGAGTTCAAGGGGCCACATCTTATAGGATTTCCTGGAGCCCAGCAGATGGTATAATCTTTAAATCCCATATCACCATGCATTGCATGGGTCATTCCAATCTACCTTCTTTCCAGCCATCATTCTGTACAGTCTCCACTTCGCTTGATAAGACCATTAACCAGTTGCAGATTTATATTTTGTCTATCTATCCATCCATCCATCCCTCTATCCATCTATCCCTCTATCTGTTAAGATAAGTCAAACCCTGGTGTGTGATTTGACAGATTATCAACTCTATTTATAAAGATAATCTAATTTACATTCCAATATATAGAAAAGAGGAATGGCCAATATATCTTATTCATTTACTTTAAAAGGTGGTCCGGAGCTGACACGAGAAGTCCCTGGGAATACCAACTCCTTTGAATTGGTCAACCTGGAAAGCGGAGTAAAGTACATGGTGAAAGTTACGGCATTGATAGGCAATCGTGAAGGGAATCCAGTCAGCACAAGCATCACAACACGTATGTCCCAATACACTACTTGTATACCGTTTTCCAATTTACACCTTTGGACAGGTTAAATTACCTCTAATATTAAATATGTTACCTTTATTAAAAATGCTGTAAAAGAGTAAAAAATTCAATCTCAAAGCTAAGTTCTGGAGTGCAGGGATTAGCCTATTGGCTGAGAGCAGATAGCTGACAGTCTTAGCCATTAAGCTAGCCTTGCACTACAGCTTAGTATTGGAGAACTAACGGAAGCACCTTAGCAAGAGCTTCTGGCTCTTCATCACTAGTAGTGGAGACACTTAATACACTGAGGGGGGGACACAAGGGCACCCTTGGCACCATGAACCCTACAGCACACTGTAGTGCTTATGGTGCTTGCAGTGTTGTTTTTATTGTTGTGAAAAAACTGATAAATCGATAGTACGCATAGAGCAATCATAAGTGAACAAGAAAATGAGCAGCCAGTTGAGCTTTAAAGAAAAATATAAAATGTACCCACTCTGGACTCCTCGTTATATTCTCAGATGGTTAATAAATTCACATTATCGTCTTGTTAAAATTGTTAAGTTACTCGTGAGAATATAGTTTCATGCAATTGTATTTCACTCAATTTAAAAAAATATTCATTTGGAGAAAAGGGGGATACATATACCTGTTTCTGAAAAAGTTGCTTAAAAAACTTTTTTTTTTTTTTTTAAATGACTGGATCAGCATTTGAAACAACAGTGTCTTCGGTTAGTAACCTGCGTGTGACAGATATCTCAGGACAGCGTATAAGACTTACCTGGAGTGCTGTGTCAGGAAGTACTGGCTACCGGATCTACTGGAGACGGGCAGATGGTAAGAGGGTGATGCTTATCAGGTTTTGTCAGCTTTTAGCTAAATAAACTGTTTTTGGTAATAATGCCATGATCTCTGCTCTACTCCTTAAAGATCTTTCTTGGTGTAAAATAATAACCTTCGCAACTGAAAAGAAACCTGGCCTAGTCCCGATTTTGTTTTCTATCAGTTTTTCTTTCCTTATGCCCTCTGTATCTTAAAGATTATATTCCCTTTTTATTATTATTTTACAGACACACACACAAAGTATCCCTTACTTACACACACATAAAAACACACAATGCATTCCCCTCCCCACACACACACACAAAAACAATGCATGTCTTAACGTACACAATGCATCCCTTACACACAAACAGACACTCAATCCATTATACACTTTCTCCCTTGCATAGATGCACACTGCATCCACTATACGCACGCACTTTCTCCCTTACACAGACACACACTGAATTCTCTATATACACAAACTGGATTTCCTATGTACTATATTCCAAAAACACACACATAACATCCTATACAATAACATATAACACATCCCCTACACACATACATTCTAGTTCCTACGAGCAGACTCAGATGGGAGCCCTATGGGTGGAATCAGGGGTGGGCCATATGGGCACACTTTGGGGCGGGCCCTTGGGAGCTCAGGTCTTGAGCTGTGTAAGAGGCCCCAAAATTTCTAAAGGCATCCCTGCTAGCAGCAGCCTGATATGCACAATCCCATTTGTACCCCACCCCATAGTGTAAGCTTCACACCATTCTCTTATCATCACGATGTATTTACCATACGTAATATAAATATATAAACCCATGATTCTCTGGCTATTTATTTCATTCAAAGAATCATAGGAGTTGTAGTTCAGCAAAATCTGGAGGGCCAGAGTTCAGAGAACCCTGATAAATTTAATGGGGATTTTACTTGTATAGTGAATAGGTTACACCCACCTGTGTCATGTCTTGGTATCCATATTTTTTTAGTTGTCAGAGCCCTTTTAAGAAAAAAATACATGCTGAGAATTTACAAAATGAAGGTTATGTTTACAATTTGTACTCAACGGAATGAGAGAGAGAGATGCTGGTGAGATAACTAAGTGGTTAGTGCTCCCATTTTTTAATGAAATAGGCTGACAGGGTTACACTTAAGTGAGAATTCCAAATTAATTCAAAGTAGATTTCAAATGTAAGGCCAGAGTAGGCAAGCTGAAAGCATGGCTTACGTCTTCTAGTTTGGATATTTTTACTTTAAAGTTGAAATTCACTTTGAATTCACCTGAAATTCTCACGTTAGTAAATAACCCTGTAAGTTTGGCAGTAATTGAATCTAGATCCTAGAAAGTAGAACCCATAAATGTAGTGAAAGCTACCTTCCTGGTTAACTACTTTTGATATTAATTATTATTATATAACATGGTATCTACTGCTACAATGTCCATATAGGTGGTCGTGAAATAGTTCGTCCAGTTCCTAGTGATGCACAATCCTTTGAGATCGAGAACCTGCAAGCCGGTGGCCGATATGAATTTCGAGTAGTAACCTTGATTGGAGATCGGGAAAGTGAAGCCACAACAATCCTGGCCAACACTGGTAAAAGAAAAAGTTTGCAAAAGTATAATTTGATTGTGATGTATCTAAAGGAATGTGACTTGTAATCTTCATGCCATGCATTCTCAATACAAATGTTTGTAAAAAAAGAATAGTTTATTAAAACTTTCAAAATAAAAACTGTATACAGATAGAAGAAAGATCAGGCACTGTATTAGACCAAGAAGGGTTACAAACAAAATTGCAGCAACACTACACTTAATCTGTCTCCTCCACATTATAGAAGCAAACAGAAAAAAAAAAAAAAACAACTAACTATTAGTGATTCACTAATCTCCGATTCTTTACGCAAATGTAATCCAAATGGCAAAATTGAAGCAAAAATAGTCAAGTTGTCACTACAGCTGAATTAAAGAATTTTTCAAAATAAGCTATTTTTTCCCTGTTTTTCCATCCAAATTTAATTCTCAAAAATGTGTAGTTTAGTGAATAACCCAATTAGTGAACAAACTGAGCAAGGCTCACTTTGCAATAATACATAACCAATATATAGCACCATTTATTGGTTAGGACACCCTTTAGTACTGGAATCCCATCCTTTAGTCAAATACAACTCCCAGTAATCCAAAGACAAAGTAAGTGATCAGCAAAGGTTCATGGGAGATTTTGTTTTTTGAAGCTGTCAGCCAACAAGCTGGCCACTGCAGGACTTGGCTCAAGAGAGCTAACGGAGGCTCCCATCTGGAGCTTCCAGCTCTTAATTATGACTGCAGAGAGGCAGTGAGTGGTGTTCTGCATGCTATAGGACTAGGATATAGGAACTTGACGTTTTTGTGCCAGAATCCCATATCTTGTTATATGACATTTCTACTGCAGGATGTGGTACCGGTCGAACAGACATTGTCTTCATGGTCCATGCAACACGGGACAGCGCGTATAATGAAGAGGCAGTAAAAGAGTTTCTCTCCAAGTTGGTTTCTTCAGTAGGACAGCTGGGTCCCGATGCTACACAGGTATTTGAACATTATTTTGAAAAGGCAGACCTAGTTAATTAGTAGGATTACACATACTTTTAGGTATGTGGAGTGGAGGTTCTATTTTTTTAGGGAGATTCTTGTTAAAAGGTGCTAACAGCAGTTTAGCTTTATATTTCATTTACAGACCGCTAACAATAAAACATTGGTGCTAAAATTTGACTTCACAATAATTACAATGATTATTATTCTGTTGTGTAGATATTTTAGTGGTAGTATTCTTTTAAAGGGGCACCGTAGGCACTTTAACAATGTCATCTTATTGAAGTTGTTATAGTTCTTGCAGTATTACCTCCGCCTCCCGAGTCATTTCAACATGTGAGTGAGTTTACCTCAGTGGAAGGCATGAATGCGCCTCTAGTTACGGTCAGGAAGACACTAGAGGTGTGTTAACCCTGCAATCATAGCATTGCTGTATCTACTAAACGGCAAGGTTTTACATTGCAGTGTTAAAACTAAAGGTGTTCTGGGTGCCATTGGTGGTCCTTTAATCCTGTAACGTAACATCTTGATTAAAGTAACCATTTCCTGCCATGTGATCTGCATAGTATTAAAAACTGATATCTAAAGTTGTCTCGTTTTTGTTGGTAACAGGCAAGATTGTGCTGAGACAAAAACTCAGAAGAGGTTTTTTTCCCCTCCATTAAAATGTAAAACTGCTAAATTTAGATCATTCTCCAACTTAAGTTTATGTTCACAATGCATATCCTTATAACAATTGTCAAGTTCATCATATTTTATTGCTATTGTGGCTTTCTCTTGCTGCTACTTCTGTAATTGTTTGGCTTTCTTTTCATGTTTCTGAAAGGTGGCCTTGGCGGCTTACAGCTTCCGGGCACGTCCATGGATCCTCTTAAACCGCTCTAGTGAGCTTACCACCGTCCTGCAACAAATTCGAAATATTCCATTTGAGGAGCCAAGTGGAACCTCTATAGGTAACTGATACAAGATAACAAGATGTTTGTAGTTCATTGAGAGTATCTGCGGTTACTTGACAGAGATGGACAATTGGGTTAATATACAGTTGGTTTTTTTTTCAAATCAAATTTGCCTATCATTGCATTGTAATTTTAACTCCCCCTTTTTAGCTGCTCAGAGACATTACTGATAATATATATATATATATATATATATATATATATATATATAAAATATTCTTGCTAACCTGCACTGTCAGCAGCCAATCAGATACCGGCATTATCTGAGTTAAGTCAATTTATTCACAGTGTTTCAGAGTAAGAGGATATGCAATGTCTGAACTTGCTGCAAATTAATTATGTACCCTGTGTGCAGGCAGAGTGTTCTGGGTTAGTTAGAAATTGTTTATTAAATTTTAATTTAAAACTAGGGGCTTCAGTGTAAATTTGAAAACTACCGGTACCTACAATTTGGTTTGTTCATTTTCAATGTGCTTTTATGATGGTGCGAAAATTATTTGATTGCAAAATTCTAAATCAAATCAAGAGATAAGGAATATAACAAATGCCGTGGTAAAATAGATTTCACCTGCTAATGTTTCTGAATCTAATTTTGGCTAAGCAAGATAGCAGCTGTAGTTTGACTAAATATTATTTTGCACTTTCAAACTACATACACTAGGTGGTGCAATATTAGAACAAAAAGTAAAAATAATAATAAATATTGCTACAACGGTATGTATTGCTAGCCATAAAATAGTGGAGATAGTAGAGAATCCCTACTGTCCACAGGAGATTCATCAACTGAATATAACTGAAAAGCGCTGTATTAGTGACGCATCATAAACTGAAGTTCCGTGAAGCGAGATACCACCTGTACTTATTTATGAAATCTGCATTTGACTTTTAGGTGCCGCCATAAACTTTGCAAAGAATTATCTGTTTACAACCGCCTATGGACGGAGAAGGAACGTGCCTGGAGTTTTGGTAATACTAGCAGATGGAGCGTCAGGAGATGATGTGTTAGAAGCAGCTAAATCAATTAAAGACACAGGTAAAAAAAAAATCTTTTCTCCCCCAAATTTACTTGGCATACAGTAATTTAAAATTCCCAATCTAATGTTAAACAGAGACAAATGATCATCAAAAGAGAACACCAAAAGTATCTAATTATAGATTAAACGTTATAAACAGTGGGTCTGCTATGTGTATTTTAAGCAAAACATTTTTAATACACATCTAACTATATGTGGTTATTTTATTATTGCATCTGATAAAAAGCTTTTTTTTTTCCCCCTTTACATTTTATACAGGAATATTTTACAAAATATCTTAATTTAGACAAATCTCTGAAGGGTGAACTAGCTGATAACTTCTAGATCAGTCAATGGGCAGCTTTTAATTGACTTATGGAGGGAAAACAATAGGGAAATATTATTATATTTTATGTTGTGCCAACATATTCTGCAGAGCTTTACAATAATAAGAGGTTACTCCATGCACCTTAATCACTTCAGTGATTTGAAGTATTCATGGTGCCTGCAGTCTGTTCGCCATGAAAAATTACACATACAAAGTTTAACCCTGGAATGTATGTAACATCACCTCCGGGAGCATCTTCGGGACATCATTAGCCATTTTTACTATTATATTTTCATTTGCGTCTTATTAGTACATACATCGGTCCATGTCTTTGTTCCTTTAGGTATACGTGTTATAGCCGTGGGTATGAATGGAGCAGACCAAGAGCAGTTACGTCGAATGGTCACTGGTCAGAGTCCTCGCAATGTGTTTTACACCAGTGATACTGCTAACCTGGACAGCCTTCTAGATGGTGTGTCTGAAGCCATTTGCACTGTAACCTCGGTGGAGGTAAGGAGTCTGGATGGCAGATTTTACCTTGTCCATTAACATATAATGTGACATGCAGTTTTTAATTGTATTTATGAAATTGTTCAGCCATAGCGAAGGCTGGCATAGACCTCCATTCATATGTTGATCACACCTTCATTATTAACATCCTGTCCATCCTACCCACCAGCTGGCTGCTTGCAGGACTATTCACAAAATTGTTATTTTTTTTTGTAGGGGGATGATAAAGGGTATTTAAAATATCAGGCCTAATATTGTCCTCTCTCACAACTTCTTCCACACGGCAGCTTAAAGGGTTACTTACTGCGCATGACCACTTCAGTGAATTGAAGTGGTCATTGTGCTTGGAGTCTGTATATGCAGTGTTTCATTTTGAAATGCTGTACATACAGAAATATAGCATATTGCAGCTGAAGTTGTAGATCCACCTCTGGCAGTATCGTAAGGAGCCCAAAATGAGAGTAATGTTAATTCTGTGCATGGCATAGCATTCTGGCAAAAGGCCGCCAACGTGCCGCCAACGTTTTTGCTCAGCCCAGCCTTCAAGACGTCCCTCCCCCTCAGTGATTGACATAATTGGAGGAGGATCAGATTGCAGGGAGAACTTGTCCTTGTAAATTTTTCCTCACACGGTTTTCTTTTTTTTTTCTTTTAGTAGGGGGACCATACCAGCAAGACATACTCCAATGTTCCATCTAAATCAGTGTTTTATTAACACTGTTTTTGGTTGGTGCAACCCTTAAAGGTCACTCCTTAACAATAATTTACGATCCCTGTTCAACCAACCTCGCCACGCTCCTTACTGCATATCGGGGGACATATTAGTGCATGCGCCGGCTTTGAGCTGTAGATCAGCTGTAGTGATGGCTGACATCTCAAATTCACCTCCTGCTATGCTGGCAAAACATTTTGTGAGTTGTACAACACAACTTCTCAGATAATAATGCAGAATGGCCTGAGAATTTAAAGGCTTCCATATAGAATATTAATCTAAATCCTTAATTTGTCTTACTTTTTTTAGGAACCTTGCACAGTTCAGTGTCCTCAGGTAAGATTTTAACTTTAGACTTCTTATTGAAAAGTGTTAACGCTTATCATCCTTATGTGACTTGCTAAATAATAAATAGTGCATATTAAATATAACATATCCTTAATTATTAGCACTTTCGCAGTGCCAACATACTCTGCTGTGATAACTACAAAATAATCATAAATAATAAATTATATATCAAAATGATAAATAATTATAAATACATATTATCATGAATTCAATAAAATCTGTCGCGATTTGCCTAAGTGGTTTTATATGTATGTCTATATATATACACATATATAGACATATATATATATATACACACACACAGAAGGAGATAGCTATATCATAGCAGAATGAGTGCACTCTCATATTGATCTTGTTGGGCAATAGGATTGAATTACTGACTCTAAACTTTATTTTTAGATATAGATTTGGTACTTCTCTCTCCAGCTGTGCTGCTTTGATGCCCTCTACTGACTTATAAATAAATTACAGTCGCTTAGTAATTTATATTTTTACAGAAACAAGGCAAAATTGCCTACTGAAGTTATTTTTCAAAATAAAGGGAAAATCTCTTTGACTCCACAATCGCATTCTGATTACTCCATGGATCAACAATCTAAGATTACTATTCATAAATCCTTTTAATGTTATGTAAATTCTGCTTTACTAAATAATCACCAAGCCTTGTGTTAAGGGCATTTAATGATAACCTCAATAGGGGCTCAATTCAGTGTGTTTTAAAGAAAGCTTTCCACAACTGTATTGAAAATCTTACATCTCCGCAAGTTGCAACATCCTGACATGTTACTATATCACCTTGCATTCTTTGTACAGTCCTGTTAATGAATAGTCCATCACAGTGCTTTATAAATTGAATCAGTATGTATTTGTATGAAGTCATATTACTTCTTGCAGTACAATTTGTTCAGAAACTTCCCTAGGGAAATAATTTAAAAGCTTCAGCAAAATGTGAACAGATTATATACACTGAAAATTGTTATTCTATATTCTCATGGAATTTGATCAAAGTGTACTGTCGTGATTCTGAGCAGGTCAGAGAGGAGACTTATGCCGGGGTTGACTTCAGGTCGTTTATTTGAGTTATTAGACATGGTTTAGACAAAGGAAACAATAAGAATAACAGGATAAACAGAGAAAATAAATAATAAAGATAAAGGGGGAAAGCAGTACCTAGAAACAGAATTACAGGTAAGTACGAAGGAGAAATAGATCTTTAAGCAATATGGCCCAAAGCAGGGTTAAAGGAGAAAGGGAAACCCATTAGTGAAATATTAGGTAACAAGTAAACATAATATTATCAGACAATAATAAACAGCATTATAAAGGAATAATGAAATTTGGTTTGGTTCAAAGTTAAGGAGAAGAGGCCTTTCAGTTTGGAGAATTTGTACAGAAGTTACCAGATATGTGGTTTAGGGTTTTCCAGCAGAGTTGCAATTAATATGATGGTTAGTAAAGTACAGGCAGGTTAAGTCCAAAGAAAATACGGAATAATAGAAAACAAAGTCCAGTTTGAATTGAAGCAGGATGTTTGGATGAATCAGGATGGATCAAAGGAAATCAGAGTTGGGCAGGTTACCAGGATTCAGTTGAGCCAGGAACAGATGTCTTTGTCAGTAAACATAGAATGTGACGGCAGATAAGAACCATTCGGCCCATCTAGTCTGCCCAATTTTCTAAATTAGTCCCTGGCCTTATCTTATAGTTAGGATAGCCTTATGCCTATCCCACACATGCTTAAACTCCTTTACTGTGTTAACCTCTACCACTTCAGCTGGAAGGCTATTCCATGCATCCACTACCCTCTCAGTAAAGTAATACTTCCTGATATTATTTTTAAACCTTTGTCCCTCTAATTTAAGACTATGTCCTCTTGTTGTGGTAGCTTTTCTTCTTTTAAATATAGTCTCCTCCTTTACTGTGTTGATTCCCTTTATATATTTAAATGTTTCTATCATATCCCCCCGTCTCGTCTTTCCTCCAAGCTATACATGTTAAGATCCTTTAACCTTTCCTGGTAAGTTTTGTCCCGCAATCCATGAACCAGTTTAGTAGCCCTTCTCTGAACCCTCTCTAGGGTATCAATATCCTTCTGAAGATACGGTCTCCAGTACTGTGTACAATACTCCAAGTGAGGTCTCACCAGTGTTCTGTACAATGGCATGAGCACTTCCCTCTTTCTACTGCTAATACCTCTCCTATACAACCAAGCATTCTGCTAGTATTTCCTGCTGCTCTATTACATTGTCTGCCTACCTTTAAGTCATCAGAAATAATCACCCCTAAATCCCTTTCCTCATATGTTGAGTTTAGGACTCTATCAAATATTCTGTACTCTGCCCTTGGGTTTTTACATCCAAGATGCATTATCTTGCACTTATCCACATTAAATGTCAGTTGCCACAATTCTGACCATTTTTCTAGTTTACCTAAATCATTTGTCATTTGGCTTATCCCTCCTGGAACATCAACCCTGTTACATATCTTAATATCATCAGCAAAAAGACATACCTTACCATCAAGACCTTCTGCAATATCACTAATAAAAATATTAAAGAGAATGGGTCAAGTACAGATCCCTGAGGTACCCCACTGGTGACAAGTCCAAGCTTCGAATATATTCCATTAACTACAACCCTCTGTTGCCTGTCACTCAGCCACTGCCTTACCCATTCAACAATATTGGAATCCAAACTTAAAGATTGCAGTTTATTGATAAGCCTTCTATGTGCAACAGTGTCAAAAGCCTTACTGAAATCTAGGTAAGCAATGTCTACTGCACCACCCTGATCTATAATTTTAGTTACCCAATCAAAAAAATCAATAAGATTAGTTTGGCATGATCTCCCTGAAGTAAACCCATGTTGTCTCTGATCTTGAAATCCATGTGTTTTTAGATGTTTTTAGATGTTCATCAATCCTATCCTTTAACATGGTTTCCATCACTTTCCCCACTACTGAAGTAAGGCTTACTGGCCTATAGTTGCCCGACTCCTCCCTATTACCTTTCTTGTAAATGGGCACAACATTCGCTAACTTCCAATCTTCTGGGACTACTCCTGTTAACAATGATTGGTTAAATAAATCTGTTAATGGTTTTGCTAGTACACCACTAAGCTCTTTTAATAGCTTTGGGTGTATTCCATCAGGTCCCATTGACTTATTTGTCTTTACTTTTGACAGTTGACAGTATCAGACTATAAACAAGTCTCAGTAAGAGCCAGGAGCAGAACACAACTTCTCTCAATGTAAAGGCAACTTGCTTTTGTCAGCTGTGGCCTTTTATAGCAGATATAAATTATGCCATGCAAGTGAGAGCGACTGAGGATTGACTAGTGGCTAGGGAGGCCACTAGTGGTGAAAAACAGGTATTGTAGCAAATAAAACAAACAATATCTTGGTTGGTGGGATAGGATCCTGACATGTACAACTAGATTATCTTCAGGTTGGTACACGTTAATTCTAAACACTGTACCAGCAATTTTACAGCCCAAGATACTCCATCCTGCAGATTGTCTCCATCTCCTCCTCCAATAAGAAAGTTGTGTTTCAATTTCTGAATATCACTAATCCCGTTTTGTTTGCTTTTTTTTTCAGGGTGAAAGGGGCCCTAAAGGAGAAGCAGTAAGTGTTTGTTTTAAATAGTTTGCATCATGCTGGCATTAAACCTTTGCCCTGTTCCATTTGTATGTAAACTAATTTCCTGATTTACCTTTTTAGGGTAGTCCCGGTCGCCCAGGAGCCACCGGACCCGCAGGACAACCAGTGAGTGTTGTTACAGCTTTGTTGAACAAAGATTTTTCACGTGTACTGAACCACGTACCAGAAGAGGGTTCTATTCAAAGTCCCAGAGCTAACCCAGCTTCCCAATCTGATTCACTAAACCAATCTGGGTATCTTGGATTCAGGGGGAATTCTGAGCTAAAGTTGCTCCTTCTAACACATTGAGATCCCACCACTTAGAATCACAGTAAGCAAGCTTCTCCGAGCCCTGGTTACCAATCCCTAGTTCAGGGGTAGGCAACATTTGGCACTCCAGATGTTGTTGACTCCATCTCCCCTAATGCTTTGCCAGCATCGTGGCTTTTAGAGTGCCATCTAGAGTGCCAAAGGTTGCCAACCTCTGCCCTAGTTAATCCAACAATAATGAGCACAGTGACGGTTACAGTACTCTGGCAGGACCAGTATTTCATCAGTGTTGGTTCAATGTGGCTCAGTAATAACACAAAATGCCCTCTTGAGTTTTATCACCCTGTCAACATAACCAAGAACAGGACTCTGCATGGACATCTCTCTATGAACACTGTGCAGTCAGGTAGCCAGAGAGTAGCTCCTTGGCAGAATAGTTACAAAACTGAGAACTACAGGACACAAAGAGACCAAGAGTTTAAACTGAGAACTGTGCAGAAAGAAATTTAACACAAATTGGAGTAAATTCCTACATTGTTTAACAGCTTAATAATACACTGCTCTGCATCATTCACAGGGTCGAGATGGTGACCGCGGTCCCCAAGGACCTGTTGGACCTCGTGGACCTCCTGGCGACAGCACAGCCTCCAGAGGACAGAAGGGAGAAACTGTAAGTTTTCAAAGTTAAGTCAAGTAACCTTCAAACAATGCATGTTTCAAAATATTTTTTTGTGTGCGTCTTTATAATAATATGGATGCATCATGCAGTTTAGTATTACACATTATATAATTATCTGTTTTTCCTTGACTAATGTTCTAAGTGGATTTCAGCCCTGTGTGACTGTCTCCCCAATAAAATAATTACACTTGAGGGTTCATTATCTAAACAGCAATTTGTAACAGCAGATCAACTGCAAAATGTACTCAAATATAGAAAAATACATTAAATGTAATTCTCTCCATTGCTGCTATTCTGTGAGAATTTAGCAAATCAATGGTTAAAATATTAAAACTCATCATTAGCCACTTCACTCCCAGAATTGTGAATAAATGGTTTTACATTAATTCACTTTGCAAAACGTGATTTAGTCCATAAAGCCTTACCCTCATTTTTACTCCGGAAAAAAAAATCACTTTCATGTAAATTTTATTCAGTCCAATAATATTAAGTTAATTTTATTAACATAATATTACATTAATAGCAGAACAGATTAAAGGGACATGTATTCACATTCTAACGGATTGGAGGTATTCCATCATTCTGACCCATCTTACCATCTTCCTTCTACAGGGAGAGCCAGGTACCGATGGAATTCCTGGAAGTCCTGGCCGTCCGGGCACTCCTGGAAATGCGGGGACTCCGGTGAGTTCGGATGGACAGACAGAATAACAAGATTGCTATATAACAAATAATGAAGAGTAAAATGTGCTATGCATTTGCCACCTGTCATCTTCATGAAGTTCTTCTCAACTTTCTTGCTACACACTACTTCGCTCTTTTGTAAAAATTCCCCCACACCCTCCAATTTTCTCTTCCTTCCTTAGCTATAGATCCAGTGAGGGTTTATCAGTATAAACTATGATTCAGACAGGTATGGTGCTTCAAATGAACAGCAATACAATCTATAATCTATTCTTGTGTTGATTTTAGGGGAGTCCAGGTTCACCGGGAAATAAAGGAGATACGGTACGTTTTTATTTCATATTTTAATATTTTCTCCCACTTTGTTTGCATTTACCACAATGCTTTTTCATTTGTCTAATAACACAGAATCTTTTTTGGTTTCATCTTAGGGGGATAGAGGTCCAGCTGGGCCTACCGGACCCAGAGGAGAGAGGGGGCTACCAGTAAGTGGAACTACTATTGAAAGTCTGGATAAATAACCCAAAAATATAGCATTCTAACATAACTGGGTTGCATCATAGCTTTCACATTGGACAATGTGAAAGTGCGACAGTAGAAAGAGTGACCAGAAAGGAGTGTCACTGCTGATGCGCAGTGTCATGTTTGATTTGCTAACATTTCCCCTACACCTAACAAGGGGGATGTTAGCAAATCAGACCAGCATACGTCCAGAGCACTGCAAAAGTGCTTTCATTTAGGAAAAAATGCTCAACAATTGATGTTGGGCAACAAGTTGCAATTGTCCAACTGCATCCACAATTGTTGCAGGAAGATTTATCAAGGTAAAACAAGTGCTCTTCTGTGGCTAAGAGCTAAAAAACAAAGGAGCAATCAATCACCATGAAAACCAATAGAATGTCTCTGAACATTGCACCCAAAATTGCACCTGTTTTGCTGATAAATTTCCCCCAGATTGTTATAATGAAGACACCTTCATTAGTACCTAATAGGTTCAATGTAGGTGCAACTACGTAACTCCATAGATAAATAGGCAGACAAATACATAAGTATTTACTCTTCGATCTTACCATTTTGTTCTTGCTATCTCTAGGGTGAACCAGGTGAAGTAATAAATGGCGGGGGAGCTGTTCCAGGGCGAAAAGGAGAACCAGGAAACCAAGTAAGTTTGCCAAATTATTATAATTTATTTTAAAAATTCCAACAAATTTCAAAGAGAAGAATACAAAAATTAAAAGGCTAACATAAACTAATACAGTGCCTTATATTATTCTTACCTGATAAATATTCATGCAATTAAACCCTAAATATTAGTATGGTCAGAAAATGCACTGACCAAGATGATAATTTTCCTTGGTTATGGAAAATAAAGAGGCATGCACTAAAAAAAAAAAAATGTGAAGTGAATTTCAAATTTAAGGGGAAAACTGTTAAAATGGAAAATTTCTCTAAGTCAGCTATGCTATTTGAAATTGGAATCTGTGGAGAATTGACAAATATAAACTTTAGGACAAAATAGCCGAACTTAAAAATAGCTAAGTTGGTATGTTTTTATATTCAGCTATTTTACCCTACATCTTGCTATTCCTGGCTCAACATCCCACAATTCCTGTGAATATTGGTGATAAGACACAAGTGATACCTTGTTGAAATTGAGATTTTTAAAAGCTTCTCTTAGCAGACCAAAAAAGAAAACAAAAACAAAATGTTTGACAGTGTCATCTATACTGGTCTGAAATATAAGTGATAACTCTCATTAACATCTCTCTACACTAGGCTATAATTCCAACTCAGTGGCTTGCAATTCAGTAGGAATTTCTAGTAATTCAAAGGGAATTTCAAATTTAAGGCCAAAGTAAAAAAAAAACTCTAAAAATAGAATTGATTTCAATATTTTTTCTTAATTGGCTATCTTGGTCTAAATTTTGAAATCCACTTTAAATTTCTGGCAATTCTCACTGTAGAGAATAACCCTGTTGTTTTTTTTTTTTGTTTGTTTGTTTTTTAAAGCATCCTAAAGGGATAAATGGCACACATTTCATTTTATCATATTTGATCATTTAAGTTTCTCTCTGTTTTAGGGAATTCCTGGAACACCTGGAACACCAGGGCAGAGAGGCATTCCTGGAAATCCAGGTGCACAAGGGCCAGAAGGTCCAAGTGGGCCAACAGGTCTCCCGGGACAGTCTGTGAAGGTAAAGTATGACTCATACTATTCTCAAATATCATGTAGACAGTGTTTTTCAAATGGATCCTTGAAAACCACCACATTTATAGGTTATATTGATAAGTGATTGAAATGCTGGTCCATTGGTGGACCTCAAATACTGATTTAAGATCCCCTGGTGGTGGAGACAATGGTGGCTTACACAGGTCAATAGAAATATTATATTAGAGAAGTCATAATACTCTTCTCTCTTCTTCAAAGATAGTCACACTGCACATTTGAGAGAGCATCATATGTGGAAGGTTAAATGTCTGTTTAACACCTAAAGGTAAAAGAGCTGATCTGGAAATAAACTGGAAAATGTTTCCAATTAAACTATTTTGGCCAAAACGTTGCAATTTCCTGATCAGTACTCAATTCCCCATATAGTGAGTAATCTTGAAAATGATCCAGTAACATATTTATTTAATACATTTTTAAATATATATTTCAACACACAATGTATGTCATTTTATCATATTTGCTTGTTTTTAGCATGTGCGTAGTGTGCATTTGTGTAAAAATATATTTTCATTTATATTCTCTTCCAGGGAGAGAAAGGAGAACGAGGTGAGAGGGTAAGTGAGGCAAAATTATTAACCACTATCTAACTACATGCTACTCAGAAACTTTAAATATTAG
>OW240919.1:78043437-78170492 GCA_933207985.1 Pelobates cultripes | reverse complement strand
AATTTCAGACAAATTCAACAGTGTCTAAATTGACAGAAACCAAAATGAAAATAAACAGGTCCATAATGAATGTAAATTAATCATTTTGGATCCATTAGCTGTGATAAGGATAGCAAATTAGGGCCTGGTCTACTAAGCAATTAAAAGGGCAAAATTAAAGGGAGACTTCACTGTCAAAATACGAAATAAATAACAATCACTGTTTAATAAATATACCTCAAATAAAACTTGCATGCATTTAATTATGTATTTTTTTCATTGGGATATACCTTAGATCAGCTGCCAAACCAGCAGTTCTTTAGTCTGTTGCCTTTGCAAACTGTCCCCTTTCTAACCTCATCCAGATTTTCTCTGGCTGTCCAATCACAGTCTTCCCAATACATTTCAATGATAAGTCTTTGTAATCTGAGCTCTCAGCATTTGCTGCCTCTTGAGGTCAGCTGCATTGAGCTAACGTAACCAGGAAGTAACAGGACCTGTTGCCTGCTTGAAAGCCAAAGGGGTGTTACCAGGTTAATTTATAAAAGTGTCAATTTCTATTAAAATATTCACTTTTTGCAAAATGAAAAAAAAAAAGGATACATTCTTCACACATAAAGCTTTTCAGCAAGCTAAAGTTGTTCAGGAGTCTGGAGTGATTCCTTTAAGAAAAGGGCTATTCTTAATTTTGATCTTTCTGCTGCTTTGGTAGATAGCTCCCTAATTTGGTAACCTTAATATGACAACCCACATAAGGATAGCTAATTAGGGAGTTATTTACTAAACAACTGAAGGAGCAATGTTAATGTGGCACTGTCACCCCCCTGGAAAATTGATTTTTTATAAAGATAGAATCTTTATGAAATACTCATTATGACTGTCTTGGAGTTTCACTGAAATTCCAACCAAGTCAAGTGATATAAAGAGACAAAGTAGGGACTATTTTGTCTCTGTATTCCTCCTCTGCCTGAGTTTCTGTGACACACGGCGATGCCCAGGCGTCATTCCCTGCAGCTGTCATCAGTTTGGCTGTGTCTATGGAGTTCACCGGATCCCCCATATACCTTGATGCTGTACTCTAACGCATGCCCGAGAGTACAGCAGTGACGTCAGTGCCGAGGTAGAATGCGCAGGACAACTTACCTTTACCTTCCCACTTCGGCCACTGGACCCCCAGCGGCAATGTCACCAAGTGACAGTGCAGCTTTAAGAAAAGGGTTTTTCTTAATTTTGATCTTTCACCCAGTGACAGTGCAGCTTTAAGAAAAGGGTTTTTCTTAATTTTGATCTTTCAGCAGTTTAGCAGATAACTCCCTAAACTTTGTGATTGCCACCAACATTATTTCCACATAGGCAATAATGGGTGTCTGAATTTTGAAAGTTGAAAAAATGTTCTACAAAATTTGGTTGATTCAATTCGATGATATCTAAATTTCAATTTCAATAAAATTGAAATTCACAAATTAACAAAATTTAAAAAAATAAATTTTATTATTTGTTCACTATAGGGTAATTTGCGATGACTAAACCCTAAATGAACCTAGTCTATGAACTGGGTGTTTCTATTGCCCCTGTCCCCATACACCAACTTGTATCTCCAACTCCTATGCTATCTTCCATGCACTGGCTATTTATATTGTGATTGTTATATTGTTATATTTTCAAGATATTTTTTTGAAGATTTTTCAAAAACACAAAATTAAGGAAAAATAAATGTAAACTCTTTTCTTCACAGTTTGATTGTTTCTACCTAAATATTACATGTTTGGTTAACTTTCAATTACATTTATTGCAAATTACATGTTTCATTATTTTTACACGAAAAAGACTTTCTCCGGTAAAAAAAGGTCTTGTTTTGTTTTTTTTATTCCAAACTAAGATTTAACACTCAACATCTATTTATAAAAGCGTAACAAAAGATTAAAACATAAAGACACATGATTGATAATATAATCTGTTGATATGAACCTGTTTCTTCTGAAGGGTCTCCCAGGAACAGTAAATGGAGTGGCCAGCAAGGGTGAACCTGGAAGTCCAGTAAGTTGTAGAGGGACATCGAACATTCAATATATTTAATCAAATATCCAGTTATTTATCTAGGAAATGATACTAATTTTATTGGCTTCAGAAAGGTGAAAGGTTGCATTTATCCCGAGATTAGTTTACAGTTAAAGTCAATGTAGTTGGAGCACTACCCACTTAGCTACCTCATTAACATGTCCTTCTAAGTCACTGATCCAACATAGCCACGATTCTTATAATAGAACCACAAGTGTTCTTGTCCCTAGATGTTCCTGAAAAGAACATATACTTGAAGAGTAAAATTATATTTTTATTTGTATTTATATTTTCTAGATCTGTCTTGTATTCTCTTGTGAAATACAGTCAAAATGTTTTGTTTTTTTAATAATTATTTTAGGGCACTCCGGGTATAAATGGCGTGCCTGGAGTGAGGGGACCACCTGGTCTTGCAGGCCCCAAAGGTGATAAGGTGAGTAACAGTGAAGAACTGAATTAAATAACTTGATCTGCCCTGATTTACTGGACAGCCCAGTTTTGAGAAACAATATCTTACTCCCTTTTTTCTATCATCCTTTTATGGTGGATGGTGATATGTTGTGTCGTTGGTGTGCAAAGTTCCCGTTTAGACCAGACAATCTTTGGGCTAGTTTTTTTCTTCTTCTGTCTCTCTGTTATCCTGACCTTGGCTTGTTGTATTTGACTATGATTTTTGTACGTTAAACCCAGCCACTCTAGGGTCTATTTAGTCGGCTATTGTTATCCTAACTCTGTGTGTTAGGGTACAGTTCCATGACAAGAACTTAATCCAATGTATTAAGTCTCCCCAGTAGCCAATAAGCACAGCTTGTGTACATGCACAGTGGACATTTGATATGAAATGGAAACAAGGTATATGCATGGTTGCATGGGCAATCTTGGTGTGACATCAGTTGTGTAATATGTACAATATCTTCACATTATATCGCAAGACCACTACTGCTATTTATGTGGCCCTAGAAAGTGGTTAAAATATTGAAATCTATAAGGGCGACTATAACAAGACAAATGAGAATCCCATATTTAAACTAATGAAATGTATAAATTAGAGTACGCAAATAAGATAGTCATTCATCAAGCAAATAAGGTGAACATGGATTGAAAATCCAATCTATCATTTTACCTGTAAATTCATTAATAACTTGTGATTCTTTATGTCAAACTTACTATGGTTTATGTAAGGTATAGATTTCTATTAGTTATTTTGTTACCATAATAGTTAATAATGTGATAGCGATCAGTGTTCACACATTATATATTTGACCTGAAGCTGCTAATTCCCTTGATAATTCTCTACATTTTTAGTAAATAAACTGCATTGTTTAGTAGTGTCTAGAACCTGGGTATCTGCTTCATTTAGTGTTACCTTTCATAGCATAATGATGATATACTAACCTGTAAAACATTCCTCCCATTAACAGGGTGACACAGGAGAAGGCTTGCCCGGTCTTGCTGGAAGGACAGGGGATCCAGGTGATCGAGTAAGTTCTAGAAAGCAAAGTAGGATTACCTGTCTGATATCTGTATTGAAACTTAATATATCCTCTTTGAATATGTCTGCTAAATAAATTAGGACAATTCTAAGTAAAGAGAATTAAATAGACAAAGGTCATACAGGAAAATTTGTTGGTCAAGTCACAACCCTACATGCTGCCACTTTGTAACTTGAAGGCAATAAATTATACATTATTAAAATATGAGGGAGACTCATAAATGCAACATATTATTCTGAATGTTTAGAGACATTCTAATAATTTCCATGGTGATTAGCACATTACCCTAGAAAAACATAAGTTTTTACCTTTGTAAAAATCCCATCCACCCAGACATGTTATAATCTTTTTATGAAAGATATCCACAACTAGTCTATTATGATCGTACATGATTAGTATATGCAGGGGTGTACCTACAGTGAGGGGGAAAAGTATTTGATCCCCTGCTGATTTTGAACGTTTGCCCATTGACAGAAATGATCAGTCTATAATTTTAATGGTAGCTATATTTTTACAGTGAGAGACAGAATTAAAAAAAATCCTGAAAAACACATGTCCAAAAAGTTATAAATTGATTTGCATGTCAATGAGTGAAATAAGTATTTGATCCCTTCGATTTAGTACTTGGTGGCAGTGCCGGACTGGGAAAAAATATTCATTCCGGGCATTTTTTAATCACAGCGGCCCACTAAAAAGGGGACTGGGCAGAGAGGGTGTGTTTTGTCATCACCAATGACAAGCATGCTCCCTTTCAAAGTAAGCATGTTGGTTCAATGCTCTTCCAGGGCAGACCTTGCAGAATGGGATACCAGGAGACAAAAGGGCCAGAATAGAGTAGTGTGCATGTGTTTGGAGACTGTTGTGGGATGGGTGTGTGTAGAGGGAGCTGACTGTGGTGTGGTATTGTGTAATAAGGTCGATGTTTTAGTCGTTTTGTGTTTGTGGTGTAATGTAATCTATGTGTGGCTAGTGTGGCTAGTGTGGCTAGGGGCTGTAGAAAGTGTGTGTGTAGGGGATGCAGTATGTGTGTGAGGGGTGCAGTGTTTGTGTGAGTGGTGCTGTAGTATATATATGTATATAAATATATATATATATATATATATATATATATTTGGAAGTATTATGTGTGTATGTGTGAGGGGTGTAGTGTGTATGTGAGGGGTGCAGTATGTGTGTGTGAGGGGTGCAGTGTGTGTGTGTGATGGGTGCAGTGTGTGAGGGGTAAAGTGTGTGTGTGAGAGGGGTGCAGTGTGTGTGATGGATGTTGTGAGTGTGAGGGGTGGAGTGTGTGTGTGTGCTGTGAGGGTAGTGTGTTTGTATGTGGGTGTGTGTGAGGGTAATGTGTGTGTGTGTGTGTAATGTATGTGTGAGACAGAGTGATGTGTGTGTGTGAGGGTAATGTGTGTGAGGGTAATGTGTGTGACAGTGTGTTGTGGTGAGAGTGCTGTGTGTGTGAGGGTAATGTGTGTGTGAGGGTAATGTGTGTGTGAGGGTATTGTGTGCAAGATAGAGAGTCGCCGGGTCCTCCTCTCCCTCCCTCCCTCCCTCCCTCCCCAGCCGCATGCCTGTGCAAGTGGGCCGGTGAGGGAGATCTTTGATCTCTCCACCGGCCTTTAATGCAATGCAGCAGGGCGGGCGCTCGGATAGTGTGGGCCCTGCATGGACAGACGGGGAGGTCCGGTTTTCTTATTTACAAATGAGGTGAAATCCCACAAGGGGTCAGCACTTCAAAAAAAAAAAAATGCCTTGATAGTAAAACATCACTGTTATTATGTACTATATAAAATCATCAAACAGAATCAGAAAACAAAAAGAAACACACACATAAACTTGAAAAAGATGACAAAAAGGTGAAGTGATAGTTACACACAAACTAATGGAGGGGAGAGTATCTAAATGATTATTTCCAAAGTCTGCATGAGCAAGTTGGTACCCCTTGTCAGTACTTTCAGATGTGACAGGTGTGTTGTATGCAAATATATCAACAAAAATTCCAAACAGATCTACGACAGTGTAATATGTCGGGTTTAGTATACATACTTGTGCGTGTGGCATCAAGTATGTAGGTAAGACTTTTCACCCTATTAAAAAGCCCATTAAAGACTATGTCAGATAAAACACTGATCCACAGACACCTTATAGTTTACCACACTGGTAGTGCTGGGGGATTTAGGTTTTGTGGAAATTAATTTGTCAAATGAATCAAAGAGGAGGTGATTATGGTAAGATTCTAAGGCAACACAAATGCAAATTGTTATACAAGTTAAAAACTCTCCAACCAAGAGGGCTGAATGAGGGAGTTTCCTTCACACCATTTATTTGAATCTGTAGATTAAACTTTATGTACTTTGATTAGTCTCAATCAGTGTCTAAGTGTGCAGTGAAGTTAGTCCATTGTTCTCTTGCTTTCCTCACTTAAAAAAAATAATATATTCTAACCTGGCTTAGGGCATATTTACATTATCAATCATCTTATCGTGTAATTGAGATTTATTATTATTTATTAGTTTAGCATCAAACACTACAACAGCGTATTTATATATATTGGAAAAAAGTATTTTACAGACTGAAACGTCGACTGGAACGTTGTGTGAATTTGTAATTGCTCAATAAAGCAACAGATGAAATTTACCTTGAAAGACTCCTGAGTGCTCTCTACTGGTATTGTATACAATTTGGTTGGAGACAGCACCGGAGCATTAACCCCTTAAGGACCGAGGATGGTTCAGGACCGTCATCGGCATTTTTGCGTTGCCGACCGATGACGGTCCTGAACCGTCCTAACGGTCAGAGCTACTTACCTGATCGCCGTCGTTCCCCCGGCTCCGGTTGTGGGGAGACTGCCTGCAGCCCAGACAGTCTCCCCACGGCAGATTAGGACCCCTGTGGCCATGTGATCGCTTAACACAGCGATCACATGGTCACAATAGGTGTCCATGTGTCTGCCTGCAGGGGGACTGTCTGTGCTGACAGGCAGTCTCCCTGCTAGTGTAAAAAAATTTAAAAAAATAAAGTTAGTGTTAATAAAAAAAAAAAAAAAATTATATATGTGTATATATGATATATAGATATATATTATATCTATATAATATATATCTATATATCATATATATAATGCCATACTAAGTGTATTTTTATATTAATATGTACTTATATTAATATAAAAAAAACTTATAATTAAATTACACACGTATATATATAATATATATAATAACTATCTATATTGTATATATATATTATTATAAAATATAAATAATAAGTAATTTAAATTAAATAAATTTTTTTTTTAATAATAATAAAAAATTTAAAAAAATTATATAGCTATATGAAATTTTATTCTAACTGTATTTTAAAATTAATATATATATATTTATATCAAAATACACTTAGAATGAATTTTTATATATATCTATGTATATAAAAATAAATAAAAATAATAAGAAATATACATACGTCCATATACAAAATTACATAAATAATTATATAAATATACACGTAGACTTCAAATATATAAATATGCATATATATTTAAATTCTACGTGCGTATTTATGTAATATTTTACATAATTAAGTAATTTTATTGATTGCAATTTGAGGGACCTGCCTGCCAACCCAGGCCAAAAGTCCAGAGAATTTAATTTGCTAGCACTGTATTTTACCCTGTAACGTTCTACGACACCCTAAAACCTGTACATGGGGGGTACTGTTTTACTCGGGAGACTTAGCTGAACACAAATATTAGTGATTCAAAACAGTAAAACATATCACAGCGATGATATTGTCAGTGAAAGTGACTTTTTTTGCATTTTCACACACAAACAGCACTTTTTACTGATGATATAATTGTTATGATACGTTTTCCAGTTTTTAAACACTAATATTTGTGTTCAGCGATGTCTCCTGAGTAAAACAGTACCCCCCATGTACAGGTTTTATAGCATTTTTGAAAGTTACAAGGTCAAATATATGGGTCAAATATTTTTACATTGAAAATGGCCAGGTTGGTTACATTGCCTTTGAGAGCGTATGGTAGCCCAGGAATGAGAATTACCCCCATGATGGCATACCATTTGCAAAAGAAGACAACACAAGGTATTGCAAATGGGGTATGTCCAGTCTTTTTTAGTAACCACTTGGTCACAAACACTGGCCAAAATTAGCGTTCAATTTAGTTTTTTTACTTTTTTCACACACAAATATGAATGCTTACTTTGGCCAGTGTTTTCGACTAAGTGGCTACTAAAAAAGACTGGACATACCCCATATTGAATACCCTGGATTGTCTACTTTAAAAAAAATATGTACATGTGGGGTGTTATTCAGAGATTTATGACAGATAATAGTGTTACAATGTCACTATTGATAAATTTTAAAAATTTATGTTTTGAAACCGCAATATTCTACTTGTACCTATAGCCCTATAACATGCAAAAAAAAGCAAAAAAAGCACATAAACACTAGGTATTTTTAAACTCAGGACAAAATTTTGAATCTATTTAGCAGTTTTTTTCATTCGCTTTTGTAGATGAGTAAAAGATTTTTCAAGTAAAAGTCAAAAAACATGTATTTTTTTCAATTTTTCATCAGATTTTTGTATTTTTTTAAAATTAAAATACATGAGATTATATAAATAATAGTATGTAAAGAAAGCCCATTTTGTCCTGAAAAAAACAATATATAATTTGTATGGGAACAGTAAATGAGAAAGCGGAAAATTACAGCCAAACACAAACACCACAAAAGTGTGAAAATATGCCTGGTCGCAAATGTACAACATCGCAAAAACAGTTCAGTCCTTAAGGGGTTAAAAGACCGGGAGCATTGAGTGCTGGGACCTGGGACGCATATATATATATATATATATATACAGCATAGACAGTGGCATGAGAAGTTGCAAATTTTTTCTAAATTATGTATGTGAAGTAGAAATGTATTACATGAGGAGTGTGTAGTTCAGGCAGGCTTGGTACGAGGGGACAGAGTAACATGTTTGTCTAATCTATGCACTCAAGTTCATAGGCATGTAGATAGTGATATTAGGGTAGGCTGTGTTAGAATACTAGTGTTGTCAGTAGCTAGGAGTACATTACGCTATACAGGCTGTCTGCTTGGTTAAAGATACATCCTTTTTAAATGCTGTGTTCAAATAATTGAAGGATGAGGGATTTAGTCACACTGACATGAATCAGAGCCCCACCAGGCTTTGTACAAACAACTTCAAGGTACCTATATAATCTACAAGATATCTGTCTATCCGCAGGATACAGAACTCCAAATAAAATAAAAGAGGGGCTTTTATTTAAACAATATAATACATAAAAACTGTAAAATTGCTAGGTGGTTTGCCAGATACAACAGTGTATGTAATATTAGGGAAAGTTCATAAGGATCAGCCCACCATTGGCATCCAACCCAGAGGGTTTAATAAAGTTCCAATTAACTCCAGTTTACCAATGTTATATTTTTTAATGCAAAGTGTTTTTTGGCATCCATTTTGTATCAGATTTATATATGTTACATTGCTTATCAAACAATGTAAACAACATCTCCTGCAATGACATACCATCTAGACGGTACATCATATTTTATTTTCATGTTGCTCTGGTACTGGTATGAAAATTATGTTTCCGAGCTTTACTGCAGAGTGTAATATACATGTGCCATGTAAATGTCAAGGATTCCATTGATAATATCAATATTTTTCACAAGTGGTTCCAAGAGATGGTAAGAAGTAATCCATTCAGAAAACATGGATTTTTATCACATTCGCACTGTTTGTTGGAATAGCAAGTGATATATATGAGAATTTTAGGAACCAGTTGTATCTAAACGGAATGTATCTATTCAATTTTCAGGGACCTAGAGGACCACCCGGAGAACAAGGTTCCAAAGTAGGTAAAATGCAGAAGACCCCAGTCATGCAACATCTTGTTTGATGGTCTAAACTACTGAGCTCTACACTACTTAATACACTACTTAATAATCACTCCAGCCCATTGTATTTGCCCTTGCTTAATGCTGCTTACCTTACATAGTTTTAACTGTATTGTATTTTCCCTTGCTTAATGCTTGCTTACCTTACATAGTTTTAACTACCTTTTCTCCATATTGCCCTGTCTCACCCTTCATCAATAGAGATGATTTCCTCAGGTATCAAAGATTAGTAGTCAATTTGACATTATTATAAATGTAGAAACAAAACGTATTCCTATCGATACTTTTTTATTGTGTTGACAGTCTCAAAAACAGTTGCTAAGTTCAAGTGGTTATGGTATGAACCAACATCGTAGTGGACTAGTATTGATAACTTAATAGGAACAACTGTCAAGAGAACATTCCTACACTCTGGAGTTAGGTCCAAATTGGGAAAATTGTATAGGATAAAAGAAATAGTAAGTAAATACATTTTTTTTTAAATTAATCACAGACTTAGGTTACAACCTACGCCTTTTTGACCCCAATCTCAGACTTTGCAAATATAAACAAGATAATGGTCTTATGGATTTGTTTTCTCAAAATAATATTTGAGAGCTCAAACTACATTAAGAAAGTGGATGAGGGTCTCTTTGCTATTTTTAGGCTTTGGCCAAAAGAAGATACTAAAATTTCCTTAGTGTCGAAGGTATTTGAGGCCTCCTCAGGAAGAGGAATAAAAATGTTGCAGAACCACGTTATCCTAATGAAAGGTCAGGAAAAGAGATTTGGCAGGGTAGCTACAGCAATTCAGCCTCACATTGTGCATGAGTTCAAAGGGGTAAATGTTGTAACCCCCTGAGGCCTAGAACTGCATTGAGTAGTAGCCAACTGAAGAACCAGATGAAGTATTAGAATGAATGCAAAACATATAAAATATCTGGGAACTGGGCCTAAGAATTACAAGGCAAAGTTGTGACCTTTCACGGATGAAGAAACATTTGCAGACCAACTTGGAAAAATGCCAAACTCCAAGGAAGCCAGAAATATGCCCATTGCATATTACACTAGAAATAAGATAGAGATATAAGTCTACAAATAGGTAATTTACATCTTGAGACTAATGAGAATTCAATAACAAAGTGTCAACACATTGAGAAAACATAGATTTTGTGTTTAGATATCAGTGGAGTTTATAGTCGGGAATTAAGAAGGAGCATGAAATTTCTGTAGAAAGAGAGTAGCTGCAAAAGAGAAAATTCTTTGTTCTCCTGACCTCCAAAAGATGGAGATCAGAATATTGTCAATCTTTACTCTTTAACAGATTTAGCTGACAGGTAGGCTACCTTTGTGGCTAATGGATCTCTTTAGATATCAAGCAGGGAACTTCTGACTGCTGTCCTGTGCTTATAAATGTGCAAACCATAGTCAATTGTTTTGTTTTGTTTTTGTAGTTTTTTTTTATATTCCCTTCCCACCTCCCCTCCCCATATCTTGATATTACAACTAACATGTATCTTTCTTTCAAAGGGTGACCGTGGAACTCCTGGTCTGGATGGTGAAAATGGTGAAAAGGTGACTTTACTATTCGGGAATAAGATTTGTCTTATGTAGAGAATGTATTCTATCATGTTTGCATACCCCCCGACATTACAAAAGAGTGGTGCTTTCATTTCTAAGGAGTGTGATGGGAGGGCGGTGGCTGTTCTGAGAAATTTTAGATGAGTTACTGATAACTAAAATGTAATTTGGAGCAAAAACAATATATCTTATTTGTATTATTATTGACCTTATTGATTATTATTGTTGTGCACTCAGATACACCAACAATATGGATAGAACAAGTATTTGGGCAAAAAAATAGGAACTGTCCCTGATAAACAGGGACACTTGGGAGGTATATGTCCGTGGCTCTGTGAATTACATATCTTCACTGGTCAAATATGTAAAGATGATTTATTTCTGCTCAAGTAGGGATAACACTGAAATCTGGCTAGATGGTGGTGTGTGAAATGGGATTTAGAAATGCCCTGTTATAACCAGAAGAAAAATGTATGTATTTAACAGTGATTTGTCTATGTTTTAGGGAGATCGTGGCCCATCAGGCTTTCCGGGACTAAAGGTTTGTAAGAGATATCAATGAGAAAAAGCCTTTTCTATAAAATGTATGAATATATTTTAACAAAGTGTCCTATTTGCCAAATAAACATATAATTGGTCAGGTAAGAGAGTTGTACCTCTAAAAAAGACAAAACCTTTTTAATTTGACCAATCATGACAGGGAAAATAGGATCACATTTGAAAATTGGTTGTGAATGTGCAAATACAATTCAGAATCATATGATAATAGCTGAAAAGTTAACATAAACAATATTGATAATTTAATAAAAATAAATTTAAATCAAAAACAATATTGAAAACTAAACTTACCTCAAATTTGGACATTCCAAAATATATACGATCTCCTACTGTTTGAGTTTTTAATGACAGATGATTGCAAAACTTGCAAGATGCCTGTATAGGGAGACTGCTGGCAAATGTGAAATGCAATACATCAACTCCTTCTACAAGGAAGTCTTCACACTGAGCAATAGATTTAGAAATTCACGATTCTTACCACAATTCTACCTTATTTGACTTTTGTTGTCAATCATTACTGTGATTTATGGTCTTTATGTATGGTCTCTTCTCGTTTAACTACTTTGTAATTGTAACTTATTGCAAAGCTGACATTTTAACTGAATAAAAATCAAATATAAACATGTTTCATAATAACGAAATGGGGGTCCTAGTAAAGTAATCCCAAGAGAATGGCACAATTATTGGCATGTTTTATAAAATCTGCCTGCACCCCCAAATGAATAGAGGATCTGTATGCCAGAACAATTGGAAAACAAACATATTTAAACCATAATAAGGAATATAGACAATTGTTTACATTGAATAATATGCAACTAGGCACACAGAGTATCAGAGGAAAATAGAGTAAAATAATGTCAGATCCACAATGTTACAATTAATAAAGGGCTTATCCTGTCATCACGCCATATTCAAATATCAACCTATATTAAAACTGTAATTTTCCCTATTGTACACAACACATGATCAATGCCTATTAAATAAAGGAGTATTAATGTCATTTTAGAAATTAAAAAATATAGGAACACTAATATCAAAATAAAAGTTTCTAAAATGTCCCTCCCCTCCCCACTCACCCCACCAGTATATAAAAAAATGTACATAAATCAACCCTTCAAAAAAAAATCTTGAAAAAAATTAAAAAAAATGTATTTGACTAAATCATTATAGTTTTATTTGGGTCCTTCAATTTAAGCTTGACTTGTCATCATTATTAATGGGTTTTGTAATTGAAATTAAAACAGATTTTCAGGGGAGTGAATAATCCTTTTTTTTCAAGGAGATGTTAACAACTTATTATTTTGTTTAGGGAAACCCAGGACAAAGTGGTACACCAGGTCCTCCTGGATTGGCGGTAAGTTTAACACTTTTTGCTCTTTAACGGTCAGTAAAAACCATCCCCTTTCTGTATGACGAAGATGATATCTCTACCTTAAATTTAATAAAAATACAAATTAAACCCTGTAAACTAACATGCACCAGGACAGACTTCTCAGAGCAGTTGCTCGCTTCCGTGAAGTTATCAGGGTTGATGACTTGTGTAATCCATTGCTTCTCAACTGTGTAATGCCACTGAGTGTAAACACCTTCAATTTTCAAAGATCTTAAAGAATAAGTCCTTCTAGTGGCTGTCAGTCTATAAGGTCACTGAAAGCGTGATGTTAGGACAAATTCACTACTGAATCACAGAAAAGGTGATGTTTGCATTTGCCCAAGAAAAGGAACAGCATCCCTGTTTCAAAACCACTACATTGAGATATAGTGACGTTGGCGCTTAAATTGTTCATGTAATATATGTTCTAGCACAAGCAATATCTTTTCATTATTGGGTGAATAATATTTTTATAAATAGATTATTCATATGTTAAAACCCAATAAATAAACTGAATAAACATTACTTTTAAAAAAATAAAAATCCACACTCAATGTCTTTATACAGCTGATATTTAATTATTTAGAAGGTATTTAAATGTTGTATTAATATTTAACCTTTGAGAGCCCAAGGATAAAAACATTGCATTTTGAATGTTTTTGCAGCATTGCTGAAGATGAATCCAACATTATACACTGGTGATAATGGCTAATATTACACATTGTCATTTTCACATATATTTTCTTTATAACAGGGACAACCAGGTGGACCCGGAGCCAGAGGTGAAAAGGTACAAATATATAATTGATGCACTTGTTAGCATTCAAAGTACTTGCTATTACTTAGCACAGACATCAAATATGTCTTTTAACTATTGTATAATGGGGTGGCTACAAAGAAAGCACACTAGACGTGTTATATTCGTTTTATTGGCCATATCCAGCAGTTTTTCTCAAATAAAGACTTGAGGAAAGCCACATTTCTATTGTTGTCATGGGAACTTTATATTCCTGACAATCACTTTAGTCTATAGAACATAACCTGTCTCAGCCTGGAGACAGCGGGTAGGAAGAAATGGAGATTGCTTTGCATTTCTTATATTAAACAGAGCATGCAATGTTTATATATCTTTATTTTCTTTATTATAGGGAGATCCAGGCACTCCCGGGGAACCCGGAAAAGCAGTAAGTCTATGATAGTCCTTCGCTTTGTTAGAAGTAGAAATAATTAGATGTCAGAGATTTTATTAAATGGATATAACAATATTATTGTGTTGCTTATTCCAGACATTAGGACTCCAGGGAGTGAAAGGTGACAAGGTGAGCAAAATTTTCAGATTGATATGTATTGGGAATTGATTATGAAGACACAGCACATGGAATATTCCTGCTAAAAACATGGCTGGGAGGTATTCAGCCCTCCTGAGTTTGCTTATGAACAGATTCCATAATACTTGTCTCATGGGATCCATGTTTTATAAAATGTTAGTTTTTTTAAATTTAATTTAGAGTCTATAAGACTTCATTTATTTATTTTAACCTTGTAAAATATCCCTCTATGCTATATAAGATGTAGACCTGAATTTATTTGCATAGCTCTTTTAACAATTCTATTGGTGACTTAATGTATTTGGGTTGTCATTTCAATATTGAGGACAATTTGTAATGTATGCATTAATTCATTTCTGCTGTTGTTTAATAATCCCTCTATACTTCACTGCAGTATCAGTGGAAAAAACCCATTGGTGGGTTGTAGGATCCATGCTTCATATACTAAAGTAACAATACATACATATGGTATGGTATCCCTTGCCTCACAATCCATCCGTTTTAAAATATTCATGATGAGCGTGAAACTGTTGGTATGTTTGAGAATTCAGATTCTCAAAATTCCAGCAAAATGTAAAAGAATTGTCTGTACGTGAGCAATAAAACCGGGTACCTGATTTAGAAGGGCATTGCAGGTAGATGTTACATTGTGATATGTGTCCTGAGCTTCCCTCCCAAAATACATTTGCGACACTTGCCCTGCACATTGAGTAACTCACTAGATTGAATATTGCCATCTACAGAGAGGTTTAGATAAGTGAAGAACTGCACAGGAATGAAATTGACAACAAAAGTCATAAAACTCAGTCATCAGAGCTTTTTAATAAAATTTAAATTGTCAGGAAATTCTAAGCATATTCAAAATGAAAGGGATACTTCAAACATCACAGCCACTAAAGGCCGCTCTTGTGGTTATATTGTGAGAAGTAACCTGGTCTTGTGTCCTGATAATTGGGCAAATTATTTAAATTTTGAGTCTATTGGCCAAAAGTTTTAAATTCACTTTGAATTCATGCTGAGTTTCCAACAGTTCACTCTTCAGTGGATAGCCCTAATTATATTTGCATTTCTTTGATATGAAAAGCATATACATACTTTAATCTGTGCCTTTCATGCAAAAGTAAAAATATTTAATGATTTCATAAATAGTGAAATGTTCTCTGCACTTTGGTATTGCCTGGTAACTAACAAATTTACAGATACAATTTATTTTTCTATATTTAGCTTTACTTGTAAATACTAGACTATCTGCCATTGGCATTACTGTAGAAAACCACCATCATTACAGTCTAAACAGGTTCAGGCATGGAATTCTACAAAGGCATTGGGGAATCTTATTGCCAGTATTTGTGGGTGGCAGTTGGCATCCACTGTGTAGAATACCATGGAGGAGACACTAGCAAGTGACTTTAAGCGAGTGATATCTTCTACAACAAGTGTAGAACTTCAACTGCTGTGATGATTTGTCAGCCATTAGAATAGCTAAGCACCATGGTCATAGTTCTGAAACATCTGGGGAGCAACCTTAAATGCTCTCCAATTCTACTCTGTATAGTAGCTGGTAATTTCCCCCAGAACATTGTATGGATTAAATCTGCATGCCTCCTTAAAGCTGACCTTTCCAACAGCACAGTTAATAAGACAGCATGATCAAATAAATATATGTATCTAATTCACAGGGTGGAGTGGGACCTGCAGGATCTGAGGGTCCAAAAGGATCAATAGGTGACCCAGGAGACAAAGGAGAACGAGTAAGTAACACTGGTAAACGCTCAATGCTTATAGACAAGCAGCTCCAGGAATGACATTAATATTTGTCACAATTTTCATTTAGTAGTGTTTGAAACCCCATACAAACTGTGCAGCTGAACAATATTAAGAACATAAATTAAATACAGCGTAGACAGGATTTGCAGGTTGTGAATCACTGGGTTCCCTGTAATTGTATAAATGTAATTAATTTACAGAATGGGGAAGATGTATCCACATATTTCATTCAACACTAGGAATAATAAAATGAACATTTGAACAACCAGTACTGTTTATGATACGGATGTAGCTTGGAATATACAGATTTATTTTCCTCTACCATTTACTTTTTCCATTAACTTTTTCTCTCTTAATTAGGCAAATGTCGGCCTTCTTATATAAACACATTTGACTGGCAGTGTATGTCTTCTGCCTGAAATTGTTCCGTATGTCTTTTATGAGCCCATTATTACAATTATTACTAGAGTACATTGAAAATGACTGGTAAAATAAATTTAGCAAAGTCTGATAATGGAGTTTACATTTTGCAAAACCACAAATCCCATTAGGATTCAGCAATTGTAGACCCCAAGGCACAAACATTGTATGGTGCAGTATAGACAAGCAGTAAATGTTCTCATTTTACTACATATACTTATTATTGTTCTAAATCATGGACACTTTTTGTGAAATATTAAAGATTCACAGTGTAAAAAAAAAAGATTGAAAAAAAAGAGACCTATGATTTTGCATACAACTTTGATCTTAAAAATCTCCTCCTTGTTTTAATAAAAGGGATCTCCGGGGTATGGTATACCTGGGAAGGATGGGGCAAAAGGAGAACCAGGAGAAAGGGTAAGTAATCATTACTTTATATTAATACAAATTTCACTAAAATGTAATGTTCAGAATCTTTTTTTTTTTTTTTTTGCACAGAATGTATATACAAGGGCAATGGGGGGATTAAGTAATCAAGTAAAACAAAAAATAGAAGTATATTAAAAATCAAATTTTTTTTTTAATACTAGGGGAATGTTGGCCTTCCCGGGAAGTCTGGACCCAAGGTATGTCATTTGTGAGTCACATCGTTTCCATCATAACATATGATGCTGAATATCATATTCATATCATAAAATACAATATCATCAAATACAGCACCTAAAGTATATTCTACGGCACCTTTTTCACCATTTTGAGCTCCTGAGCTGATTCCCCATAGCAGGTGGACAACTGAACAGTTTGACAAAATTTGCTTATAAACCTATTAAGTTCCCTTAGCCTGAACATTTTTCCATGTGTGGGTCCAATACAAAATTGGGTACAGCTTATTGGAAAGCAAGAATCCCATGAGTAAAATGGATAGGGCATGGGCAGAAGTAATAACAATCCAACTATGAAGAGAACAAATAGGACCATTTCTCAAACATGCAGCTATAAAGATGGAATTAAAATGTTCTGAACATACAAGAATGCGCAATGCACATTTTCCTGCTATGGTCATTGCCATCACTTTCTCATCGATCACCAAATGGTAATAATTATTTTCAGATCTGGTGCCATAAGTTTATTACGCTATAAAAGGCCTATAGTTTCAAGGCTTACGCCACTAGCCAGACTATAAAAATTGCTAGCCATTGCAAACCTGGAGAGTCCATATCACACTTACCAGGGGTGAATATCTACTCAACAGGACTATATTTTCCCTTACCAATGGCTAGTGGCAAATAGAAGTTTTTAGCCTGCCTTTATGCATCTTGGCTATATATACTTCTTCCCTCGAAGATTGATGTGATGAACCCATCCCCCCATACTTGGTGGACATAGGACCAGTGATACTTACTTTTTTCTCAATTGTGCCAGTCCTGCCGGGTCTTCTTTCAGGGCACCGTTATCTTAGTGTGTCACTGGAAATCACTGCATCTCTCCTTCCAAGGAATAGTGAATTCCTGTGGATACCTGTACTCCAAGAGTCCACAGAGACCATATGTCTAACTTTAAAAATATTCATCATTGAAAAAAAAAAACAGGACTGTTTAGGAGGAATATTTGGACATACCAGTACAATACAAAAAGTGGAAGAGCCACTTTGACTTAATTCTCAGCCCTAATTTTTTTTCCTACTTTTATTGAGATGTTTGCTATCCTCTGTGTTCCTTCTTAGGGAGACCCAGGTGATCCAGGACAGAATGGAGAGCCTGGAAGAACTGGGCCACCAGGACAGATAGGTCTTCGTGGCAAGGAAGGAGAACGTGGAGAGAAAGGAGAAGATGGGACTCCTGTAAGAAATCATTGGGTGTATCCAGTAAAGTCTTGGAAAAATACACATAATTTACAGCAGGACACATTGATTTTCATTTTGCTAATTTGCTGCCAAAGTAAAAGTACTGAAGCAATGTAAAAGCCATGGTAGCTTCTAGTGATTTATACTTCAAACAACACCTAGGATTGTATTCTATAAGAAGAGATAAAAGTAACTCTGTTAACTAAATTTCAGTGCTCCCATTTTAAATGCATAGAAAAAAATGATGTTGAATTACCAGAGATATTCATATATTCGATATGGACCAGAGAAAGCGTTTAGTGACTGCCTCAGATGGCAATTAGCCAGCCTGGCAGAAAAATCTATATTTTGTTAGGTCACAGCAACTTTGATCTGGTGCTTAAAATATCTAATGTGACAACTTTTTTTTCCTTCTATCTGCAGGGTGAAGCAGGTATTCCTGGCAAAAATGGAGAAAGAGGACCACGGGTAAAATGGAACAGTTCTCAGTCTTATAAGTTAATAGTTAGATTGTAACAGTGTTGAAAATAACTATTATCCTGCCATCACTTCCCCAGTTACAGTATATAAACACACATATGCTTGTGTAAACTTTGTAACATTTGCAAAAATTAAACTCATAAAGAGTTTCAGAATGCAATAAAACCTCATCCCAGAATGATCTTCTACCTACCTACCCAAGTCAAATTTGCTCTTAGTCTTTTTCAAGCTTTTTTGTCCCTGCTGACCTTAAACATGCCACTGTAGTACCTATCCTGAAAAAGACATCTCTTGACCCGTCCTCCCCCTCTAACTATCGTCCCATATCCCTGCTCTGTTTTTCCTCAAAGCTTCTGGAAAGACTTGTCTTTACCCGTATGTCTCACTTCCTCAATTCAAACTCTCTCCTTGACCCTCTTCAATCTGGCTTCCACCCTCTCCACTCTACTGAGACTGCTCTCATCAAAGTTACTAATGACCTAATCACAGCTAAATCCAAAAGCCACTACTCCATACTAATTCTTCTTGACCTCTCTGCTGTCTTTGACACCGTTGATCATGCTCTCCTTCTTCAAGCTCTTCAATCACTCTGTCTCTGTGACTCTGTCCTCTCATGGTTTTCCTCTTATCTCTCCCAATGCTCATTCAGTGTCTCCTTTTCTAATGATACCTCCTCCCCTCGTCCTGTCTCGGTTGGAGTCCCCCAAGGCTCTGTCTTTGGTCCCCTTCTATTTTCTCTTTATACTGCCTATCTTGGCAAACGTATTACCTCATTTGGATTCCACTACCACCTGTATGCTGATGACACCCAGATATATCTCTCCTCCCCTGACTTCTCCTCTGCATTCCTGCAACGTGTTACTGCTTTTCTTTCTTCCATCTCTGACTGGATGTCCTCTTGCTTTCTGAAACGTAATCTCTCTAAAACTGAGCTCCTTGTCTTTCCTCCTCCTAAAACTGATCCTCCTCTTTCGCTCCCCCTTCAAGTTAGTGGTATCCACATAAGTCCATCCTTGCAAGCGCACTGTCTTGGCATCATACTTGATTCTGGTCTCACCTTTGAGCCTCACATCCAGTATGTTGCCAAATCCTGTAGATTCCACCTTAAAAAAATAGCCCACATCCTCCCCTTTCTTACGCAAGATGCTACCAAGGAGCTTGTCCATGCTCTAGTAATTTCCCACATGGATTATTGTAACCCTCTCCTGATTGGTCTTTCCCAAAAGCCATATTGCCCTGCTACAGTCTGTAATGAATGCTGCCGCCAGACTGATTTTCCTCTCTAGTCGGTCCTCTCACACCTCATCTCTCTGTCACTCCTTACATTGGCTTCCTGTATCCTATAGGAGTCAATTCAACAATCTTCACAGATCCATAGGTATACCCCTTCTCGGTCTCTCCGCTCTGCCCGTGACCTTCTCCTGTCCGCTGCACGCACCCGTACGGCCAACTCACGCTTACAGGACTTCTCGCGGGTGGTTCCGTTCTTATGGAATAGCCTGCCTACCACCATCAGACTCTTCCCTAGTCTTCAATCATTTAAGAAGTGCCTTAAAACCCATCTCTTTAGGAAAGCTTATGGCCTCCCAGAGTAACCTCTACTTTACATACCTGTCTCTTGCTCTCTCCTAAAGGGCAGCACATTGCTCTCTCCTCCAGCTCAGCTTCACTCACACCTTATTTGATTGCTATTTCCTGTGCTAATGTGTTATACCCCACCTCCTATAGACTGTAAGCTCGTTTGAGCAGGGTCCTCTTCAACCTATTGTTCCTGTAAGTTTTCTTGTAATTGTCCTATTTATAGTTAAATCCCCCCTCTCATAATATTGTAAAGCACTACGAAATCTGTTGACACTATATAAATGGCAAAAAAAAATAACACTCAGTGAATTTTAAATTTAAAGTTAAAGTACCTGAATTGGGAAAACATATCTGCCAGCTATGCGTCCAGTTTTGCTACTTTGATCTTAAAGAGATCCTTCACTGCCCAAATACAAAAAACATAATAATTAAAATCACTATTTAGTAAATATTCTCCCAATTAAAACATGCATGCATTTAATTGTGCATTTTTATTGTAGGTATCTCTAAAAACAGTTTACAATAGTTGAAGAGCTCTTGTCTGATGCCCTTGTAGCTCAATGAGAAGTCTATGCAAGACAGGTGCTCTGGGCAATTGTCTGCCTCTTGAGTTTAGCTCCACTGAGCTAACCAAACCAGGAAGTAACAGGGCCTGTTGTCTGATTGTTAGCCATGGGGTGCAATAAGGTTATTTATATAATATATATTAAGGTTATAATTTAACCTACTGCAAATTTCTATTGAAATAACTTTTTTGTAAAATGAAAAAACACGGACACACTGTTCACACAGGAGTCTAGAGTGTCCATTTAAATGTAAAACTCACTTTCAATTAACTTTGAAGTCCTGACAATTCTCACTTAATGAATAACATGTAGAAACATGTAACAGCAGATCAGAGCCATTCGGCCCATCTAGCCGGCACCTTTTTCTTAATACTTGCATTAATCTCTTATATCTAGAATAGCCTTATGCCTACCCTACACATTCTTAAACTCCTTTACTGTGTTAACTTCTACCACTTCAGCTGGAAGGCTATTCCATGCATCCACTACCCTCTCAGTAAAATAATACTTCCTGGTATTATTTTTAAATCTTTGCCCCTATAATTTAAGACTATGTCCTTTTGTTGTGTTGGTTTTCCTTCTTTTAAATATAGTCTCCTCCTTCACTGTGTTGATTCCCTTTATGTGTTCAAATGTTTTTTATCATACCTCCCTGTCTCATCTTTCCTCCAAGTTATACATGTTAAGATCATTTAACCTTTCCTGGTAAGTTTTACCCTGCAATCCATGAACCAGTTTAGTAGACCTTCGCTGAACTCTCTCTAAAGTATCAATATCCTTCTGGAGATACAGTCTCCAGTATTGCGTACAATACTCCAAGTGAAGTCTCACCAGTGTTCTGTACAATGGCATGAGCACTTCCCTCTTTCAACTGCTAATACCTCTCCCTATACAACCAAGCTTTCTGCTAGCATTTCCTGCTGCTCTATTACATTGTCTGCCTTCATCAGAAATAATCACCCCTAAATCTCTTTCCTCAGATGTTGAGGATAGGACTCTATCAAATATTCTGTACTCTGCCTTTGGATTTTTACGCCCAAGATACATTATTTTGCTCAGAGCATTATGTTAGATTCACGATATATTAGAGGTGCATGTGGACATAAGCTGGGTTTAAAGCTAATTATGCTTATTTCATTTATGTGTTTAATAACAATAATATTTATTTTATTATTATTATTTGTAATTTACAGGGTCTTCCAGGTTTGAGGGGCACAGCAGGAGAGAAGGGGGACCCAGGCGAACCTGGCGAATCTGGAAGGGATGTGAGTATTTAGACTCAAGGCTCATTCTCTTCTCCTTGGATATTTTTTTTCCACCCCTAGTTTTTGACAAGATGCGTATTTGTTCAGTATTTGAAAACACAGAACATTGATTTCGAATCATCATTTGTCTAAAATGCACTCTCACTAAAAATGCCCCTTTCATTATTGTATCAAACATTATAATTATCAGACATTGCGTTTTATTTGTAGGGCAGCACCGGACCCGCGGGGAGTAAAGGTGACCGAGGTGATCCCGTGAGTTCAACGCTTTTCCCTTTCTCTTTCTGCGCAGTATTTGTTTTTCCATATAGTGTAATATAAATTCATTAATTTGATTGAAAGAATGTTAACGAGTATTTATTACATGAAGTTGTTGTTGATTTTTGTTTTTTTTAGAAGATTAGTTAAAATGTTGTGTTTGTTCCTTATTTATTTTTATTCTTTTTTTAGGGGCCACAAGGTCCTCAGGGGATTCCGGGAAAACCAGTAAGGTTTTTTTAAACTTTTATTATTTATGTATAATTTATTCAACCTTCTCCTAAATATTCAGGTTTCCCAGATAAATAATAATGTACGTGTTCAAGGGGTTTTAATTCTTATTTCAATTTGCTATTACATGAAATGCTTTGCTGAACCATGTATGGGTATCAGCATATAAATTATTTTACACTTTCGGGAAAATACTAATACAGTAAAACTAACTGCAATGTGAAAACGTAACAAATAATCCATATGCAATCAAACCTGTATGCTGATTGGCTGCTTGGTATTTTCAGAATCCAATCACTTTTGTAATAATGATCACTGAACATAAAATGTACAGATGAAAACACACTAATGCCACTAATAGTCTTTAATAAAATAAATAGTACTTATATTTAATAAAACTAAAAGCAAACACGTTCAAACAACCACTCATGAAAAAATTCTAAAATGCGCACATATTTTTGTCTGTGCTGTTATAAAGACAAACTGTTGCTTTCTGGGAATTTTAATATTATGTTTTCTTATCCCCTATATTTAACAAATATGTATTCATGTGGTGTGAGAAATAAAATTATATTATAATCATTGTTATAAGCTCTGACCTTTCCACTCAGCTCATAGAAAACATAGAGAGAGGAGGAGGAATACAATAATATTTCTGCTTTTCCTCCTCATTTGCATTGTGTGCCAAGGTTGTGCCTGGACTAAACTTGCTTATAATGTAATTGGCTGAATATTTACTATAATTTAAAAGAAAACAGAGCATAACCTGAAAAAAGGTTAATGAAAAGTTTCTCAATATTTCTGCACCTTGAACGGCTTGTTAATTTTGCCTTTCTCTTGATCCTGCTAGTTTTCTTCCCCCAAATGTACACTATTGCATGGTTTAGCTAGAAAATTAAAACACTTTTACTTATTTTTAGGGAACTGTTGAATCTGTGCTTGCTGGCATGAAGGGAGACAAGGTAAGGACCAGTATACTGTTTTTTTATGTTCTACAGAATTAGCCAAGAAAAAAATCAGACAGGTATGTTATCCCCTCTATTGATGGTCACTAATTGCTCTGTGGGTTTTCCTCCATCTATGGCCCCGATTTAATATTTTTGCATAAACTTAAAAAAAAAAAATTATATTGAAAATATATCAATATATAAAAAAAATTAAGATTTTCCAAAATATGAAATAATTTGAAAAGTTTATCCAAAAATATAAAATCATTTGAAAATCCTATCCAAAATATTAAATTGAGGTCTATATTCATAAATATAATTGCACAATTCATTTATCTCAAATGGACTGTTTTTCCCCAGACTTTTTCTTTACTTTTTATAAATTAATTTGTTAATTTTTTTTTAAAGGGAACACATAAGCATAGCAATATACTCCAGTGTAACCCTTTTCACACCAAAATGTAACATTGTCAGAATTATATAAAAGCACAGTACCATCATAGTTGGTCTTCTTTTTTATTTCATTGTTCTATTTAGGGTGATGCTGGAGACCCCGGAGAGAACGGTGCAAAAGGACCAAAGGGAGAAGCGGGTACAAACGGTCTTCCTGGGGAGCGGGTAGGTTTCAAACAAAAGAAGGTCTGCCCATTATTCAATTCATGGAACACAAGTTAATGATGTGCAACATTATGCAACAGAACAGTATTTAATGCAATTACGATTGTAGTAAGTCTATAGTGCAAGGACACACATATCACACAGTCAGTGATGTCATAACATAATGGAATAACATTATATAAATATCCACAAATATTGTTCCGCTGGTTTTGATTATTTTTCCTCCAGTTGCTGGTTAAGCATCTTGGTTGTCCTCATCCAGAAGTAACAGTGGGGAATTAGGAAATTTAATTAAAAAATATCTATATATCTACATCAAGTATGGGTATATTTACCTCTTCCCTCTTTTTTAATTTATGGGGTACACAAAAATGACCATGCTTCACCTCTTGTTGTGAAGACATTAAAACAGATTGGTTGTTGACAGTGCTATAATTACAATTTTCATTCAGCAAACTGCATTAGCCTTTTTAGAAGTAAAAGTCTAACACGATATATTGTTATATATGAAGATAAACGTGGAGTGTACGCAATGTTGAAAGTACATTTCATTGTTTAAAAATGTATATTTTTTGCAATTTCATGCAGGGCTTGGAAGGACCAAGGGGACCTCCAGGGATTCGGGTAAGTGTCTGTTGATGATTAGGTATATGTTTGTGAGATTCTTTCATTAAAGTTACCTTTCTATGAAATATGATATAACATAAAAGATTGTGTTTATTATAAGATACTTTCTCCTCCATTATTTTTCTAGACGTCCTGAAGAGTTTACATGTCTAGATCCACAAGAGTAACTTTCTTATTACATGTTTAGATGTCCAGGAGAGAAATCTTGCCTTTTAAAGTCTAGCTTTTCACGAGGGTAACCTTGTTAGTATATGTTAAAATCTCCACGAGAGTCACTTTGTTTTTATATATCAAGGATTCCATTACAGTAATCTTATAATTATAGGTCTAGGTCTCCATGACTCTGACTGTTATTTTATGTCTAGGCATTCTTTAGTGTATCTTTGTTAGATTTCTAGGTGTCCATGAGAGTAACACTGCCATGACATGTTTAGGTGCCCATAACAGTATAGCTATGATTTATCTATGTACCTAAATGAGTAACCTTGTTAAAGTATGCATAATTGTCTAGAACTATAGCCTTATAATGTGATGTCTAGGTGTCTATGTGTGTATCCTTATAATGTGATCTTTAGGTGTCTATGTGTGTATCCTTATAATGTGATCTTTAGGTGTCTATGTGTGTATCCTTATAATGTGATGTCTAGGTGTCTATGTGTGTATCCTTATAATGTGATAGGTGTCTATGTGTGTATCCTTATAATGTGATGTCTAGGTGTCTATGTGTGTATCCTTATAATGTGATCTTTAGGTGTCTATGTGTGTATCCTTATAATGTGATGTCTAGGTGTCTATGTGTGTATCCTTATAATGTGATGTCTAGGTGTCTATGTGTGTATCCTTATAATGTGATCTTTAGGTGTCTATGTGTGTATCCTTATAATGTGATGTCTAGGTGTCTATGTGTGTATCCTTATAATGTGATCTTTAGGTGTCTATGTGTGTATCCTTATAATGTGATCTTTAGGTGTCTATGTGTGTATCCTTATAATGTGATGTCTAGGTGTCTATGTGTGTATCCTTATAATGTGATCTTTAGGTGTCTATGTGTGTATCCTTATAATGTGATGTCTAGGTGTCTATGTGTGTATCCTTATAATGTGATGTCTAGGTGTCTATGTGTGTATCCTTATAATGTGATCGTTAGGTGTCTATGTGTGTATCCTTATAATGTGATGTCTAGGTGTCTATGTGTGTATCCTTATAATGTGATGTCTAGGTGTCTATGTGTGTATCCTTATAATGTGATGTCTAAGTGTCTATGTGTGTATCCTTATAATGTGATCTTTAGGTGTCTATGTGTGTATCCTTATAATGTGATCTTTAGGTGTCTATGAGTGTAGCCTTATTATGAGATATTTAGGTTTCTATGTGTGCAACCTTAATGGGATATCTAGGTATCTATGAGGATAAACAAATTTATGAGATGCCTAGAGAAGTGACATTTTCATGACTTGTCAGGATCCACAAGCCTAACAGAACAGAAAAGCTCACCGTGTGGGACAGTCCTTAAATAAATGACATTCGGGCAATCCAGTGCCTTTAAAACATGTAACTCTCTAGATCCACTTCAAACAAATTGAGATCCTCAGTAAGAGTGGCCACATTGCAATGGGTAAAAAGATAGTATTTAATTAAATTAAAATGTGTTTGATGTGTTTTACACAGAATTGGGAATGCTTAACCATAAGCTATAAACTGTTTTGTTTATTTCTTATTTACTAAGCACCCATTTTTATGAGCGAAATGCACCCATTTTATGAGTGGAATGCAAACCTTTTATATGAGAGTAACTTTGTTATGAGTTGTCCATTAGAAAAAAAACACTTTATAAAATGTAAACTTATTATGAGCTGCCCATTAAAAACATGTTATGTTGTCTTCATTCATGATTCACCTGGTTCTTTTATAACTCTGTATCTTCTATTAGGGGGAACCTGGAGATCGTGGGACACCAGGTGAAAAGGTAAGAAGATGTGTTTTACTCTAAAATGTCTTGTAAAATCTTATTGTTGAGGGATGTGAATTACTGTTTATAATGTCTGCTCTAAGTAAAGATTTCCTTTAGATAAAGTTGATTAACCTCTTAAGGACACATGACATGTGCGACATGTCATGATTCCCTTTTATTCCAGAAGTTTGGTCCTTAAGGGGTTAAATATGTAAGAGCATTTATATTGTTTTTTGGAAAAATAAATACACTGTATATTAACATGGAAAATAACAGAATCAAGAAAATGGGAAATATATAAAGTTAAATGTATGAAAAGGTTGTTTAAAAATTGAAACCTAAACAATATCAAGGCAATAAATGTCTATTTGCAGTTGACAGCTGTAAGCTGACAACATCATTTGTATTTCGCCTGTGTTATGACAAATTTTAACAGTTTGTTTCTCTCACACAAAATCAAGCTTCTTTGCTTTGTGTTACAATCAGATGATGCTTGATGATTGGTTCTTATAACCAACAAAATTCAGTATAGCCAAACTACACAAACAAGATCATCCAACCAACTGTGGTCAAATTAAATTAATTAATAAATAAGTTGTTTACAAGCTTTTAAAATTCAAGATTTTTTTCTTTTTGGTCGGTATATTTTCCCAGATATTTACACATTTATTTTATACACCTTTATTTGTTGTTGTTTCATTAAGTTTTCTACTATCCCCTCCCCCACACTCTCAAACGAAAAAATATATATATATTCTTTTTAATGTACACATCTGTTTCTGATTAACTTATGCATATTTTTTCTCCATTGTGGCTAATGTGTCTAAAGTATAATTTTAGATACACTACATTCAATTATGTTGAATGTGTTTTGATAACCATTTCAATTAAAAAGAGGAGTATAAATGTTTCCACCAGAGGAGTTGGAAACATTTTCCAACAAAGCTATTTTACAGTTGAACTATATTGGCCTAAAATGTGACATTTTCTTATGAAATATCAACCATGCTCAGTTTGGTAAATATAACCCTTACTGTCTCTGACCCTCGTCCTGGCATTCTCCATTAGTTATTCCCAATCCCATTCCCCGAATTTCTCCTCTTCTGATCCTTGGTTAATAATCATTCTTCAATTAATTACTCTTTCAATGTTCAATGTAATAACTTGTTTAAGTCACTTAAAAGTACAAATAAGCCCACCCCAATCTTGTGTTTGTTTTATACCCTTGAGAAATTGCTCCTTTTTCCCTTTTATCTTGTCTATCTAAAAATCTTCTTATTTCTGATCTTTATATTTCATATAGCTCCTCAGAATTTACTAGCACATCATGCTATTTTTAATGATTTATGTTTTACTTATTCTTTTTGAACTGGGAAAGGAGTACAGAAAGTAAAGAGAAGCAGGGGTACAACTATAAATCCAAATATACCATTGCAAGCATATCAGATTGTAAAACAGGAAATTCATCAAACATGTAACGAATACATGAGTATTATGTGTCATTAGTCAATTAAGTCTAGTTAAGTTACTTTGGGTCATTACAATACAAGGCCTGTAGGTTCACAATATTTATTATTTTTTTTGTTAATAAATAGGTTTTCAAACACTAATAGTATCCATAATCTCTCTTCTTTCTGAGTAGGTCCGGTCTTAAACGAGGACTCTGCTGCTGTCCTTCATTCCACTGGATCCTGTGCAAATATAATCCAGATTCCCAGTGGCATGAAGTGCATTAGCTGTGCCCATGAACACCTCTTTCCTTGGTTCAGGACCACTAGGGTCATTTAAATGTGAAAAATTTTCTCAGGTCGGTCAACATGTGCTCACCATAGACCTTTAGTGACATTCTATGACTTACCATTTTAGGGAGACCGTGGTACACCTGGAATCGATGGCAGAAATGGCTTGGATGGAAAACCTGGGCAGCCAGGACCAGCGGGGCAGAGAGTAAGTAAAATTAATTAATAAACGTCATATAACCTATACTTAGGAACCTTGCTTGAGTGCAATGAGAATGAGAAAATGATTCCATAACATTGTTGTGATGGGAATGGTTGGAAATGATCTTTTTTGAAAACTTTCAGTTCCTGTTACCAGAGCTGGATACTCAATGCTTCTGAATCTTGAGTCTTTCATACAAAAGAAATTCCACCACAATGCTGTAGTCTTTGTGATTAAACATCTTAATTCTTAACAATAATTTCAGCACTCTTCTTCATCTAGGGAGATTCTGGTAAACCAGGTGATCCCGGAAGAGATGTAAGTATTACATTTGGAATAAGTAGCAGATATAATATAAACTATTTCGTTTGTTGATCTCTGATATTGGTCTGTTTCAGGGTCTACAAGGACTACGAGGAGAACAAGGACCTCCAGGACCAGTCGGGCCACTGGGACCACCAGGCGTACCTGTAAGTTGCTGTTTAAATGTAACATTTATCTTGTACCATTCTGTCAATTTTGAGTATTTGATAAAGATATACTGACTGTGTTTGAATGCCACTAAAATTCCAACTCAATTTAAGGATATCATAAGACAAAGTAAGGATTACTTTATCTTATGGTAAAGCCTGAGGTAACAAAAGTTGATAAAAGACAGCTCCACTGTTAACCTTTGTCCAATCACAGCAGCCAGTGCATGTCACAGCTGTGGGATCCAGGCATGTTCTCACTCATCGTAAGACGCGATCTATAGTGGCATATCCCATGGTCTTGTGGCATCTTCCATAGATCTCAGTGCATGTGTGAGAGTACAGCACTCTCAGATGGCAGATGAAGCATTAGGAGCTGAAGTCAATCATCAGAAGCAGGTTAGGCAGCTGCAGGGGAGAGCTTCAAGTATATGCACTTTCCACTGCACCCTGTGACCGTTGGTCCCTATGCAAAGATCTCACCTCTGAAAGTGACAGGTCTGGTTTAAGAAATCCATATTTAGGTATACTTTCATGCTCTAAGTGTCAACGTTGGACATTGAGTTGCTGGACAAAAAATAATATATATATTTTTTTTTATAGATTACTTACCTCTAATCCAGCAGTAAGACTATATTCTCACTGCAGCTCTGCTATGTCTCCTCACTAGTGATAATTTCCTGGCTTACCCAATGAGTCCTACAGAGAAGCTTTGGAACACAGGGCACATTCACAACATTCTCCACGACCAACCAGCACTGCTTCTAACATAAAAGCCTTGAAACCAGTGAGAAAACTTCACTTTTGCTTTGACTAAGTAATAAAAGCAAGTGAGGAAGGTATCCCTTCCAGCTATTTGGTTAATATACCAAAGGGTTTATAAAAGTGCTTATTTCTCCTGAAAGTAGTACTTTAGTTAAAATAAGCAAAAATTGAAAATGCTGTTATCCATTAAAACACTTCAGCATGCTGAAGTGCTTTACAGTTTTGGAGTATTAAATTCAGTGTAGACATTCAGATTACTGATTTGAAGGTGAGAATTTTAAAAATTTAAATTTGAGCTAGGTCATTTTGGGAAAATTGATTTGTTATTTAATAATTATTTATTTTCATTTTCTTTATAGGGCAAACCTGGGGACGATGGGAAGCCTGGAGTGAATGGGAAAAATGCAAGTATTGTACTTTGATTGTAGCCTAATATTTATAATATGGAAGCTGCCTTAAACAAGACCTTTTAATCAATCTCTTACTGTAACATGTAGGGAGAAGAGGGAACTCCTGGAGAAGATGGAAGAAAGGTAGAGTGACCACGTGTCTGTGTGTCATCAATTTCAAATGAACAGTTGTATATTACAGGCTATCCTTCAATTTATACGAGTATTAAACAGGATAACATAACATTGATAGAGCTGTACTTAATTATGTTTTTAAAATCTATTTTTCCTGAACAACTGTGACAGCATCACTAATGTGAAAATGTCCTCTGCTCAACATTCAGAAAAGGAAGTATTAAATAATTAATAAAAGAAGATTAATGTAAGCCCATGTATTCAATCACCTACATTTGTTTTCATCTCCTATTGAGTCCTATCGAGGGTAAAATACAAGTTTGTTTTTCTTTTTTGTAGCTTACCGACCATTTGATATATGCCAACTTACTTACCATAACACAACCTTTGAAAAAATTAAAAACATACATGATTTCGTATTAATCATTGTTACCCTCATTATAGCCTTTATTTATTTTTTTAATAAGCTTTTAAAATCATTTTTCATATTATCATATCAAAATATATCTTATATAAAATATATCTATTTATAATTTTAAAAAAAATCTAAATATTTTCTGAAATATTAAATCATTTGAAAAGTTTATTCAAACATATTCAATTATTTGAAAAGCTTATCCAAAAATATTGTGGTCTATATATGTTGAAGGTAAATGAACACTGAGAAGATGAACATATCTAAACAAGTTATATATTTTTTAATATTATTTTTTATTTAGGGTGACAAGGGTGAATCTGGATCTCCCGGCAGAGATGTAAGTGTTGCTGGTAGTACATGGTTATAATAGAAGACATTATGATGCCCAATTTGCAGTAGAGGCCCGGGATTCTACTTTAGAACAGATATGTTTTATCTAGTATTGCAAATACCTAATATGTTAGAGGTGGCTGAAGCCTAGTATTTACTATCCTACAACAATTATAGACATATGAAATATATGAAAGAAAGCAGGATATACCGTTGCCAAACTCTTCTTTGGCTTTTAGCAATGTCTAAAATGTAGTCTTAGTTCTGTTTCCTGAAATTTGACACAAAATAAAGTGAGATTTACATTTTTTAGCTTTCGATTCTTATCAAAACAAACAAAAATACAACGGTAAATATGATTGTGTTTGGGCCAGTTTGGAAACTATAAGTCATTTTGTTGGATTGGCAGTTAATTTAATTTGACTTAACTTAATTTAGGGTTATTTTTATTTGTGCCCACATTTCTCCCATCTCATATAATTTCTATGTGCCCCCAAATTCTAATTAATGCCATACTTATATACTTAAAAATAGTTATGTCACTGTTGCTGAGATCACATGTAGTTGTGGTGCCTGTATATGATATAAATGATGATATGATGTAACCTTCTGATGCTGTAACACAATGACATCCCTAAACCCAAGACAGGGTAATATGCAGGCCTGCCTTTTAGGATGTCCAGGATTTGAAGGTCCAATGCAAAGCAAAAGGGTGTCATTGGATGTTCTCTTAGATAAGCCTAAGCATGTCTGAGTTTCTATGCCCAGAGAATGGGGCATTCTTTCACAAGTATCTCAAACATTTGACATAATTAGTTGCTCAGCCTCTTAGCAGTATCTCCAGCCAAGTGTGTAAAACTGCAGAACTAATCATGAATCTTTTTTTTTCTTTTTCTAATACACACCTATCATGATTCCTTACCATGCCAACAGATTAGATTTTTTTTTTGTTTATCACAATAACTAGAGGCACCCTTATGAACCTGCCTCCACTACCCTTAAATCATAGACTGTAAGAGGGTGCCCATCCAAGATTAATGCCATAATAAGTATATGTCTGTCTGCATTTAATGATATGCCTCTCACATAAATGACATAAATTTATCTTTTTGTTTCATAGGGTCGAGATGGTTCCAAGGGAGTTCAGGGAGATATAGGTCCTATTGGTCCACCAGGGCCACCTGGTGTTGCAGGACTTCCAGGACAAATTGGTCCCCCTGGACAGGTATGTGATATCAGAATGCCTCCACATGTGCATAATATTTGTTTTTAAGGGTCTTTGTATTACAGTCCCCTATAGATTATGGCATGGCATCCATATATAATCCCAATTTATATTGTTTCACCAGGGAATACCAGGAATTGCTGGGCCCATGGGACTCAAGGTATGTATTGTTATTTGCTTGATTTATAAACCTGCTTCTGAAACTATTTAGGTGACCTATTTAGGTTTAACTGATGGACCAATTTTCCCTTAATGACTCATAATAAATATGCTACATAACATTTTACAAAATGCTGTTGAAGCAAATCCTTTTGTACTTAGACTTAAATATTATCCTGTACCCTAGTGGTTATTAAAGCTAAAGCATATTAGAAAAGAGAAAAAATTACTATTCACACATTACCAATATATGGTATAATACGCTAGAGAATGTACCAGATGTTGTGATTCTGGCAATTCATCCAGTCACCGTGAGAAACTGCTCTGAAAACCATGAAACCCACCAAATGTACCTATTTGCACTGTGACCCTCAGAATCTGCAGATTGACAGAGATAATTTACCTATTCAATTTGAAAATTTGCCCATTTACCCCAATAACATGCCCAAATCACACAGAGATTCTGGGAACTTGCCCTTTGATACTAAGAAACTAGCCCATCCATCGTGAAAACCTTGGAATTAGACCATTCACCATTAGAGCTTGCCTATTCACCACAAAACCCTGAACAATTAAGTATTCACTCTGATAATCTGCCTATACACACGGAAATACTGATGATCTGCCCATTCTCGTTGTGACCTTGAGGTGCATCTGGATGTTTGCGCCTGTCTGTGTATGCATGTTTGTGCCTGTCTGTGTATGCATTTTTGTGTGTATGTGTAAGAAACTGTGAATGTGTCAAGAGGTGTAGCTCTCAGGTGTTAAAGGGTGATGTTTGGGAGGGTCCAGGGCTGGTGCTTTGGGTAGGGGTCACAAATGATTGTTTGGGCATAAGCGCCTATTTTTTTTATCTTAGCACCGCTCCTGATTTCTGTATGAAAATGCCTAAAATGCCCCAATCCTGTATTTAAAAAAAAAAAAGTGTCTGGTGTAAAGACTTCTGTAAGTATAGTTCTATTTAATTATCAAACTGGTAACCAGTATTTTATCACTTTTTTTTCTTAGGGAGACAGAGGGGAACCAGGGCTCAAAGGTGAACAAGTAGGTACCAAATATATTGTAGAGGGGGGAAAAAAAACATGGCCGATCATGTCATTTTGTGTTTCATTTGAATGTTACGTGTTTCTTATCTAAACAGGGAAGTCCTGGAGCAACAGGTCAGAAAGGGGAGTCATCAGGCGGTCCTGTAAGTATCCATCTATATTCAGATATATTTACCGCTACATGGTCTGAGAATTAAATCACAGGGAAAGTGGTTAACAATTGATCTCTGAACTTTTAGATTTGAATTTTTAAGCATGAAATGCCTTTCTAATAAAACTATTGGATTTATTTTAAGTGTCTATTTCAGCATACAATTATTTTTGTGATGATGTATATCATTATAAGATCTGACTATAACTTCTACTAATATTTTACAGTATGTGCAGTAGTTTTTATTAAACGTGAATAAAGAATCTCTCTCTCTCTCTATATATATATATATATATATATATATAAACTGGGTTACCCTATTGCACATATCTCTCCCCTACACAGAGTGTATTCAGAAGTTATAATCAAACATTTCTCTTACTCTGGGATGTCTATTTATTTAAAGGAAAGCTATTAGTGTTTATTCATAATTGCACATTTATAATGTTTCACTTTATTTTTTCAGCAATTCGACAAACTCATGGCTAGTAAGGTAAAGTATGCATTTAACAATCTTTCTTCGCAAAAACCCTTCTACCCAAAATCCTTAAACAAAAAAAATCCCACTACATACAATTATGTTAGATAGAATACTGGAATACACAGATAAAGACACAATTCTGCCATTTAAGATCATATAAGATCTGTACGTACAAAAATATTACTACACACATTTCTTGTACACAAAATCCTGTCTCACAAAAACCCTGCTAAACAAAAGTCCCACTATACAAATAACCTGCAATACAAGAATCACTACACTAAAATCCTACTATACAAAAATATTTTATACAAAATAGCGTACATAAAAATAACACTATATCATATTCTGCTATGTTCTATTCTACATACTTTTTGGCTAGAGACCTAATCACTCTGCTATAGGTTTTGTCATACAAGGAAGGGAATGTCCAAGTGTGGTTCTTGCAAAGATTAACCTGCCACGTTTCCTGTAATGTACATTTTCTTTTTTTCTATGATGTTTCTTATCAACTCAGATTCCTTTTTAGGGATTATCTTCCCTAGTAGAACATAAAATGATCATTAATGAGGCCATCATGTTAAGTGAGGGACCATCATGACCTAAGGGGGTGGAGGTGCATTGAGTCAAATGTTTGGAAAGACATTAGAAATGTATTCAATCATTTTCATGTCTGACATTTTGACTCGTAGTATGCTACTCTTTCAGCATGACCAAAAACTGCAACCAAACGAAAATTTTAAAAAAATAAGCAAACAAGCCTAATTAGTTGTTCCATATTTTGTGTCCACTGAGAAAATGGTGTGTATCATTACTGGACAATATGACCTGATATTCCTGTGCCAGTTATGCTTTGCTTTTATTTTTGGTCCACTAACCACCTTTCTCCATCTGTAAATTGCCAACCTGCCCTGGAAAATCTATTTGTTGCAAGGTCAGCTTTAGCTGCAAAATCATAAAATGACCTTGAGTCTGGGACAGTTGCTCACAGAATTACACATGTAGACCAAAATGGCAAATTAGGGGGGAAAAAAACATCTTGGCTAGTGTTCCAACTATTTTGGGTTAAATTTACTATTCATTGATCAACTGACCACATATTCCAGTTTAGTTATTAAAGGAAATATATATTTTTTACAGATTCTGAATATAGGAAAAACTCTATATTTAATGCTATGCTTTCCCTCCTCCCTTATTTTCTCTTGTTTTCAGGCTCCAGTGTTGAAAAAGATAATTGATGACTATGAAGATACGGGCCTGGTCATTCCAGAAAAGAAAGTGAAAGGAGAAAGGGGGGAACCAGGAGAGAAGGGGCTACCAGGGAAAGATGTATGAGTTTATTTTATTTTTATTATAATTAATTAGATTGATGTATTATACATAAAATAGCTACTATGTATCTTTCCTGTACCAAACCCAGTTTCTGGTCTTTCTGAAGCAACATCTGCATCAACCAGGAAGTTGCTAAACTCTCTGAGCTAATCCCTGGTTTCCAGTTGCTCTCTATAGAGAAAAATTAGCATAAGTATTTATGGGATACATGTGCATGTAGTGCCATTATGTCACCCATACAATTGAATGAGACATACTGGAACGTGGTGCAAAAAACAGAAAATGAGTCACTTATAGAGGTGTATAGATAGGTTTGGAGCTTATATGGTGAACCTTACAGCACGACTACAAAAATATAAACATACACTTATACAAAGTATAAGAAAAGGACAAGCTCCACACTATGGAGCAGGAACAATAGCCAATAAGTGAAAATGGTAAAACAAATAAAACAAGCAAAAGTCCCAAACAAAACATCCAATGCGTTTCGTCCAAATATACAAATATTTTGTATATATATTTTTTAAATTTTTATATATATTGGTTTTCTGTCCATGTGTTTATGTATATTTGTAATTTTCTTCTTTTTTTTTTTAGCCAAATACATACTCCCCATGATTCATATGTCTATTTATAATCCGTTCATAGTCTGTACATATTTGTAAAGTGAACTGGAATACACAATAGAATGTATTTTTGTTCATATCTGTTTATATTTAGGTTGTCCTTTTTAAGTTAGAAGTAGTAAGTGCACATGTGCGATCTGATCCGCACGTACGCATGCGCAAGTTTCATTCCGTGCGTCAGGCGAATAAAGCCAAAAGCCGGAAATGACATCAGTCTACAGGAAGTGAACACTGCGTTCCACAGTGGAACGCACTTGACTGCCAGCTGATCGAAGTTCTGAAATTAGGAGGTATATATAAACTGAGAAGCAGTTACAGTGTCCCAGATGTCTGAGAATATCCATGGATTGGACGAAACGCGTTGGATGTTTATTTGGGACTTTTGCTTATTTTATTTGTTTTACCATTTTATATAAACAGGTGGTATTTATCTTCTTAAAGTGTGGAACATGTCCTTTTTTATATTTTGTATAAGTGTATGCTTATACTGGAACATGCACAACACAGCCACAAGTAGCTTACTCTACATTCCATTTTCCCTACATGCTCTACACACCTATTCTCACTGCATGTAATATTCCCAAGATTCCATGTGCATGCATGTGTACGACATCATGGAAAATTTGAATTAGCATAGTATTTTGTGGGAAAGTGAGAGGCCCACGGTGGAATTATGGTACAGGGTATCATTGTTTGTGAAAATAAATGTAAATCACTTTATGACAATTAAAGAAATGCACCTAAAAGAGTTTGATCGCCAGTTTATTTACAATCCTAGAAAAAACATTCTTTTACTGCTTGTTTGAACTGTGAACAAACAGTGGAAGTTACAATTCAAGACAACTGTTTCAAGACAACTGTTGAACCTATTAAAGCGACTGAGAGGAGGGTGAAAAAGTCATAGAATAGTCCCCAACGTTTCGGCGCTGTACGCCTTTATCAAGGGAGCATATGCATTGTATAAATGTAGTCATACATATACAGTCAATATGAAGGCTCTGACCAAAACTGAAAACAGAAATAAGAGATAAGCAATCTAGGATTTGCAGTGGTGCTACTCCAAATAGAAAAAAGAATGGATACCTATATACAAATGTTAACCAAATAGTACATACCAGAACCAATTGAACCTATTAAAGCGACTAAGAGGAGGGTGAAAAAGTCACAGAATAGCCTCCAACGTTTAGGCGCTGTACGCCCAACGTTTCAGCGCTGTACGCCTTTATCAAGGGAGCATATGCATATGCTCCCTTAATAAAGGCGTACAGCTCCAAAATGTTGGGGGCTATTCTGTGACTTTTTCACCCTCCTCTCAGTTCCTTTTACATCCCTCAAATGCTCTATTCCAAATAATACAGAAAACCTGTACATTCCATCACAATGCGTGCACTGTTTTAGGAGAGTGGTCATGCATTTCAAATGGAATTAAAATTAACTCTGGCATTATTTTTTTTATAGGGCACAATGGGCTTCCCTGGGGAACGAGGACTTAAAGGTGATAAAGGTGATCAAGGACTCCCGGGTCCACAAGGTCAAACTGGACGTGCCATTGGAGAGAGGGGCCCTGAAGGTCTACCTGGACCACCTGGAGAAGCAGGAAAACCGGGCATTCCTGGGGTTCCTGGTAGAAGTGGAGAAACTGGGGATCAGGGAAAGCCAGGGGATAAGGTAAGTGAGAAGATGAAATAGAAAAGATAATAGAACCAGAACTTATTTTCATGTACTCTCTATTATTATAAAGTTATCATTTATATGGCGCCAACAAATTCCGCAGCGCTTTACAGTGGGTGGAAGAACAAACATATAGTTGTAACCAGACAAATTGGACACACAGGGACAGAGGGGTTTAGGGCCCTGCTTAATGACAGTGGCAATAGAAGAACCTAGTGCAGTAGATAATACCTGCAAACTGAAACTGGCATGTGTTTTTATGATACAAGATTGTAATTAGTAGGAGACCATCATTTTCAGGCAAGAAGGTCCTTGTTGACTTTGACCAATCTTAACAACCTTTCATTGAAAATCTCTGTGAAGTCATAATACTCAAACAACGATATTGCTTCTTATATATGCCAGCACCTGGTGTCTGTCACGGGGGTAGTACCCCAACACGCAGGAAAGAGGAAATCCACAATGGCCAGACTTAATGTATTAAAATAGTGAGAAACAAGGTCAAGAATAAATCAAGGTCAGGAATACACAGAGTCAAGACAAAGCTGGGTCAGGATACCAGAAATCACGAGTCAAATATGAAGCCGGGTCAGGATACCAGAAAATCACAGGTCAAATACGAAGTCGGGTCAGGATACCAGAAAATCACAAGTCAGATACAAAATCACAAGGGAACCTCTAGGGGCACTAAACGAGGATCTAACAAGAAACCACAATAGGGCAATGAATGGGAGCAAAAAAAAGGCTTAAATAGGCTTACATATGTTCTGATTGGTCCACGTCATCATTGCGACTCAAAATAGATAAGGATCGCAATGATGAGGTGGTCACTCTAAGAACGGGCGTGATGTCGTGCCTACTTTATATATATATATATATAGATGTCCAGCCGCACGGCCGCATGTATTGGTCAGACCTTGTGGAAGGAGGAGGGCTGTACGGCTCGAGGGAGGTGAGTATACTTTAGTACACCACTCGGCCCCATGGAGCGATCGGACCGCGCAGTAGGAGGAGGGCAGCGCGGCTCAAAGGAGATTAGTACACAAGTATATATAAGTCCTTTTAGAAAGCACCACCTCAACATCCCTGGCAGTAGTGCAGACAATGGACTCCTCGGTCCTTAAATTAAACCCTAAAATTGGTTATTTCCTATAAATTTTCCCTTCTGTTTCAAATGTAATTCCATTATAATATATGCAAGAATACTGCCACAATTACTCACCTCGAACATTTACTTTACAGGGAGACAGAGGAGATAAAGGTGAACGAGGGGAAAGTGTAAGTTACATTTTACTGCATTATTATATTTTGTTGAGGACAATGATGCTTAGTGCAAATAATAATCTATTTTCCCAAATCCGTATTAAATATCACACTGATTCGATGGTGTAGTGCTCTGTAAATTGTCATGCTTGATAAAGATTCGATTGCAGAACATTGCTCCAACTAATAAAGTCTGCTCACCAGAACCGCTTGAACTTTATAGGTATTCTTTCTACATTTGGATTACACCCACCCAACCTTGCCACACCTTATTACAAATTTATACTATGCATTATCAAAAGGCCTATGTAATTACTTCTAACTAATGCCTAATTCTATATTTAACAGGGTAAAGACGGCTTCAGGGGGCCAACTGGACCACCAGGCCCTAAGGTAAAAGATTTCACCAAAAAACTACATAAAGCATATATTTTCTGTACAAAAAGAGAGATTTTGTCTGTTATTCAGTAAACAATACCTAACACTTTTATACACCAGTTTTACAATGCTTCTTTGTACATGCTGTATAAGTTGTCCTTTTTGATGGATGTCATAGAAATTCACAAATATATACTTGGAAACTATCATCAAGCTAAATGCAGTATTATTGTGTGCTTAATGCATGAATCGATTACCCTCTGATATTAATGGAATTATCGTAATTTGCTACTTGTCAGTGTAGTGTAGTAGGCAAGTCAAAAATTGAATATCTATTCTACAAGATCATTTCATGGACGGGGGAATTATTTACTGAGATAAAAAAAAATGTATTTTATTGTTTGCCTGTAATATTGACTTTATGTTATTTATAGGCTTATAGTGACGTTTTGTCCTGTCGTTCTTTTGCAGCTTTTTGAGTTTAAGTTGTTTGAGTTTAGATTGTTAATGTAAACAAATCAATATACTAGAGGTTTTTTAATTACCTCTGCAAACAAGCTATTGGAGCTGCAGATTTGCATGTTCATATTTATCTACACCAGTTCCTAAATTAAGCTTGCTGTTGGTTAGTCCTTGTACGCAGTACTGGAGACCGTATCTCCAGAAGGATATTGATACTTTAGAGAGAGTTCAGAGAAGGGCTTCTAAACTGGTTCATAGATTGCAGGATAAAACTTACCAGGAAAGGTTAAAGGATCTTAACATGTATAGCTTGGAGGAAAGATGAGACAGGGGGGATATGATAGAAACATTTATATACATAAAGGGAATCAACACAGTAAAGGAGGAGACTATATTTAAAAGAAGAAAAACTACCACAACAAGAGGACATAGTCTTAAATTAGAGGGACAAAGGTTTAAAAATAATATCAGGAAGTATTACTTTACTGAGAGGGTAGTGGATGCATGGAATAGCCTTCCAGCTGAAGTGGTAGAGGTTAACACAGTAAAGGAGTTTAAGCATGCGTGGGATAGTCATAAGGCTATCCTAACTATAACATAAGGCTAGGGACTAATGAAAGTATTTCGAAAATTGGGCAGACTAGATGGGCCGAATGGTTCTTATCTGCCGTCACATTCTATGTTTCTATATTTCTATGGTTCTTGATCCTGTACCCTATAAAAACCATTCCTCCACAACAATCCTTGTTTTAAACTCAGACAACAAGTTGTGTTTAGTTTAATTAATAAGGTGATTAACACCAAAATGAAAATAAGCATATACATGAATAGATCTAGATTGTGGAACTATCTTTCTGTCTGTCTATCTATCTAATGCATAAACAACAAGTCCTGTCTCATTATCTCTTTGTATGTGTTTCATGTTTAAAGTTACAATATTTCTATCGGGACAGGGTGAAGTTATAGAAGTGATTGCCAGTGGATTGCCAGGAGAGAGAGGATTACAAGGTCAAAAGGGAGCCAAGGTCAGTACTGTACAGGAGGTAATGTCTAGTAATGTCTACTATGACTAGTACTTGTAGCACTAAAATTCCTACAGTCCTTTGATAATGGGAGATGTATCTTGTCATCCATGGGTCATGGGACTTACATGCTAATCAAAACCTAATGCTAAACTCTCAATGCAGGATGAATCGTATCCCTGGTCTCAAAAGCTAGCAATATAATCCTTCTCAATCAGCCTGGTGGCCACAGACATTGACTGTGTATGTGACTGGTTCCAACAATATGGTCAATTAAAATAAATAAATAATTGATCTTTTATAGCAGTTGTTTATGTCCAATCAGATATATATTATAATTCCAATCACAGAATTAATTCTGTTATGGTTGAGGAAAATAATGCAAAATTAGTTTTTGTTCTTAAAAGTTTTTTTCCACTTTATATACGTTGGTAACTATCCCCTTTTACCTGCATTCAAACCAAAACATAACTAGAAAACAAATCAAAAGGGCTTTCGAGATCTTCGGTTCTGGACAGCTTTACATCTAGCCTTTTTAGTGTCCCATGTATCAACAAGCACTACCATAAAATGTTAGCACACAATCATATGAAGCAAAAATGCTTCATATGCTCAATATCGACTGAAATAGGTGGGAACTTTGTATGCAAAATAGTCTAGCCACTGAAACACCGATCCGGGTTCTTCTTGGGTAATACCACGGAGTTCCTTGAGAATTAATGTTAAAGACCCATGGGGTTCATCTTAGTGTGTCCAATTGGTAGATTTTTAAGTAGATATAAGATTATAGAATAAATTAAATAATCAAAATGTTGCCAAAAAAAACACCCTTGGAGTGTCATTTGTCCCTTACATTTTCCTGTTTCTTCTTTCTTTTTTTTAGGGAGATGCCGGTGCGGATGGAGAGAAAGGAGCCAAAGGAGATAAGGTCTGATTGTAGTAGTAAGTCTAGAATGAAATTCTCTGTGAATGTCCTCTGTATTTTCTGTTGGCCTGTTTCATGTCACTGTCAGGACATGATATCTCATGATATCTCATGTGAGCCCCAAGGCTTCCTGAGTTCCCAATACATCAGGTATTTGTAAGTTACTGTGAAGAATCTTCAATTTATTTATTTGCTTTGCAAAGATCAAATCCATGGAAGGATTTACCAGTATGACAAAGTAAGCAGCTGCAAACAGGTGTCTGCATCCAGCATTGGCTATCCTGACTTTAAATGTGCATTATTTCCTTTTTTTTATATAATTCTTTATTTTTGAGTTCAAGAATATAGCATTGCATATCTGTTGCACACATGTCAGGTATACAATACGGTTTGCCATAATTGTTTTTGCTGCTAATCTTATACATTGACTTATAAAGTGGCCTATGGCGATACATTTTGTGGAGTCATCTACTTAAGAATCTCGTTGGAGCTGGGCTTCTGCAGCACTGAATGTTCCAATTGTTGGGGAACTTCTGTCTTGGGGTGCCCATCTAGTGGTTTGCTCCACTCTGAACTGCTGTTTTGTTTAGAATGGGGTGAAGGGGCATTATTTCCTTTTTAAAAAATATCTCAATATACTTATTTTGTTATTAATCATACCAAGCACCTAGCAGTGCAATTAAACCATTATCTTGACAGCAAAACATTTTCGACTGTCGCAGACATGATAAACAAAGATAAGAACATTAACTATCCAAATGGTATATGAGTGAATAATCATATGCAATATGAGTGAGAAGGAAAATATTGTCTCTGTCTGACTTAGAAACATAGTCTGCTAATGGTGACATAGAAACATTCTTAAAAAGTGACTAACCTATGTTTGTTCTAGACCACCTTACATCATCTATGCATCACTTTACATGTATTGGATTTATGTTCAGACTATAAGTGCATTACACATCATTAACAATTTAAATTTTATGGGCTTTTTTGTTTTTTAAAAACATATTTAAGTGTCACTACATGTTTTTTAACTTTTTTTTCACAAGTTAAATTCTTTGATTTACTATGTTTACCTTTCAGGGTCCCGATGGTCCAAAAGGGGATAGAGGTGACCCCGGTGAGAAAGGCAGAGATGGAAGTCCAGTGAGTATGTCCTTATGGATTAAATGGATGCTTGCTATATGTGTGTTAATGAGATATAACTAACAATATAAAGAGATAAGGAACAAATACATACTATTTTAAAAACAATATTTTTTACACAAAAGCATTCATAAACAAAATGAAAGGAAATAATACACTTGTTGTTCATTTGTACTACGTGTATACTATAACTCAAATCTAAAAGCACTTGTGTCTAATAACAGAATTTGCAGTAAACTAAAAAATAAATCAAAATAAATGATTTTGTTCAAATCTTGTTTTCTACAATAAATAGTAATTTGTCTGGCAGGCTATATGTCTCTCTGTATAGCTACCTGTCTGTCAAGTTACCAGTCTCTATCTTTCTCTTTACCTATCTTTCTGTCTGTCTACCTATGTCTGTCTGTTTTACCTTTGTCTATTAAATGAACATGTTGCTGCAATGGCCATTTCAAATACAACTCCTAGTCTACAATCAGCTTCAAAGTGAGAAAACCAAAATGAAGTGTTTCGTTTTTTTGTTTTTTTTAAATGAAAGCCATTTTTTTGAACCTATGCAATTTCCAAGGTCTGTAGTTCTGTAGGGTCAACATAGTGTACCCAGAATTTCTGAAAACTCCAAATCCTCCTTAATCTTTCTTCAGTCTGAAAGCAGGTTAATACCAATGTTAAGATGCAGGAATTTTGTTTCTGAAAATTTCCATGGTTTGTCTTCCAGGGTGCTACCGGAGAGAGGGGATTGGCTGGGCCTGAAGGAAAACCAGTAAGTTAATGACACAATTGACCATTAAAAACTCTGCACACTGAGAATGGAAATTCCTGAGCTAGGACCCATTCAGGCAAGCTGGCCTCCAAATAATATATCCCTTAGCTTAAACCATTGACAAATAGTTTAGGGTTCCATGCCAGTGGATTCTGTACTCTTTACTATTTGTGTCCCCTGGCTGCAAATATGAGAGAACCTATTACATCTAAGGAGCTCACTACATCCGAGTAAATGCCATAATTGCCCTAACTGTCACAATGAGGTACTTCTCTCTTCTAAATTGAATATAAACATTTCCACACCCCCAATGAAGTTTGTAATTTAAAGGACCACTATAGTGCCCTGAGGGTGCCTCCACCCTCAGGGCCCCCCTCCCGCCGGGCTCTAGGGGGTGGAAGGGGATAAATTTACCTCTTTCTACAGTGCCGGGCGGGGGTCTCTCCTCCTCCTCCTTCTCGTCGTCATCGGCTGAATGCGCATGCGCGGCATGAGCCGCGCGCGCATTCAGCCAGTCCATAGGAAAGCATTCACAATGCTTTCCTATGGATGCTGGCGTCTTCTCACTGTGAAAATCACAGTGAAAAGCGCGGAGGTGCCTCTAGGGTTAATCCTAGCTGGACCTGGCACCCAGACCACTTCATTAAGCTGAAGGGGTCTGGGTGCCTGTAGTGGTCTTTTAACAGGGAAGGACCCTTCCCATTTTTTTATTATTAATCCGAATTGTTCCACAAGTCAACTAAAGCCCTCCATGAACCCAATATGTAAATATGAATTTATATATTTTATAATCACAACTGATTTGCATGGAGATAGTTCTTGGTTAACGTTTCTGTTTTTAGAATTGAATTTGTACTTTGAATGCTCCTAATTGTAATTCAGCTTAAAGACATGGTAACACACTGGGTCCTCATTGGCTGGAACGTACCAACTGCAACCAATAACATTATATTGTTTAGGGTATATTGTTTAGCTTTCCGCAGTGTAATAGAGATCCCTATGATGTGACAAAATGTCTGATTAAAGTCACGGAATGGCTGTTAATGTTAATTATATTACACTAAAAAATGTCTCACTGCGTTCATTTAACAATTACAGAATTGGTCACTATGATTCTCATTAATTGCTATGTTACTTACCTTTAATTACCAACTAAAATAATTCTACCAATATGAGATATTAGTGACCTACACAACATTATAGCAGGCAATGTTGGTGATATTTTACTTGACTCATACTGACCTTTGAAGGGTGAGCTACCGAGTTGTTTCTACCAGGACCTTAACCTGCAACTCAGAGGTATGGCACCTCTTTACTTACCATAAAGCTATCTCGCCAGCAGCTTTGAAACTGATGGGATATTCACCAAACTGTGAATTGTGAATTCAGCAGGGGATTACATAATTTAACATTTTTTGTTATGACCAGAAAAGGCCAATCTTTTTTCTAAATATGTTATTAGCTGTCAGTTTAAAACCCCTTAAAGGCTAGGAAGGTAAGCAGTGTTTTTCAGTTTATGAACAATTAATGTATTTATTGTCTTCTCTCATGCAACGTGTGTCTTGCTTAAAATGATTGATTAGAAATTGTTTATCATTCCCAAAAACCCTGTGATTTGTGTGAGTTTCTATCCTCCTATAATGTAATACATGTCTATGGCTACCAGATCCATCCTGTTACCCTGGACATATATCCCTAATACAAGCTGATGGGTAGCACATGAAGTTTGCTTCCCTGTATTATGCAAGATCCATATGCTTCATCTTGGAAAATAATTAATTTATCAAGAGGGATTCAAATAGGACTTTAATTAGTTAAAGAAGCAGTCCAAACATTATAACCACTACTGTAGTTGTTATGGTGCTTCAAAATATTCCTTTAATTGCTTTCTGTCATGCAGTATTTGAATGCCACATACTGCTTAGCATGTTCTGATTGTCAAGAAGAAGTGATATGTGTTCACGACAAAATGGTGGTTCTGGTAACCATACAAATGTTTTTAGAATATAATATATTGTTTTATCCTGAGGGGAATCTATTTTCTTCAAACTATTTGTTGTTTTTTTGTTTTGGTTTACAAACTGTTCCAAAGAAATAGGTAAAAAAAAAAAAAGTAATATTTTCTAATCAACTTGCTATTATCATTGTATGCACAACAAATGTGAATTAATTCACTAAACTTGGAATTGTGGAGATTTAACAAAGAAACAGCAAATGTTAGAATGAAAAAAACAACAACCTGGAAAATTATCTGAGTTGCAATATTTTGACTAAACACTTGCTCATCAATGTTCCGCAGTTCTATGTTTAATGAATAACTCCAAAAGTTTTTGACTATTCCAGTGCAGCAACAACCTTTTCTGATACAATTTCCTTTGTTTTTACGTTTCGAATACCAGTCCTAACAAAACTTTGTAATTGCTTTATTGATAAGCAAGCCATGTGGTTTAACAGTGAATTGTGGCACCTACATAAACCAGTGGAAACATGTTGGCCACAAAAGCCAAGCTGGGAAAAAATTATTTAATCTAGAGATTTTCAAGATCAACCGTTTTGCTCTTAATTTTGCATCTTGTATTGCCACAAATCACTGTTTATGTAATAAACCCAAAATGTTACTTTTCCCCAGAACACTGAAGGGATTAAACCTTAATGACGTGTTTCATTTGTTTTGTATTCATCCAATTCATTATAGGGTGAGAAGGGCAAAAGCGGGCTTCCTGGCCCAGCTGTAAGTAATCCTTCCAGATGGCCAACATTTGGGTCTTTTGGTTAGAGTTGTTTATTACTAGCCCTTTGCTTTGTGTGCACTCTCTGGTCTGTTCTTGTGCTCTCTCTCCCCTTAACAATTTTAAGGGTCCTGCGGTTCCTTAACCTTTCTCTAATTGTCTGGCTTGAATTAAATATCCGCAGGGTTTGCCAGGGTTTCCCGGAGTTCTCGGCCGACCGGTAGGTGTTCCTTTTTGGTGTCCGGGCTCTGTGCAATTTGCATTTGGCATGGTTGCATTTTGGAAGTAATGTTTTAAAATAACACAATGTCCAGAGACACAGATAGGGCAAACACTGCTAATTTTCCAAAAGTCCTTCAAACTCTTTCATCCTCCAAGTCAGATACCCAATTTAATATATCTTCCACATGTTTGGTCCATAAACTTTCTAAAACTGATGATCAAGGACAAAATCTACATTAAATGTATAACATAATGAAACATGGGACTCTCTTAACCTTTAGCTTCTTAAAGCTTCTACTCAAAGAGCACAAGTTACATGAAAAATCTACCAATACAAGTGAGAATAAAGGGACTAAATGTGTATTGCGCAATTTCTTTCTGTATAGTTTATTGAAAATGTATTATTTATTTATTTGACATTTCCTCTACAGTGCCCTTCCCCATATATTTTCTTAGTAACAGTAGCAGTTCAGTGGCCTGAGATCTCCACCTTTTTTCCAGTAGTGGCAGAGTTGGTCCCAGCTCAATATGGATGAAACAGTGCTACATGATGCACAATGTTTACCCACCCATAGATTCTTGCCTTCCCAGGAGCCACAGTAATGAATTTTCATGACTTCCTACACAAACCTATAGCAACTTTCCAAGTATGGCAATAACATATGTAATTTTAATAAGTCTGTCAGGTACTATTTTGTCTTATGGACAAGCCTAATGTTGACAAAAGTTGAGAAAAGGCAGAGCTCCACCATCAATTTTTGTCCAGTCTGAGCAGCTATTACAAGTGAAGGCTGTGTGATTCAGGCATTGTCTCACTCATCATGAGTCCTGATCTACAGAGGCTTCCATGTTGTGCTCTCGTATTAAGAATGAATAAGAGGTAATAGTTCACAGGTTAACCATAGGCAGCAAACACTGAACTAAGGGATTTCTATATTACTCAAAACACAACAAAGTTAGGCAAAACCAGGTTGCGCCTACAAAGCAAGGTTGTGTCTACCAAACAGTGAGCAAACAATATCAGAAATAAAATAAAGTCCAAATGTTTTCTTCATCAGTCTGCCTTGATTTCTCAATAGGTACATGTATAGAACATAAAAATAGGAGAACAATAGTGGGATAAAATGTGCAAAGGTCAGCCGAACGTGATAGATCCATTTTAAGATTGTGACACATAGTAACCATGAAAGTATGAATCCCCAGTTTCTATTAAGGTCAATTGTTATGAAGAAAAACTCATGGGGGTTAGTTCACTAATCAGGGAGAATTGACATGATCATTTGAGAACAACATAGCTGAACAGAAAGAGAAAAACAGTTCTGCTATTTTGGCCTAAATTTTGGAGTTACCATGTTTATACCCTATTAATTCTTGTGATTAAACCCCACAATGTGCCAGACACAAACATGTGTTTTACATTAAATGCATTTTAAAAAGCAGTGTTAAATCATCTGTGTCTCTGTTATGACAAAAGTGCAATCCATTCATAATCCTGATAAATGACCTCTTCCTGGTAAGAGGTCAGTGTAGATAGTTTTGTGCAAAGGTTTTGGTATAGAATCATGATCTCTATCCTAATATCTTAATTTATTTGGAAAGTTGAACATTTACCAATGCAACTCCACCACAGGTCCAGTCACATATTCAACATTAATGAAAATAGCACACATAATTAAAAATAAAGTTATTTCAATTATTTTGTTAGAAATATGTCATGCAGGTGCTCCATTATATGCAAAGGGGTACGAGCTCCCAAGGACATCATACCAGCGCACATTGGCTGTGCCCCCCACCAAGTCTATGTGCACCTCTCATACCCGAGGAACATCTGTAATAGAATCCCATTGGTTAGAGATGCTTAAACCAAGCAATAGGAATGTCAGAGTGGTGGATAGCAAAACAGGTGGTGGTCTCCCTTCTGTTACATAAATATTAACAAGCAATAAAGTCTACATTTTTATTCTAGTAAAAAAAAAAAAGCCTGGACAGTCTCATTAATCATTTATAACAATCACAGTATTGCAATCAGTGGTTTTTCTTTTTATTAAATGTACACTGTTGATAATTTTATGTTTAAATTTATTTAAAACATGAGACTAGTTGTTCAAATTTGGTAAATATTTAATCAATTAGTTTACAGAACAAAAAAAAAAAACGACATATCAAACCTTCCACATTCCCAGTTATTTAATGGATTGCCCTTTTATGTCTATGTACTCATTTTTAATTGTATTCACACTGTATAAACAATGTATTTTCAATATGGTAGGTATCGAGACTGTGCAATATTGGCAGCCAGATTGTATAGCTAATGTAGTGAAAATTAGACAGACATTGAGACTGCACAATTGGTAGAGATATAATGAGACAGGCAGTCAGAGTATGCAGCCAGTATAGTGTAAGTTAGACAGACATTGATATTTTACAATCCATTTAGATTCAATGAAAGAAGCAGCAAAATTGTACAGCCAGCATAGTTACAATGAGATATACAAAAAAGGTTTTACAGTCAACTTAATTACAATAAGAGACATTTGGACTGCGCAATCAGTATTGATTAAATAAGGCAGGCCATCAGCCTATATAGCCAACAAGACAATCAATATAATTACTATATTCAGATTGGACAACCATTAGAGTTACAGTGAGACAGAAACTTGGTTACACTGAGAAATCCACTTACATTCACGTATTTTAAAAATCAAATTTTTAGCAAATTTATCAAAATAACAATATTAGTTGTTAAATAAAACAAAGCACAGTTACTGAATGAAAGCCTATTTATAAATTCTTCAGTTTAATGACAACCTTATAGAACATATTCTGTTAAATGACCGTTGGTCATGGTGGTAAAATATACAATTAATTGTTTAGTTTGATTGATGTATTAGAAATATTAGCAATTGATTAATTTATTTTTAATGATTTAATTTCAATGACTGGCGATCTCCTTTCTCTCTCCAGGGCAACCCAGGGGAGCCTGGTGCACAGGGCCCTCCAGTAAGTACCGAATGCAGCTATTTCTGTTATAACCCTTCAGCACCAAATACATTTTATGTGGCCACTAGAATCTGCTCTAAGTAGACCTCATGCCAATGTGGAACGTACTGCTGAATTACATGTAAATGAGCATAATATTCTACAGATTGCTACTGACAGCAAATGAGCAAGACAATATCTTCTATAGAACTCTGTATGCATGATATTCTGTTTTATACAGACCTACACTGGGTAAGTGAGTAGCACATTCTGTAGAGTCCTACTATCAGTGATTGAGTGGGACATTTTCTAGAGCCCCACTGTCAGGAAATGAGTAAGAAGTTTCGTAGAGCCTAACTGTCAGTAAAGTTGTAGTATATTCTACAAAGCCCTGCTTTCCGTAAATGAATAAGACATCCTATAGAGCCTCTCTGTCAGTTAATGAGTAAGATGTTCTATAGAGCCTCTGTCAGTTAATGAGTATGATGTTCTATAGAGCCTCTCTGTCAGTTAATGAGTAAGATGTTCTATAGAGCCCTGCTATCAGTTAATGAGTATGATGTTCTATAGAGCCCTGTTGTCAGTTAATGAGTAAGATGTTACATAGAGCCATGCTGTCAGTTAATGAGTAAGATGTTCTATAGAGCCCTGCTGTCTGTTAATGAGTAAGACATTCTATAGAGCCTCTCTGTCGGTTAATGAGTAAGATGTTCTATAGAGTCCTGCTGTCAGTTAATGAGTAAGATGTTCTATAGAGTCCTGCTGTCAGTTAATGAGTAAGATGTTTTACAGAGCCCTGCTGTCAGTTAATGAGTAAGATGTTCTATAGAGCCCATCTGTCAGTTAATGAGTAAGATGTTCTATAGAGCCTCGCTGACAGTTAATGAGTAAGATGTTCTGTAGAGCCTCGCTGTCAGTTAATGAGTAAGATTTTCTATAGAGCCTCGCTGTCAGTTAATGAGTAAGATGTTCTATAGAGCCCTCCTGTCAGTTAATGAGTAGGATGGACTATAGAGTCTCGCTGTCAGTTAATGAGTAAGATGTTCTATAGAGCCTCGCTGTCAGTTAATGAGTAAGATGTTCTATAAAGCCTCTCTGTCAGTTAATGAGTAGCATGTTCTATAGAACCCCGCTGTCAGTTAATGAGTAAAATGTTCTATAGAGCCTCGCTGTCAGTTAATGAGTAAGATGTTCTATAGAGCCTCTCTGTCAGTTAATGAGTAGCATGTTCTATAGAGCCCTCCTGTCAGTTAATGAGTAGGATGCTCTATACAGCCCTCCTGTCAGTTAATGAGTAAGATGTTCTATAGAGCCTCTCTGTCAGTTAATGAGTAGCATGTTCTATAGAGCCCTCCTGTCAGTTAATGAGTAGGATGCTCTATAGAGCCCTCCTGTCAGTTAATGAGTAAGATGTTCTATAGAGCCTTGCTGTCAGTTAATGAGTATGATGTTCTATAGAGTCTCACTGTCAGTTAATGAGTAAGATGTTACATAGAGCCCTGCTGTCAGTTAATGAGTAAGATGTTCTATAGAGCCCTGCTGTCAGTTAATGAGTAAGACATTCTATAGAGCCCATCTGTCAGTTAATGAGTAAGATGTTTTACAGAGCCCTGCTGTCAGTTAATGAGTAAGATGTTCTATAGAGCCCTGCTGTCAGTTAATGAGTAAGATGTTCTATAGAGCCCTGCTGTCAGTTAATGAGTAAGATGTTTTACAGAGCCCCGCTGTCAGTTAATGAGTAAGATGTTTTACAGAGCCCTGCTGTCAGTTAATGAGTAAGATGTTCTATAGAGCCCTGCTGTCAGTTAATGAGTAAGCCTTGAATAGTATATGTGGAACTGCACTCACTCCCACAAATCTGAGCCAGGGTGCTTGCTGAGCCGGAATCAAACACCAGATTTCCAAACATTAGTAAAGTAATAGAGGTCCAGGCACTCCTTGGTTCAAGACAGGCACTTTATTAGGAACCACAACAGCAATGTTTTGACCCCAAAAGGTCTTTGTCAAGCTTGACAAAGACCTCTTGGGGTTGAAACGTTGCTGTTGTGGTTCCTAATAAAGTGCCTGTCTTGAACCAAGGAGTGCCTGGACCTCTATTACTTTAGTTAATGAGTAAGATGTTCTATAGAGCCCGTCTGTCAGTTAATGAGTAAGATGTTCTATAGAGCCCATCTGTCAGTTAATGAGTAAGATTTTCCATAGAGTCCTCTTGTCAGTAAATGTGTAGGATAATCTATAGACCTCTACTTTCAGTAAATGTGTAGGATAATCTATAGAGCCCTATTTTCAGTAAATGTGTAGGATAATCTATAGAGCCCTATTTTCAGTAAATGTGTAGGATAATCTATAGACCCCTGCTTTCAGTAAATGTGTAGGATAATCTAAAGACCCCATCTTTTAGTAATTGTGTAGGATAATCTATAGAGCCCCACTGTCAGTAATTGTGTAGGATAATCTATAGGCCCCTACTGTCAGTAAATGTGTAGGATATTCTATAGGGCCACGCTGGCAGTAAGTGAGTAAGATGTTCTGTAGAGCCCTGCTGTGAGTGATTGAGTGTTACATTCTATAGATATGTCAGGGTCTTACCTGAGTTGGGAGTCTGTAGCGCAGATATGATGCTCACCCTTGCAGATAGCCACAGGCCGAGGTGGTCAGGTAAGAATTCACCTGGCCTGTGGGTCTGTGCACGGGGGCTGTGCAGGATGCAATACCAATACGCAGGACAGGCAAGGACTGAACCAGCAGGATGGTCGAGGGATAGCCGAGGTCAAAGGATGCCAGAGGACAGGAACAATGAGGAGTAGCCGAAGGGATGCCAGAAGTCAGAATAAACGAGTCAGGAAGCCGGGGTCAATAATGCGAAGCAATGAAACAGGAACACTAGAACAAACAGGATCAAAGACTTGACACTGAGCACAGGGCGAGGCTGGGTTTATATACCCTGCTGATGACTGATCAGAGTCAGGTGAAACACAGCCAAGTCAAGGTGCAGCCCCCAGTGTAGTAGCCATATCAGGATGAACAGGACTGGAATCAGTCTTCACTGTAAATAGCTGCTGTGGCTCAGAGGTAGAAAGCAGGACCAGGACTGAGAAGATCCCCGGTTCAAGTCCCCTGTTGGGAACTCCAAGAGCGACCACGTCTTGCCGTCTGTCTATCAGGTGAGAACCGTGACAAGATATCTGCTGTGAATTATTGGGTGTTACCTTCTACAGAGCACCTCTTTTAGTAAATGAGTGAGACATTCTTTAGAGCCCTGCTGTCAGTTATTGAATGTTACCTTCTTTAGAGCCACAGTATACACATTGATGGTAGAGAAGGGTTTTTAATAAGTCCATGCATTGTATGATGAAATCTCTAATCAAGAGTCATTTTAAGTACACCACTGACTGTAAAATATCTAGAAATATCACATATTCTCTTTTTGTCTTATTAATATTAATAGGGTCTTCAGGGCATTGCTGGAATAAAGGTAGGAACAGCAGTATTTATGTTTATATATGTCAAAATCTCGCTGTAGTTTTGGTTTTCCTTCACAGTGATATCTACAAAGTCACCAGGAGCATAGCAAGCTGTCTACCTTCTCCCCGTGAATGTACTACGTCTCATTCTGTCTAGCTAATATATAAATTCCCTCTACCTGTATCTTATCCTCATAATACCATTATCCTTATTCATCCCACCAAATCATTACCGTCTCTATCTTCATATCACTATTCTCCCCCCATGCCATTAGTCATTTTATCCCCCATATCACTATCTTTCCAACCCTCCTTACTCACCACTTAAAATTACAGTCCTCCCCACCTCCCCGTGTCATTATCCATCCTATCTCCCATATTGTTATATCCCCCCATATGATTATTCATCTCACCCCTCATTTCATTATTCATTTCATAGCATCCTTGATATTCTTTCCACCAATAATATAGCAACAATTATTTTCAAAAATAGAAATCAAATCATTTTCTTGTACTTCTTTACATGGTTTTAATGTATTTGTTTCTTCAATGATACACTTGCCATCACTTTTGGAATGTTTATTTTCATTAAAAAAGAAGGACTCAAATTGAATCGCCACATTGGCTAGCATTGCTGCTACCATAAAGTATAGATACATGGTTATACTCTATCATGTCATAATTCCATGACCTCTATACTTAAATCCATAATCTTGTTTTTTGGGGGGGTTTTTTTATGTTTACCTTTGCAGGGTAATCCAGGCGAGCCAGGTCCCAGTATTCGGGTGAGTTTTGTTTGAAATAGTAAATAACATTATAAAGTCAGTAACAGTAGAAAGAATATTGTGATCTCTTTGTATAACCATAAAATATCATACTGTCAACGTCTGCTAACAAACATTTATGTCTTTGCCGTTATACAAAGTTAAAATACCTTTATTCCTCTTTTTTTATTTTAACATATTTTTATATGTATTTTATGTTTTTATTTAGGGGCCGCCTGGTCCACAGGGCATTGCTGGGCCCCCAGGACTTCCTGGACCACCAGGGCTGAATGTAAGTGTCAACTAAAACACACATATAAAATAGGTGGAACTAAAAAATCTTCCACTGTTAGACAACACAGACATAGGAAGATATACAGGTTGTGTGAGGAAAGCTCTGAATACCTTTATGGAAAGAGGTATCTTCTGGAAACATTAAAAGTGAGTACACACAATATTGAGAGAATCAGAACAGAGAACAGAATACATCAGAACCTCTTCTCCTGGTTGGTGTATAGATAATGAAGTATTTACTGTATCACTGAATATAATTCCCAATTCAGCTTGATACATTTGTAAAAAGACACTTGTGCATCACTCAGGATGTCCCTGAATAACTCTCTCATCAGCTCCACTGTTTAACTGTACTTCACAAGGTCAAAATTGCTCATTACTTTGAGACTTACAATGTAGCTCATCTCCTTTCTCTTTCATTTAAATTGACTCATTTGTGTGTATACATGGGCTATATTTATTTTTTTATTTGTAGGGACCTCAAGGACCTTCTGGTGTTGCAGGCCAAGCTGTAAGTTTTAATGCTAAAGTACATATGATTTACATAGCTGTTGTTATCAACAATGTTAAACCTCTCGTAAAGTACTTTAATAATTAAAACCTTTATTTGATCATTTGTAATATGTGCAGCAATTTTGTTTCAATAAACATGAAAAATATCTATCTAACTTAGATATTATGTCAGCATTGTGGGTATTCAATGTCATGGCTAAAACTGGATTTCCTCTCCACTGTACAGTAGGAGTCTGAGAACTATTCAACTCCACTACGGAGACTGTGGGCTCTAATTGGCTGTTAGAATAATATGCTTCCATCAGCTTTTTTTTTTTTATCATTTAATGTCTGCAAGGCCACCATCACTGATGGCCACCATCACCATCATGTGATATCTTCTAGTGATTGTTGGAGGAAAATAATTGTCAATCATTCAGGAAAATTGTGTAAACTGAGTTTTTAAAGACCATTTCTGTGTTACCTATGAGGTCCAGATTTTAGTAACATTTCTGTGTTACCTATGAGATTTAGATTTATATTGTTGTCTGTTCATTTAAACTCCAGGGTGAAAATGGAAAACCTGGTGTTCCTGGGAGAGATGGCATACCAGGCAAAGATGGAGAACCAGGACTTCCTGGAAAAATGGTAAATATGGGGTCATGAAATATATATGAAAAAATAACTAAAGAACAGGAACTAAAAACCCACCTATCATAACTAACAATAACCTAATATATGCATTGCCCCTAAATGATGTGGATACCTGGAGTGTCTATTTAAAGAAGCACTGTCACCATCTGGGGACTTTGCATAAATTGCCAAAAAAAACTGAAGGTGACTTCGCCGCTGGTGGTCCAGTGGCTGTGGGTCAGGGAAAAGTGAGAATTACTTAACTGAACCTGTACTTGTGGGCACTACCTTCTTCTTCCGGATGGTCCTCTTCTGCATCCATGAGAGTATAGCATTAAGGTCTATGAAAGATTACGTGAGACAGCGGGATCTTCCATAGATAGGGATAGAGATAGGCACTTGTAGACGGTGGTAGCTCTGCCCAGTGTCTAGAAGTGCCATGCTTAGGAAAAATACTGAGACAAAGTAGTTCCTATTTTGTCTCATTAGATCTTTTGAAAAGGTTGGTATTTTTGTGAAATTCCAACACAATCAGTAGATTTATAAAATAGTCAATTTGTCAACATTGTATTTGTATTTTACACATTTTCTGGCAAGTTGCCATAAACTTTGAGGAAAAAATGATTTGAGCATAATTTTTTTCTAGTATGTAATTTGCATTCTTTGTGATTCTGATAGGGTCTTCCAGGTCTATCTGGTCCACCAGGTATCAAAGGAGAAATTGGAGAAGCAGGAACTCCAGGAGAAGTGAGTTTTCTTGTTTTTAACAGATTATTTTGTGGGCTATCGGGTGTTCTAATAGTTTCAGTCCAGATAGTAACAAGGAAACAAAAGGACTAGGAAATATAGGAAACTGGGAAAATTGAATAGACTGGCAATTCGAGTGACAGGAAGTAAGTGCCCCTATTCTGGCAGACTGAATAGAACATCAGTCCAAAGAGACAGGAAGTAACTGCCTAGATCTATGAAGATTAAATAGACTCTTGAATGAGACAGAAAGTAGTTGTCTCCTTTTGGGAAGATTTAATAGATTGAAAGAATGGACAGACTGTTTGAACAAAGAGGGTAAAAGTAACTATCCTATCCAATAGCACTGAATAGACTGAATGTAAAGAGAATGGAAGTAACTGCCTGCCCCTCTCCTGGAAGACTGAATAGACATTTCAGAGAAACATGAAGTAGCCATCTCTTTCCTGAAACGATGGATGAAAAATCCTGTAGGGAAGATGGACTAGATTAACAATCAGAGAAACAGGAAGCAATTGCAGTCATCCAGGAAGGATGAATAGACTTACTCTCGAAGAAAACTCAATAGACACATTCATATTATTATGAATATGAATATAAGACACACACACAGAGTTACTTACTAAAGTGAGAATACAATGTGAATTTCAAATTTAAGTTCAAAATAGTTGAACTGGAAAGTTTCTCTAAGTCAGCCTACGTTTTCCATTAAGCTACTCTGTCCTTTGAAATTGACTTTTAATTTACCTTGACTTCTCACTTTAGTACATAACACTGTAAGTAAGTAAACAGCCTAGATCAAAAAAGAACTAATTGGACAGATACATTTCCAGATACTTTTTCTATCGGGACACGGCAACCTCAACAGATACCGGTACTTCGTAATTTGCACCCATGAAAATTTGCTACATCCTTTCAGCTTCACCTAATTTATTGACTAAACGTATATTTCTGTTCTAACGGTGGATGTGTCCATTTAAAAGCCATAACCTGTGTATTTTAGTCTAAACTTATTAACAGTTAGGAGAGGGAAGTGGACATCTATTTAAATAGAGTTTAGCCACAAGTCAGTTGTTTAATAATTCATGGAAAGTTGTTACGGCTGGCAGAAACAACTAATCATGAGGTTTATTAATATGTTGATGCATGCATGTTAAATTCAGCTTGGACTGTAGATTGTTTTGGAAATAAGAGATCATTTAAATTGACTATTTATAAACATTTAAATTATTATTTTTTTAAAATTCCAGTAGAAAGCGACAATTCAGCTTACATTTCTATATGTTCAGACATGGTTCAAAAGAGAATCAGTCATTTTTTCTTCGTTACAATATAAAAAATATTTAAACTTTTGTTCCTTTTGCTAGTTTGTTGTCGGAGCTCCTGGAATCAAAGGAGAAAAGGTAAATCTTGTAAATCACAAATAAATCACACACCATCCATGCTTTTGAAACTGCACATTGCAATGCATACCATGAAACAATTTCCAGATACGTTTTACTATCGGAAAGGGACACGGCAACCCCACCAGATACCGGTACATGGTGATTTGCACACATTTCTGGCTTTGTATGGTTGATCCAACATGAAACCATAAATAATCAGAGTTATCAAACATAATCTAAATAAAGCTGTAGTAATTTGTTACTAGTAAATAATGGTTTATTTCACAAGGCTCTCAATATTGTGTGAAATGTAAAATATTGTATTTGTAATCATTTCCACAGAAAAGGGAAATTATGTTGGTGTAGCACTGGATGAAAATGTGAATTTTGTTCTTATGAAAACTATCTGTCAAGATCATTTTTGATCATTATATATACTCCCTGGTACATACCAGTGACACTCAGACACTACCTAAAGAAGGTGGAAGAAGGTACAGCATCCCAGTTTGTGAATAGAAGGGGGGCTCAACAATGAGGAAACATAAGACATGGTTAAAGCATTCACTTGTCAGGGTTGGCAGAAGAGAAGCATAGTCAAAGCAGAAAGTCTGGAAACTATTATCCAAGACACAAGGAACATGAAAAGAGGTTAAAAAAGAAACAAACGGTGGGGCACTGGAAATTACTTGGTAACAGGAACAAAAAATAGAGCATCTGTGCAGTGAACAGTCAGTATCTTGGGTTTGAAGGATAGGTCATTGTGATGATCTATATGGAACTACATCAAATGTACATCTGTTTACTCGTAAACCATGTCCTAGTCAAACACACAACGGGTGGGGGCACCACATAGTGTGAGGTAGGAGGTGGACTGTTGTTCTGCTGGTGACATGATTGAGGAAGACCATGCTGCCACTCCCAATCCTTATACTCCTGTTAATTTATAGGTAATATATAGATATGTAGGGTCAATATTAAATGGCTTGGGGGAAATATCCCAATAGAAATGTCTATTTCTGCCCAGATCTGCTGACGAACTTGTGCAACGCATTACAATACACTGTGTGCCACATATCTCACTATGTTGTGTTTTCACCATTTTATAGGGTGCCCCAGGCGATCAAGCAGGACAACTACAAGGTCTACCAGTAAGGTTTTGTTTGGTTTGTTTTTTTTGTCCATTCTCCATTTTTTATTTTTTTATTTTTGGTCTTCATGGATCCATTTTTCAAAATAGTTTGCATAGAATTTTTACAATTGTGAACCCACACAAGTAATGTGCTTTGTTTCAGGGAGAGAAAGGAGACAGAGGGGTACCTGGTTTAAGAGGAGATAAGGTAAAGAGACAATAAAAATGTGTTATTGTACAATGTCAATATTCTGTAAATTGTATGTTTATCTTTATTAAACCTAGTCTGATTTCCTACTTATTTTACTGTTATTTGATTTCACTGATGACCCATATATAATTAGTCATCTGAATATGCATAGGCCATAACGGAACTAAATATGTTCTACATCCTTTCAGTTTCACCTAATTTAGTGGCTAAACATATATTTCTGTTCTAATGGTGGATATGTCCATTTAAAAGCCATAACTTGTGTATTTAGTCTAAATTTCTTAACAGCCAGGAGAGGGAAGTGGACATCGATTTAAATAGAGTTTAGCCACAAGTCAGATGTTTAATAATTCATGGAAAGGTGTTACGGCTGGCAGAAACAACTAATCATGAGGTTGATTAATATATTAATAGATGCATGCATTTTAAACTCAGCATGGATTGTGGATTGTTTCTGAAATAAGAGAGCATTTATTCATTTATTTATTCAATTAACAGGGAGAGTCTGGTAAAAAAGGAGAGACTGGCGATCCAGGTGAAGATGTGAGTTACTAAAATAATTGTGAGACACACTACCTGCATCTTCAATAATGACATTATTGGCAGCTGACATATTCTATCACACTTGTGTCTGCTAGAGAACAAACTGTCTGCTAACGAGCATCCATAGAAAAGTATTGAAACTAACATTTGGACTGTTTGCTTGCTCCTAAACCTAGGAAAGAGGTCATTACAACACAGATAATGTATTCTAAAACATCATGTTATTTTTTTTTTTTTTTAGGGTGCCAAAGGTCCCCCTGGTCCTAGGGGTGAAAAGGTAAGTCTCTGATTTTGTAACCTTGTTACCCAACTTTCTTGGCTAATGTTGAGAACATGAATTTAGAAAAATATCCGGTTTTAACATTTTTTAGGGTGCAACTGGAGTAGGCTTGCCTGGACCTCCAGGACAAATTGGACCCCAAGGTTTAAAGGTAAACTTCTCCTTGTAGATGCATGTATCTATGAGTCTCTCTGTGATCTTTTCAACCCTCATTGTTTCCATTATCCTTACTTTTTCTCATACCATGTATCCCACAGTGGTACTACTGTATTCTAAAATTTTACTGCATCAGAACACTGCAGAATAAATGTAATCACAATGTAGTATACCTGCTACATGTATCCTTAGGTTGTTATAGATTGACTTGAACATAAAATGAAGTTAGGCACACACTATTTTGTTGCTAATAATTATGACCTTAAGTTAATAAACTTTCCAAATGATTCAATGATTCAATACTTTTAGAAAAATTCCCATACACTTTTATGGTAACTTCTGCAGATACGTTATTTACACTGTATTACTAACAGTATTGAATTATTTGGAAACCTTATTAATTCAAGGCTTGTAGTTCTCTAAAATGTTTTGCATTTTATGATGATTTTGTAATCTGTACACAGATTTGTTTGTGGATTTGCACAATGAACATTTAGTACATGTGGCCCCAACAGTATAATACAATTCATGAACAACAATAATAATAATCAACAGAGCTTCCACATTTTCCAGTGCTTTATGGTCAGTCTTGACAATGGTGATGGGTTCCCAATGTTGGTGGAGGTTCTTGGTGCTTGCCGACAATCACAACCATTACCCCCTCCATCCTCCAAGATCTTGCATGCAAGCTTTGCACAAAGTGCACAAAATGTGTTTAGGGATAACATGGTTTAGAATTTGATAATTAGTTTGCATAATTTTGTTTTTCAGGGAGACGTTGGTTTGCCAGGATCCCCGGGACCACCAGGCCTGCAAGGAATTGCAGGTCCACCTGGTCAACCTGGATTACGAGGAGAACTTGGACAGGCTGGCCTCCCTGGACCACCCGGAGAGAGGGTATGAGTAGAATAAGTCCTTCATATGAGCAACTTACACTGGGAGCCATAAACAGAGTGGATACTTGGAAATATAAGCAATATTAAATTCACTTTGAACTTCTGTTCTCCAGTCATATTTTGTTTTGTAATGCATTTATCATGTAAAAAAAAAAAAAAAAAAAAAAAATATGTTTTTTTATTATCTATTACAGGGTCAAAGTGGATTCCCTGGCAGAGAAGGAAATTCAGGACCACCAGGACCTCCTGGTGCTACTGGCCCACTGGTGAGTAATTCAGTCTAATCCACTTTCCACCATGCAGATTTTTTTTCAATTTTTATGATTAAGTTTCATAAATTCACTGAAAGATAAAATACTAAATTATTAAACCATGTCTACCATAAGAGTTATTATTTCTTAACCATAGTAGAACTGACTGAATTGTACCTAGACCTCAAGATGCATTTTACATTTATATTGGGACATAGAAAAGAGGAATTTAGGTAGCGCATTTTATTTGTTCGATATATTGGATGCCACAATGGTTACTTTGATTACCATTTTATCTTACAAGGTCTATTCTCTGATGAATTTGCTTAGCATTTAACTTGAACAACTTGCCATAGACACTTTCTTGGAAAATGATCCCAGGAGGCGTAAACAGAAGTTTTCTGAATTATTAATTTGCTACAATTCTTAGATATATAAATCTCAAGTTATCTGGTAATTTTATGATGGATAAATTAAGATTTGACTACTGATATAGCTGCGAAAAATACAGTTTTTGAAACTTTATTGAATGACTGAACTGAAAAGAATTGAATTAAACATACATACGGAGTATTTAGATAACTAAAAGTTAACTTATCCTTGACTGACTTTATTGTATTTCAGTTGACCAGACAGGAAAGACTAGAAACAAATATAAGTTTCTTTGGGTCTATTAGAAAAACTCATATTCATATTTTTTATTACATTTTGTTCAAGGGGCCTCTGGGACCATCTGGACTTAAGGGTGATAAGGTATGTTCAGACTACATGTGATTGAAGAATAATAAGTGATGTCATCTAAAAATACAATGTATATAAAACCTATATTAAGAGAGGGTTAATATACAATATATGGTATAATAATCTAATTACAACTGGTTATTGTTACAAAATCTAATTTTGTTTTGAATACATTTTGGTTGTGAAACACATTATATTTAAATATAATTAAATCATGTATACTTTTTTTTTTAATTTAAAGCAGAAAATGTACTTTCTGTTTTAGTGCACAGAGATCACCTGTCTAGTTTTGCCCTTTTGTACATAGTCCAGTTTCCACCAATTTATTTTTATGACCTTATCATTCATACAAGTAACAGTTATTCTATACAACTTCATGATACTGTGCTGTGTCTTTCCCTATAGGGAGATCCAGGAATAGGCCAGATTGGCCTCCGTGGAGAGCGGGGAGATCCAGGCCCAAGGGTATGTACATTAAGTTCTACCATGCTGTTCAAGATGTGAATCTGTATGTTTCCATAGCAAGCCAGGAAAATGGTCAACAGCTGTGGTCACGAAACACTGGCTTGTAGCCAATTGGAATCTAGAGATTTATTTCAGCAAATTTGGTTTACATATTGCAGATTAATTTCCAACTTAAACAGAAAATTCATTATTTAACAAATAAACCCAAAAATATTTATGATCGGTGAAAAATGCAAAACTTTCTTTTGTAACCTCTTGACTCTCTTTTATTTTGTTATGTTAGGGTGAGGAAGGCCGTCCAGGCTTAGAAGGAGACCGTGGACCTCCAGTAAGTTTCGGTCTTAATATGCAGTGATTTATTTATTAGTCTGTTTGTTACATGGAAAATAAATTACTCACCTGTTCTGCAGTTTGCTCTCATAGTTTGTGCCATTTGTTCACTGCTTGTCATATCTTCTGTTTAACTGTATGGACGCATAACATGTTTAAGCTTTTCTTAAGACTAGATTTGATAGAAGAGATTTTATTGAATTATTTTTAAATAACTGTTCTTATTTCAGGGGCCTTCTGGAAACAGAGGAGAACGAGGAGACAAGGTTAGCTTCCTAAAACAAGTATTCAATGTAGATCTGCCCATTTAAATTAAAATCCCAAGAATATGTCCATTAACATTAAAACACTAAGAATCTGCCTATTCACTGTAAAATCCTAAGAATTTGTCAATATATCTTAATAATCTGCCCCTTCATTGTGATATAATGAAAACCTGCCCCTTACCACTGATAGTCTTTCTAATGCCCTCAAGACTGAAAATTTGCCTGCTGGCCTAAAGTAAGGGGCCAATACTTGGGACTAAAAACCTGAGATTGAATGTTCATTGTTCGTGGACTTTGCTGATGTTTATAAATAAACAATGTTAAAGCATGAGTGGGAAATGTGGGAAAATCGGTGAAAGAATTAGTGCTAAGCTAAGTAAATAAGTGACTTTTGTCTGTGTTTATAGGGAGACTCGGGTCCAATGGGAGTGAAAGGAGACAAGGTGAGTAATAAACTGTACACAATATTCATTACAAACCTTTATTTCTAAACCTATTAGTAGTTAGTGCAGGAGTATAATATGTCTATCTCTATCTCCCATTGTACAGGGGGATACGCTGACCATTGAAGGACCATCTGGTCCGAAAGGAAATAAGGGCGAGCTGGTATGTTAAATAATGTCAGTGAACTTGAGGTATCTAACCTGTGATAGACAGACAGACCGGAATAATGTTCCATTGTAGGTTTTTGTCCTGCTTACATATTTACCGCTGTCTGATTGATAACTCTCTACCATTGAGATAAATTTGTTGCTCCACATCTTCTTGTTGTGTAAGTATAGCTTGTCGTTCTGTTTTAAGAGCAAGTGGTGGATATGTCTGGAACAAAATTCCAAATTGGAGCAACCCGTAGGAATTTCTTTGGTGTCCTTTATAACTTTCACTCCCGACTGCTCCTCACTATAACCCACAACGAGTAAAGCAATCTAAATATTTTCTGGAAATCTCTTGTTGTTTTTTTACTTTTCAGGGAGAAAGAGGAGTTAAGGGTTCAGAAGGTGAAAAGGGTGACAAAGGGGACCAGGGTCTGAATGGAGAAAAGGTAAAAAGCTATTTTACCAAAAGCTGAATTTTATCCTGTGTGGCCTATAAAACTATAGGATCCCTACGTTGAAAAGTAGCAATGAACCAAGACATTGAAAGCCCCTACCTATGAGAGGCACTGGTTTAGTTTCCTGCCAAACTGCATTATAACCTGCAGCAGGAGAGACGCCAGGGAGTGTTAAAAACAAAGTCGATAATGCACCTCCTGAAATGTAGTTCATTGTTGTCTAGGGTGTCCCAGCATGGCTTCCCTTTTTACATACGTGCCGGACATTCACTGATACAAGTTAAATAATTGCGCTGACCTGTAAAGGCATTTTCCATCATCCCCACTAATGAATGTGTAAATGCATGGTTGTGAATGACTACATGTATATGTATAATGTCTGTAAATGCATTTTGTGCATATATGTGTGCATGTGAAATGCATGTATCGCAGGTAAACTGCTACAGAGAAGGAAGGGGTTGACAATTGTAGGATGTTTCTCTAGGTGCATATATAGGATGTTTCTCTCAGCCAATCAGCAGTGCCCCTGCTTAATGGTAATCTCGGAATCTGAAAATTACTGCCAGGGAAGGAGTTGACTTTGCCACTGGTGGCAACTTTGGGGTTAAACTGTTCGAGAACGACTTAACTCCTTGGTGTAAGAGTACCTAAGGGGGCATCCTGGAACCATAACAACTTCATTTGAATAAACTTGTTTTGGTGCCTGGAGTGTTACTTTAACAGTGACCTTCACTTTGGATTAATTTAGCATTCTTAAGAATTCTCATTTTAGTAAATAACCCTGTTATTGGCTCAGTGGTCTGAGATGGGGTAAACCGACTATAAACAAAGTGTAATGCAGCAGGATAAAGAGCCTGTTGGTAAATATCTTGTTTGGTTGTCCCTCTACAATGCCCGTATGGATCATAACCATGCTGAAAAATCATTAAATGAAGTTATTATATCCAGTGATGTACGTGTGACTTGTATGTGACTTCCAGACATGTGACAAACTATATTTATCCTTTTCTCAACAGGGAGGCAAAGGTGACCCTGGAGATAAAGGTGCCACTGGTTTTATTGGAGCACGAGGTCCCAGCGGTCAAAAGGTAATAATCAATGGAGACAAAGATATCTTAACAAGAGCGATGCTAAAACTTTTACCGTAACAACAGTTACTAAGTAAGATGTAGTTTGGTTGGGACCATCCTGAAAGAGGGTCCAGTGGGCTACCTTCTTTATACTCTATGCTATTTAGCAGGGCTCTTATCACATTTTATTCCTGTGTGTCCAACATGTCCAACAAGTGTACAGAGGAATATGCTGGTGTTTTATAAATACAAATATTGCCAGATCCTTTGCAGGAAGGCAATTGGGCATGTGAATTTTGATGAAGTGATCACTGTGTAGTAGGCACAGTTGAAGGCTTTGCAAAGACATATATGGCTGCTAGGTCATTATTCCACTCCTACAGAGTCACCCCTTGGAGTGACTGTAGAATGTACAATGAACCCAAGTACCGTTGGATTAGGTAATATAATACTTATACAAAGTTCTCAATGTTCTGCTTGTAAATATTGATTGCATTTTATGAGCTGGTGCATGTAATAAACTGAACAAATATTTGCTGATTGTGTTGTCTGCTGCCAGATTATGCAGAGAATCATATAACCAATTTATACTTATTTTATAGGGAGAAACTGGTGAACCTGGCCTACCTGGAGAGTCTGTAAGTACCCCTACTTTACCATCATTACCTATTGCAGGACTTATAGTATTGCATGAATTGATGCTTTTTATGTTCGAATTTCAGGGGTTGTCTGGCAAAGATGGCATTCCTGGTGGACGTGGAGAAAAAGGAGACCCTGGTTTTAATGGACAGAGGGGGGCAAAGGTGACGATCTTGCTTCTGTCACTTGACTGGTGCTCACAGAAAATCACAGCTAAAAATAGCAAACAATTGAAAGTATTATAATTTCAGTTATACAATATAAAATTCTTCTTTGTATTCTTAAGATGCTGAGAAAATCTGCAAATGGACTTACTGGGGTACAACACATCAATACTACCAGGGATATATTGTATCTATAGGAGGGAGACCCCAAAAACTAGTCCTAAGAATTTGTTTAATTTGCTTAGATGGTATAAATGAAACAGTTCTAAACAAGAAAATTAATCATGGGAAGAATTATTTTGTCATGATAATGATCTAGACTTCTTCCAGTCCCTGTTGTATGTCTCTCAATTATTATTGCATCTTATAACCAAAATCATATCTGTTTTCACAATTATGATGTAAAAACATTGTACATTAAACACTGTTCATTGAATGTGGATTTTTAGGGAGACCGTGGTATAAAAGGACTTTGTGGACAAGATGGTGAGAAAGGTGACAAGGTAAGAAATGAAAAAAGTTAAATAAGTGCAATGTAAATGTTAAAGGGACACTATAGGCCTTATCGAAATGGTCTAGGTGCTGTGCCCCTGTCGTTTTACCCTGCAATGTTAAACATTGCCACTTTATAGACTCAGTTGTTCGAAAAAATGCATCTCACATAGAGCATTTGATTGGACAAACAAAGCGTATTGCTGCGCGTGCCCATTTCAACCCCAATGTTTCTTAATGAGAAGTATTATATAGGACAAGAACGCAGCAGAAATGTCTTGGTACTGTAAACAAGGTACGTGAACTTTATCAAACTGAACTCTTTCACCAGCAAAGGGGGTGAACAGAGGTCACAGCAATCAAATGGAATTTGCAGTACAGAAAAAAAGGATTGTTATTTTCCGCCCTATAGGTTTTCTTTAATGATGAATGTCAGAGTGTACTCTTTTAATATAATATACATGGGGGGGAAAAATTGATTTGATATGGTTTAGTTGTGAAGAGTTTACCTATCTGCCTACTCCTCTTTGGTTGAATAGTTTTAAAACAACAAGTTCACATAAATGTAAAATAATTAAATTCCCAATATATTAGAAAAATATATATATTGTGAATATGCCAGTGCAAATTAAGTCACCCTAAATATAATAAGTATAATTCAAGATAAATTCTTGGAACGGACTGCTGGGCACCCTTGAAATGTTATATCATGCCTTTGTGCTTAATTCTCAGACAAGTTAACAGTACCTTACAGACTGCTCTTAGTGCCCAGGGAAGCTATTTTTTGCTTACCTAAAGTGAATGTAGAATTATCTGTACTTTCACAGCCACTTGTAAATTATCCCACATTTATACATTATTCCATTCTTGGCTGTCAATATTGCAAAATTAACTCTGTGTAAATAACGTTTTTTCTACGTAATAGAACCTGACTTTAATGAGGTCTTTATCAGATAGAAGATTTTGTAATGGGGACATTTCAGAGCTTTGACTAAAAGAAACAATGTAATGATTTGTGTAAGCTATTATCTTATTTATGCTTTTGAAAAAAAGCATATTTTGGGGAGAAAAAGTTCACTTATATTTCTGTAGAACTTCCCCTTTAAATAATATCTGCAAAGGGGTTTGTCCATCTTGTCAAACTTTGTAGGACTCAAAAAAATGGCTGCATAGAAAGCTCATAGAAGCAACACAGCAGGAACTAGTTAGACAAATGCATTAGATTGCAGTTACTACTATTTTCATATGTGAAGGGATTAAATAGACAGACACTTCATCTTTGCCATACGTTTATGGTGTGTACCATTAGTCTCTTATCCTCTCCCTGGTTTCATTTAAAGTTAGTTCCAGTGTAGATGTTCTTGTAAATAAAATATAATTTTATTAGCATTTTTTCTATTTTTAGGGTGATATTGGCATGCATGGCCGTCACGGAGTTCCTGGAAGAAAGGGTGATGCGGTAAGTGGACTCATTCACGATCGGCACCATGGTGGATGCTTGAAAATGGCATCATATAATAACTAATAGTTAAGTATCAATGTAAAATATAATAAATAATACAAATATTCATCATATGGGTTATTTCAATAAATCGGGACTTGTGGTGAATTGGCAAGGGAATTATACATTTTAGGCCAAAATAGACAACATCAAGTTGCCCAATTGTTCCAGCTTGGCAATTTTTGCTCCAAATTCCTTTTTCGTTTCTCCACAAATTTGTATTTTGTAAGTACATTATATGACGCTACTCAAGTAACCTGCACAAAATAATGACCTGCTTGAAAAATAATTGTGAGAACTTGAAGACCACATTGTTCATTGTATCACCACATATTACAATATAGTTATTTGTGTTTACTCGGTCTGTAGGGTGAACCTGGAATTCCGGGACTCGCGGGTGTGCCTGGGAAGGAGGGACTTCCAGGAGCCAAGGTAAAGAGATATATTTACCATTAATCATAACTTAAGAGGGGTATGAAAGAAGAGTAGTATTGAGAACAGCAAATGAGTGATGTTGCTGTGTTCTGTTGTAAAGAGTTGGGATGAAGATCTTGTCAGAAAAAATAGAAATGTAGATTGCAATGTTCATGGCTTGAAACTTCACACGTTTCACTTATTTCCTCGCATAGGGTGATCGAGGTATGGAAGGATTACAAGGAATTAAAGGAGACCAAGGTGAAAAGGGAGATAGAGTAAGTATTTCCATGTAGGTCAATGTGATATCCACAGCCAGAAACTGACCATGCTACTAAGTAGTCGTAAAAATAATATATTTATTTTCTTAATTGCTGGCTGACCAAGTTTTGAAGCATTGTAGTAATCTGTCTTATTCAGGAGTCAACAGCACTCAATTTAAAAAAAAAAAAACACTGAGATTTTGTTAACATTAGATTTGTGCATAGTGAAAAAAAAATTTGGTTACGGGATGGATGAATTTCGAACATATGGCTGTTTGGCTTGTCTGAATTTTATTAACAAAAATACATTTTGAGAAGGAACTCATTCATACCAAAAGGCTGCACATATTGGCCAATCAGTGTACTGCAAAATACATACATAATATAAATATTATGTATATATTTTTTCGTGCACTGATAGGAACATTTCTCGACATTTGGTTTATGGATCAAGTAAGAAAAAGTAACCAATACAGAAGAACAGAGGAGAAGCAGTAAAAACAATCTATATTTTTAAATATATATTATATATTTATTAAATATATATATTTTTTTATTACATCTTTATTACTGTTTCTACCATTTCTCCTTTTTTTTCTCTCTATTGGTCACGTCTCACTTGATCTGTGAATAAAATCAACATTTAGTGACTGCCTTAGCCATTAATCATCTCTTTTCCTGTCAATCATTTCTTTTTTTTGCGTCATGGGCAGAATTCCGAATCAAAAGGATCAAAACACACACCAACACATTAGAGTCAACTAGTTTGAAGCGTTCATCTTTATATTTTTACACATAATTATTTATGGATTTTATCATTACTAGCATTATCTTTACATTGACGTTAAACTCTTTAATCATTCATTTTCAGGGTGTTGTTGGATCAGTTGGCCCTGCAGGCCCTAGAGGAAATGATGGACCGGCTGGACCTCCTGGAAGTCCTGGCCTTGTGGGTTCTAAAGGCCCTGAAGGTCTTCAGGGGCAGAAGGTATGTACACACATTATTGATCCTGTAAAAAGAGTAAACTTATACATCATGCAATAATATTCACCCACATTTAGTTAATTTTTTTATATGCTAAATCCAAGTTAATTGAAGTTCACATTTTATAACCGGCAACGCAAATATGACATTGCTACCAGTCACAATGCATTCACATCAATGTGATAAACCATCAAAAGCTGGAATATTTACAGTATATACAGTATCTAGTTATTCTCAGGTCGAGACACATATAATACTGCAAACAGACACTTGTACTAGCAGTCAATGACATTTTATAAGTTGGTATACACTATGCTACTCTAGCTCTTTTCTTTTTGCAGGGTGAAAGAGGTCCACCTGGGGAAGCTATTGTAGGACCACGTGGACTTCCTGGAATTCCCGGGGAACGAGGAGACCAGGTGAGAATACATTTTACAAAACCTTATGAATATAGTCTTTCTTTTGGCAGCAAAGGTATCAATGTTCCTAGTTATGATGATTTTATATGTTGGTATATAATTTTAAAATAAGAAAAAGTGGATTATTGAAGCTTTATATTTAGTTCAAAAGCTTTCAAAATGTTATCTGCAGGCCACAAATAGTTCAAATATTGTTACAATATGGTCCTCTCATTAAAATGTTGGTTTATATAATTAATATGCATCTGCTTTTCAAATATATAAGTGAGAGTTGGAAGTAACAGATTCTTGAAATGTAATTTTATATTTTGTATTAAATGTTGTTGTGCTTATATTTTTATTGCACATCTAAACAGACAGGCTTCTGAAGGTCAAGTGCAACACCATGTAGGCAGCCGCTTAAAACCAGATGACTTCTAATCCTTAAAGTAACAACCAAATAAATGTATATAGAAAACCCTACATTAATTAGATGGTGCCACAACACCAGTGTTAATAAATGGTAAAATTACCAATTTGGCATGAAGATATCACTTTAAAATGGGTGTTCTCCGATGTAAAAATAAATGCGTAAAGTGATCGTACTTCAATTTAATCAATAACAAAACAAAAAAAACAATTAGAAAACATTCACACAAACACAATGGCACTTATATAATGAATGTGCATAAAAAGCAATGCCAACAAGAGTTCAATCCCACCGCCTTGGATGAGGGACTACAGACATTATACGCCCAGTAATGTCCCAATGTGCATGTCCGGTTCCTCTCCAAAACCATGTGTTTCATCCTGTCTTTGGACTTCCTGAGGACTGGCACCTGTTGGAGAATATGTTTTCTTTATTAATGTGCCATTGTGTTTTTTAATAGTTTTTTTATGTTATTGATTAAATTGAATATTATATTATAGTACCATACTATATTATGATCACTTTTCCCATTTATTTTTACATATGAGAACACCTCCATTTTAAAGTGATAATCTCATACCAAAGTGATATTGACACTGGTGTTGTGGCACCCTTTATTGCATATAGAGTTTTCCATATGCATTTATTTGGTTTATATTTTTATTTACATAGAATGGAATGGAGGGTGTTGTTTAATGTGCTAAACAAAAAGGACCTCAGGTAGGTCAATTGACAATTCTTTGGAGATGTCCTACTTCCTTTTCTTATGGAAAAAGCCTGGGAGAGTTTCTGAATGGGAGTTGCAAGAGTGGTTTGCAAAATCAGAGGCATAATCAGAGTAATCCAGCATAATGTGAGTGGAAAATCCCGATTTATTTATTTTTTTCATTTTTTTTTTTCTTAGACATAGACAAATAATGGCCAAGCAAAACAGCCCTCTTTTTGAGCCATATCCCAGGAGAGTGACCATAATCTATAATATCTTGGGCTTCTAGATATAATCTCAAAACTCTCTAACATAATTTTAAAAAACAAAAAATTATAACAACAAATGATTTAGAACAATCTTGATAGAAGCTTATAAGAAATATTTACGTGAGAGAAAATCCAAAATGAAAATACAACAAAATTAAAGGATGTCCTCAGAATATCTATAATTTATCATCCTTTGCCTGCATGGTTGACTACATTCTATAATATTCCATAGTAATTAGAGTGCTTGGAGGTTATATTCCAGGAAGGTCTCCCACTCCCAAAGGTATGCGGCAACCAAAACACCAGAATCTGACATGAGCAACATTGCTGAGTTAAATAGTCTATGTCATAGATGGAGATACCTAACAACCTGTTCCAGCAATGGAGGCACAAATACTTGGATAGACCTACATCTCCTCCTCACCAAGTGTCCTCTTTGCTCTGCTCCAAAAAATGGTTATTCATTGGAGTCCAGGAGACAGACAATGGAAATGCACATTTATATTTAAAAAATCAAGTAGGGGAAAATGTTTCCAGCTTGGATATTTCATCCTAAAATTTCCAATTTTCCTGTTGATTACCAACTATTATTGGTTTGTTTGAATAAACTACCATATATACTCGAGTATAAGTCGACCCGAATATAAGCCGAGGCCCCTAATTTTACCACAAAAAACTGGGAAAACTTATTGACTCGAGTATAAGCCTAGGGTGGGAAATGAAGCAGCTACTGGTAAATTTCTAAATAAAATTAGATCCCAATAAAATTCCATTAATTGAATATTTATTTACAGTGTGTGTATAGAATGAATGCAGAGTGTGTGTGTGTTTGTGTGTGTATATAATTAATGCAGTGTGTGTGTTTGTGTGTAATGTGTGTATATAATGAATGCAGTGTGTGTGTATATAATGCAGTGTGTATATAATGCAGTGTGTGTTTGTGTGAATGCAGTGTGTGTGTATATAAAGCAGTGTGTATATAACGCAGTGTGTGTTTGTGTGAATGCAGTGTGTGTGTATAATGCAGTGTGTGTATATAATGCAGTGTGTGTTTGTGTGAATATAATGCAGTGTGTTTTTATGTGAATGCAGTGTGTGTATGTGTGTGTGTTTGTGTAGTGTGTGTAAACTGGGTGAGGGGAGGGCATTTTTATTATTTTAATATTACTATATTTTAATATTCTTTTAATATTATTATTTTATTTTAATATTATTATTCTTTTAATATTATTATTATTATTTTATTTTTATATTTGTATTATTTTATTTTAATATTTGTATTATTTTATATTTTATTTTTATGTCCCCCCTCCCTGCTTGTTGCCTGGCCAGGGAGGGGGGCTATGTAAATCCCTGGTGGTCCAGTGGTGTGTACAATGCAGGGGGGGGGGAGGGTGGGAGCAAGCTGTTACTTACCTTTACAGCAGCTCCTGTCAGCTGCCCCGTTCAGCTCCCAGTGTAAGTCTCGCGGTCTGCGTGCCGCTTGGAACTCGCGAGACTTACGGCTGCGGGTCTCGCGAGACTTACACTGGGAGCTGAACGGAGGAGCTGCACGGAGGTGAAGGGAGCTGACAGGAGCTGCTGTAAAGGTAAGTAACAGCTCGCTGCCAGCCCCCAACAGGACCGCCGGGCTTGTAATGAGCCCGGCGGTCCTGGTCTGTATTGTGGCAATGTAAGTTGCCATAATACAGACATTGACTCGAGTATAAGCCGAGTGGGGGGTATTCAGCACAAATAATTTGCCAAAAAACTCGACTTATACTCGAGTATATACGGTAATTCTAAATAAGTTTGGGGATAGCTCATTGTGGAGGAGGACTTTCCAGTGGCAATTACTATGGCCAGTTAGAATGGGTAAGTATGTTATCTATATAAGTTGTTTTATTCATATGGGCTACATATTAAATCTGTGATTGCATATACTGAATCCATTAAATGATTTGTAGATTGTAATGGAACTCTATCCATCATATGATCTTTATATAATCGACTTACTATCATCTACTCTCTACCATAACATTCAGTTTGTACCAAAAAATAAAACAGGACAAAGAACACTTAAAATCTCAGCATCATGGTAAATGGGTTTCTTGTACCTTTTAGAAAGGAGGATATGGAAATGTCCAAACCAAAATCGCAGAACATGTGAACATAGTCCTATAGAGGTTAAAACTCTGTAATTTGTAGTCTCCATGCACTAACACTTAGATCACTGGAAGCTATGATAAACATTAACTCTAAGCTATTGCGATAGAGAACAGAGAAGAATAAGGGATATCCATCTATCTTTAAATCTGTCTCATCATTTTTTTATAGGGTCATGTTGGACCTGATGGTAACAAAGGAGACAAAGGGTCTCCAGGTATGACGGTGAGTTGAAGTCTACTTCTTGTTATAAATTAATAGATCTAGATATATGGATAGACAGATTAATGATAGAAAGTTGTAAATTATTTTCCCGCAGTTGTTAATTAATGTCCTATTTATGATTTTTTGTTTAGTTTTTTTCCATGTTCTTTAGAAACTCTCAATAATAATGTCCTATTTCAATTTGATTTGAAAGTGAAACATGGTGGCTCTAGAGAAGGAGTTCCGATACTGTGACATGCATCTTTAATGGTGCATGACATGTTACCCACATTCTGGGTGTTTTTTTAACAATTTTTTTTTTAATTTGTGTTTTATTAGTTTGGATACTCAGAATACAACTTTGCCCTGGTATGACAGTAATAACATGGTTATAACAAAAATAATCATCTGTTAGGGCTGCAATGTTGGCTATTTAGCAGTCAATTGAGAATAGTGACTAACAACATTACACAGTAACCTAATCTATAGACCATAAACAGTAACATTGTGGAGCCAGGAGGATCAGCGTTTGCAGAAAGTGCTCCATGTTTGGTTTGACTTGCGCTGTAGCTTGACGGCTGTGAGAAGTCCAAAAGAAGAAGTATGGCAGCTACATAACAGAGCCTAGGAGTGTCTCTTTGACAGTGTCGGCACATATAAGCTTTTCTTCCGCCCTGGTTGCTTTTGGGCTTATGCTGCAACGGATTGCCTTCATCCCTGTGTTCAATCTCGTCTGACTCTGGTAAGTTCAACTGCCGGAGGAAACTCATTTGGTCATCTGTGGAGGACAGGGTAAGCATCTAGTTTCCCCGTGGTACTGCCAGGAATCCTTCCCCCCCTATCGGTATCTGACTCCTGCGTCCCGTTGTTGTTTGGCAATTAGTACCAGCTATCTCCGTTCCGCAAGCGCTGCGAATGGGAGATCCCCATATAAGGCCACAGTGCTACCCTCCATTTGCCCTCCATTTGCACAGTGCCCAGGTCTCTGAAGCGGGACATGATAGCGGAGTGGGTCACCACATCCTTTGTGACTACTATAGTGTCTCTGGGTGAGTCTCCTGGAGCTGTTGCAGTTTTGCGGATTCTGAATGCAGAAAGTATCATGTTTGGGTCAGTACCTCCTTTAAGGCCAATTATGGACATTAGGCAGTGGATGTAGGGAAGTAAGGCATCTCCTTCCACACTTTCAGGTATTCCTTGGAGGCGGATATTCCGCCTTCTATGTCGAGCTTCCATAGTTGTGACAGTCCGCGTACTGGACTTGTGAGGAAAAAATTTGCATTGAGTCCTGGGAGTGCTGTAGTTGGTGCTCCCTTGCACTTTCTCATGTTTCCATTGCTGTGAGCCACTGTTGGAGATTCCCCACCTCCTTCAGGGTTCTTAGCAAGTCAGCCTTCCACACTCTAATCATTTCTGTTAAGAGGTCTCTTATGTCCCTCTTTGTAGCAGGCAATGATTCTTCCTCTGATTCTGAGTCAGGATACTGGGCTCCAGCTTCCGCCAGAGGTGAGGCAAGACTCTCCCTTTCATCCTGGGAGTCTACTGAGGCCTCCTCCTTACTGGGGCTTGCGGGCACCATCTTGGTGGGAGTCAGTGGAGTAGGCCTTGCAAATGAGAGCCGAATATCGGTCTTTTTGGGTGTCTCTGGAAGGCGAAATTTTTACTTTTGCGCCCCATTGATGTCTCTGTGTGGGAGACGTGTGTGTGGACGTTTATGGGAGCCGTTTGTCGGGTTTTTGGCTTAATTTATCAGTGGCTGACACGGAGTTCCACGTACACGCGTCTTGCTAGCAAGGCAGTCGGCCACGCCCCTCTTAAACAAATTTTATTTGACAAAAGCAAAAAAAAAACTGTCTTTTCCAACATGTTTTTTGGAAGAGTTGCTCTTTTTCTGACTTTCAATAACCTTTAATTACAAAAACAATAGTACACAAATAACAGCCTATTTATTTCTGTAAACTATCTTATATGTGTAAAAATGTGTTATGTGTTATGTACATCAGGAACATTCCATTGATTTCCATAGTGACTAATCATTTAGAAAGTTGTCTTGGAAATGGAGTTTGCAGCACTCCCAATATCTTACAAGGTTAAAGTGAGAATTTAAGGTCTCACTCGCTGAACTTGAAACAATCTTTGAGTCAGATATACTTTCAGTTCAGTTACTCTAGCTATAAATATATATCTTTGGATTCACTTTGTAATCTCACTTTAGTAAATGACCTTGTTGATTTTTTTATATTATAATTCTCCAAAAATTGTCATTCCCATATCAAGTTCAGAATAAATGGCATTTACTATTTTCTCCAGGAAGAAGAAATTCGAGGTTTTGTCAAACAAGAAATGAGCCAACATTGTGGTGAGTTTAATAATCCGTTTTTTCAGTCATGATGCAAAGAGTGTTTGGACTTTGCCTTCTGATTTTGATTGGTTTGACAAAAAAGAGTGCTGCCCCAGGACATAAAGCTTGGTCCCTCTGCTGCTGGTCAGCTAAAGATCTAGTGAACATCTGCATTGACCTATTCAACTTGGAATGGCAATGGTAGGACAGAAGAGTTAGCCCAAAGCTCCCAGCACTCTCAGCATTTCCTCATTAGCCACATAATGGCTTATTAGCCATAAGGCACTTTCTAGTGCTGATGTTACAGAACAGAGCTTATGTTTGCAATATAATACAAACCATGTTTTGTTATTAGCCTTTCCCCTTAATACACTACCCTGGTTTGGTGGAAATCGGTATGTTCTGATTGCTACAGAAGATAAGGTAAATAGAACTGAGATTTCAAAATCAGGCTTTCCATGTTCTGCTGGGCTACAAATCCCACAATTATCTTGCCATTGGCCAGCAGCCCTTCTTCTGAATCTAAGAGAACATGCTCTAAAATCAATGAAGTAAATTAATAGAGAGGGAGCTAATGGCACAAATATATTCACATAGTTACACAGTTACCTGGATTGAACAAAAACACTATAGTCAATCAAGTTCAGCCTTGAAACCTATTCTTTATTCTGTTGATCCAAAAGAAGGCAGAAAAATCCCCAAATTGTGGCCATTTCTAATTATGCCATAAAAAGGGAATAACTCTTCAAGAAGCAGCTGACAGACAACACTGGGGTAATTGCATCAAGCTGAAGGAATGGCTCAATTAATAGGTTTCATAATGTTATTCATGCAGGTTTGATTCTCATCAAGTTTGACAAAAACTCGCAAGGGTTGAAAGTGTTGTCAGGTCATATCATGGTGACTGATAGAGGTGCACAAAACTCTTTAAAAGAAATTAATATACGTGTGTGTGTGTGTTCATTTTTATTTTTTCAATTCTCATGAAGCTAAATTGAATAACCTCTGATGATGCATTGTGCGGCTTATACATTGTATATATTACTTTTTTAAATAAAATAAAAAACCACATTCTAAGGAATCTGAGCATCTTTTATAGCTTATTTCTTTGCAATATAATTTGAGATGTGCAGATTTTGGTAGTGTCCATGACAAATAGGAGAAAATTAAATTTCTTTTAAAAAATATAAACATTTTCCAAACGATTAGTAGCTCACTTAGTAATAAAAAACAGACCTGTATTGTCAAATAGGATAGCAAACTGCGTCAGGAGAGAGGGCAGTGAAATGGAAAATGAAGAGAACCGTGCTGCTTGCATTTTATAGAAAACTTAAATTTTTTACACAATTATTCAATCTGATGTTTAGTAAAATGGAACTCTAACATGATGCTTTTTCTTTTCTTCTTGCAGCATGCGGAGGTCAGTTGAAATTTCATGTAACTCCTGTGGGTAACTTCACAAAAGCATTAGAGTATATGTGTTCAATCAGCTGGTTATATAGGTTAAAACAAATCCTGTAAGCTTGCAACCTTCTAAATGAGCCTAGGTCTTATATAAAAGGATGGGTCCCAGTAAGTTACATTGTTTGTATATTTTAAATGGGACCCTGAGAATATTGACCCTCTTGAGCATCATGAGATGATTTTAGTGCCTGGACCCAGAAGTGCCACTGTCTGCAACATTCAGCTCCCCAATATAAGTTCTTCATTGGTGTTCGGTTCAGTATGGAAGTGAGTTACAGACATCATCAGAGAAATTCCTCTTTAAGGAAAAAAAAAGACAACCACTTTGTACTGGATCCATGAATCCTGAATTTGGATTCATATCCATAATTGTCTATGTAACATTTTTAGAGATACATTAGTTAGTTCATTCCTTCTTATGGTGTAAAATGCAACCTAAATGGTCCTGCCTGAGTTAAGCTGAAGCAGGCCAGTAGAAGTATTGAGTAGGGACTGGGTTGATGTGGACTGTCAGTGGTAGTAAACGCATTGTACTGACATCTGCATTCACATTGACCTAGTTTTCTTCTGTCATCTGGTTCCTTGACTTAACCCATCACATCATAAAAAATTACAAGGTAAGTTCTTTGGCAAGACTTCGATTTCTTCCGAACCCAGGAGAAAAAAACATACAGTGAAGAAAAGATATGGTTGTCTTTGTTGATCCAAGAGCCAATGTATTTATTTTTTTGTGTATTTAATTGTTTGTCGTTAAATATTTCAAACCTCAGTGCAGTAAATGTTTTCAGAGTAAGCAATGAAAATGTGGTTTTAAACCAAAGTTACCTTTTGATGCCTAATTAGAACTCAATATTATATTTTGGGGTTTTGCCTGCTACCTCCTGCGCATGGACTATATTTACTGTCCATTCATTACTAACGTCTCTGTGAATGCATTTTCATTGCCTGTATAAAGAATACCTTGCACGTTGAACTCTGTTTTGATGCAGTCTTTGACCTAAAGTTAATTGAATTTTTTTTTTTTATAAAAGATAACACTTTATAGCCTTCATATAATATTGTTGGATACATTTTTCAAATTGTTTAATATACTTAGATAAACTTAAAAAAAAATGTTTTATATATATATATATATATATATATATATATAAATTCATTATATTAAATAATTTTAAAAGTTTATTTAAAAAAAATTAATTACCAGTATTTGAATAGTTAATCCAACAATTAAATTAATGCCTGTGTTTGCAGGATCTTATATGCTGGTGATTAATTTTGTTTAATTTTACTCAAAATGTTTGGATGTGTATTAAAAATGTCTTAATTTACAAACACAGGAGCGTTTCAACCTAAACCAATAATTGTGGAGATTTGACAAATTTTAGGCCAACAGTTGAAGATTTAAAAGGAAATTCTCAAACTCTTCAAGCTATTTTTCCAATTTACCTTTGTTTGGCTTAAAATTGACTTTTGCTTTGCCAATGCTCCTATTCCCCTTTTCAGTGCTCTACAACTCACTGTGTAATGTATAATCCCAAAGGTATTACTTATGGAATGTTGGTTTGTGTGGAATTACTACCCTGTATATGAAATATCAGAAATATTTGTCGCACATTATTGTTATGTTATTACTGTATCACTTTTTAATGTTATTGCGTGTGGATGTTTTTCATGAAGAATATCAGTTGGAACATTTATTCTAAACGGAGCATTGTATTGACAATAGGTATCAAGTCCTCGATTTAATATTGTTAAATAAACTTTTGAAATTATTTAATATTATAGGATAACCTTTTAAGATATAAGAATATTATAATTTTTTTAATGCAATATAACATTCTTAAATATTTTGATATATTTTTGTATATATATAAAAAAATGTGTGTGTATATATATATATATATACATATATATATATATATATATATATAAATATATACGTGTATATATATTCATATTTTGAAAAAATCTTTTTAAACATTTTTCCAAATATATTAAATAGTTTGAAAAAGCTTTTTCAAGAATATTAAATCGTGGCCCATATAAAATTGGGGTCTAAGTAAAACTTCTGTCTATGAATCATGATATTTCCAATCCATGATGTCTGTGCTGTTAAAATCAAAAAGTTTACATATTTTATCTTCATTGAATATTCCATGATAGGTCTCAAGGGAAATTTATAAAAATCAGTCATCAAGATACTCATTCCTATGTAGTCATATTTGCTGTTCCACTTACAACTAAAAGTCAACTTGGAAAAGGGTGCATTGGCACTCGCTTTTACAAAATTGTTTACAGTTGAGTACAAGGAAGGGTTAACTAAGTGGCCACTGATTGGCTGGGAATTTAACTAAATACACAATAGCAGAATTGACAACATTCCCCAAGTCAGCCACGTCTTCAAATTGGCTCATTTAGTCCTAAAACATCAGATTCATGTTGAATTACTGGCAACACACACACTTTAGTGAATATGCCTGTCAAAGTTTGTACACCTCTGCTGGAGAATGAGCAATGAAATCCATTTGTGGACCAAATGAGCACGTATCTCTTGTTCGGGGTTAACTAGTTACTTTGCATGATGCTGTAATACTGTGCAATATATATTCCAATCTAGCTTTTAATTCAAAAAAATAACTCATCCTAACAATGCAAATTTAATTTTGCTAATGAAAATACAGATTTCAAAAAAGTCCGTAGGAATTAAAAATAAAATAAATTGACAATAAATCTGTGACCAAGTAGATGTATTTATATACTTATTTAGTAGTAATACATAGAATTTCATTTGTAACAAAGCTAACAGCATGCTTTAATCTGCAGAAGGATCCACAGACAATAGCAACGTGTTGGGCTCTTGCACTAAAAATTGGGTGTGGGTAAAATCTCGTTTTGAGCATTAAACACTTAGTACAATGATACATTTCATTTTGCACGTCATTAACCATGTGTATATCATTAAACCTCAGAATTTGCAGTCCCCCATTGTCCATTTACAATAATGCATACAATGTAATATTGACTAATGTTTCATTTGTAAATGTTGACTTTAACAGACTTAAAATGAAAGCTGTATTCTGATTGGCTGCTTAATGCTCTTAGCCAATTAAATTCCAGTTAATGTTTAAATCTTGGTCAGTGAGCAGATGATCCACAAATGATAGTCAGCTTATGTCTGCATCCTGTCTGTAAAATGCATATTTCTTTGTATATCATGTAACATATACAATATCTACTGGGTTACTTACTAAAGTGAGAATTCACTAGATAGCATGGTGTGGATTTAATATAGCAGGTGTTGGATTAATACAGCATGTCGTGGGGTTAATACAGCAGGTGTGGGGTTTATAAATATAGCTTTATATAGTACTCTGAATTCATTCAAAGATTTGGTGTTATAATTAGTCATATAGAACATGTTAGGGTTTAGTGTTTGACATAGAGCATGGTATAGGGTGAGGTTTAGAAGGGGCTTAAATGGTTATTCTAAGCACCATAAGCACTACAACCCGCAGTAGTGGTTTTGATCCCAGGAGTACCTTGGCCTAGTTTCCCAGCAATGGGGCAAACTATTTAAAATGCTTTTCCTTCTTACTCTGGCCCACAACGTACATCGAACTCCGTGGTGGTCTGGTCAGGGGCGTTTTAGCCGCAAGGCAAACAAGGCATTTGCCTTGGGCGGCATTTTTCAGGGGGCGGCAAAAAACGCCGCCCCCTAAATGCCCAGGGCAAATGCCTAGTTAGCCTCGCGGCTAACTGACATGCTGGGCGGGCGGCCGGCCGGCCGGCCGGCCGGCGAGGGAGCTCTTCCTCTGAGCTGTCCGCTCAGCTCCCTCACGCGCCGCACAGTGAGGCTGGGAGCCGGAATATGACGTCATCTTCCGGCTCCCAGCCTCACTCTGCGGCGCGCGAGGGAGCTGAGCAGACCGCTCAGGGGAAGAGCTCCCTCGCCGGCCGCCCGCACAGCCCAGCGCCGCCCGCAGCCACTGGACCCCCAGAGAGATGAAACCCCCCCCAGCATTCCCAAAGGTAAGGGGGGGGGAGGGTAAATTTTAAAAAAAATGTGAGTGTGTGTGTGTGTGTGTGTGTCTGACTGTGTGTGTGTGTCAGTGTGTGTCTGACTGTGTTTGTGTGTGTCAGTGTGTGTGTCTGACTGTGTGTGTGTGTCTGACTGTGTGTATGTGTCTGACTGTGTGTATGTGTGTGTCAGACTGTGTGTGTGTCAGGACTGTGTGTGTGTCAGTGTGTGTGTGTCTGACTGTGTGTGCTGTGCGTGTGTCTGACTGTGTGTGTGTTCCGACTGTGTGTGTGTGTTCCGACTGTGTGTGTGTGTGTCAGTGTGTCAGTGTGTGTGTGTCTGACTGTGTGTATGTGTGTGTCTGACTGCGTGTATGTGTGTGTGTGTGTGTGTGTGTCTGACTGTGTGTGTGTGTCAGTGTGTGTCTGACTGTGTTTGTGTGTGTCAGTGTGTGTGTCTGACTGTGTGTGTGTGTCTGACTGTGTGTATGTGTCTGACTGTGTGTATGTGTGTGTCAGACTGTGTGTGTGTGTCTGACTGTGTGCGTGTGTGTGTGCGTGTCTGACTGTGTGCGTGTCAGTGTGTGTGTCTGACTGTGTGTGGTGTGTCTGACTGTGCGTGTGCGGTGTGTGTGTGTGTCAGTGTGTCTGTGTGCGTCTGACTGTGTGTCTGACTGTGTGCGCGCGCATCTGTCAGTGAATGTGTGTGTGTGTATTTAGAAGGCGGGGCGGGGGGGGTGCCTGAGTTTTGTCCTGCCTAGGGCAGCACAAAACCAGAATACACCACTGGGTCTGGTGATGCTCTTCTGACTACTGCAGAAGCCAGGAAGTTGTATGAGAGCATCAGCTGACTGCGCTCAGCCAGTGGATACAATTCTGTAAAATGCAGTATGCACAGTATTGACGTTTGCTAGTTTGGAATTCTAGTTGACACCACAATAAAGCTCCTGGAATTGGAGTTAAACTTCTGGCAGCAGAGCGGTTATATACAGTGTTTGGTAGTGAAATGCACCATTACTGCTACAAATCAAGGCCATCTGTCATGCACACAACTTGTGCTTATTAGATTGATCTATACATTGTGATAACAGTGTTGCTCGCAAAGGTATAGATTAGGAGAAAGGTATAGATTAGGAAAAAGACTTGTTTAAAAGTAGACTTTTCTCCCAGTTGTTAGTCAATGCCTTAAGTGTGGTGGGACATTGACTGACAAGGGAGAGCAGAAAAGACTTCTCACGGGGGGTGAGGGAGTTCTTCTGCTCTCCTAAGCATAGTAACCACAGCATGTGCGCTTTGGTTGTTATGGAAACTCCCTATCCAGTGCTTCTGGCGCAGTTCAGATGCAGGCATACTGGCAATGAAGCCACTGTTCCAATGTCAACGAGGAGATTTGCCGTGCTTGCGGAAGTGTCCAGCAGCAGGGCAAATCACTGAAGATACTGAGTTGAGGACAGCTGTAGGTGGATGTTACATGAAGACTAACACCCACAAAACCTGAAGATTGCAGCACTAGAACGAAGGAAAGGTGAGTAAATCTCTGCATTTTACATTGAATACACCTTGTATCTTTGTGATATATGATGTATTCAATGTAAATAGGAGCGATTTCAGGTAAGTTAATATTTTCACAACAGGTTCACTTAAAGCACAGGTGAGGCAAGGTTTCTTACTGGGTACCCTGCTCTTAAAGTGACCTTACATCTACTATTTAATAGAGGAGACATATAGAGCACACTAATCTACCTACACATTGTTCTAGCAAATATACAGATCAAAAGAAGATAATTGTTTCATTTTAATCATGCTTGCCCTTCTGTGACATCATCAAATTAGTGCCATTTCTCTGTGACGTCATCTGCAATATAACATGAGACCATGTGTCCTCCTAATGCTTTGTTGTAATAAACTCGCAGTCTTATCTTTTCATTATGTGATCCTTTTACGCTTCATATGTTTGCAGCCAGACGCTGTTACCTGTGTGTGTCCATTGACCCTGCCTGTGACGTGTAATATTCATTGCTCATTAATGTGCCAGTGTCCTGCCCCCATCTGAATCTTGTTATATCCTTACCCCTCCTAGGTTATCTTTCCAACTACCCATCTCCCCCATCGTATCCATCTAACTCACGTCCTGTCCCAGTCCCAGCCCTTAAGTTCTCAAAATATGACGAAGATGAGGGTGAGTTATATCTGTAAAGGCTTTTTTTATGCTGCCACAGTGTAGCTGGTTTAGCTGCAGTTTCTGGCCACAGAACTGTCTCTGCTTCACAAACCGGCCACAACTGATGTACAAATCACAAGCCACACTGCTGTCTGCTTGGTGCTGTGCGTTGCAGTCTTTGTACTTTCCTGCTGTGAGGCAATTGGGTCCTTCGCTAATACATATTGTATTTCCTCGCTTGGGTGAGGTTTTCATCTGTATGTCTAATGGTTAGGAATTAGTGTGACTACCAGCACTCTGCTTTCCTGAAAATCCAACTCTAGTTAATGATATATTGTCTGTACTACCAATATTATTCATCTTTTCAGGAAGCAGAGAGGAATGGTTGGCATGTCGGAACCAAAATAGCATATCCCAAATGTCCCTATACAGGAGGGCCAGTCCCTCTTTTCTTGATGATCCATCTCGTTAGTGTGTCTGAGTGAACAACACAGCAATAATACTCACAATAATGTTTATTTAAACTACAATAAAGGTGTTTATAGATGAGTTTGTATAACAAATATACATTTTACTTCTAAATTACATTTTTGTTGCATAAATTTTTATAAGTAAGTCGCCTAAGATTTCTCAGAATGTGAAATAATCTCACCTCCAGTCACTTTAAAATGAAAGTGTCCCTCTCTGTCCATTTGAAATGTTGGGAGGTATGACATAGCAAACATTCTGACAACTTCCACAGACAGCAAATTAATATTGCTTATATATTTAGAGCACCAATTAGTATGTTACATAACAAACAAAGAGAAATTATGATGAATTATGCCTCATTAGTTGTGCTAAGAAAACGAATCACAAATGTGTCCTCCCTAACACTGCGTTACATTCCCAAATTAAGATATAATCCATTTGTGTGAATTTCCACAGCAACAGTATAAAAGATAAACAAATAATAGTTTTTTGTAGATATAGTAAGTGAAGATATCTGCTATGTTTATGATAAGGTGCCAAATTATTATTTTTTATAATTTCTTATTTAATCTCAAGAAGATACACTGTTGCTTTATGTAGCTGCACTTTGCCATGAAAAGGTTTTAGTGTATAGTTAATATCCAGGGAATGTTGTCGATTTTTCAAATTAACAACAAATTTCATAGTTTTATCCAAGATCTGCTTTGATTTATGACATTGGTAAAGTGTTTACAAATTTGCTGAAACACAACAAACTTTATTTTATTATATTGGCCAAACTTAAAAACCCTATTAATTATTATTATCCATTGTAAGGAATCTGAACCTTGTGAACAATCTGTATGCCAGATGCAAGTTCGGTGATTTTAATTCATCTTATAAATCCTTTGTGGTTTGTGAGTCCTGAAGAAGGACTTTGACTCATCCAAATTAAGATGTATAAGCACATCAGACCGAGACATGACCCATAGCAACTTTTATACGTCCTATTGGAACATATTTAAAAAATACGAGTCCAATAATTTTATGACACAGACCAATTAAATCTCATACTGAGTTAGTATATCTATTTCTAAAAATGCAGGAATGTACATGAGAAGCTCCAGATATGTAGGAAAGATTAGTGCAGGTAGTGCAGGCTGTATGGTGTTTGATATATTTCACATCTTTCTGAATTTATAATAGCATCAAAACTGGCATAATTTGTAGGCTGGTAATTTTAATCCAAGATATGACCCAATTGGTCAGCCATTACGGTTTTTCTTAAAGGATTGCTTAGAAATCCTGTGGATGGAGCATATAAATGATCCATTTAACAAGCCCTGATTGTACCAGAAAATTGGTAAAATTCTACTGAAAATTATCATTTCATCATCGTGTTAAAAAGGACAGTGAAACTCTTTATGTTAAAGCAGCCTCCACGCCAACTATAAATCTTATTGCAATGATCTGTAAAAATGTCTTAATTTTGGATGCCAGATTAAATTAAATAATCTGACGCGCGGTGTTGACATGTGTTTTTGACTCAAATTAGAGAAGATTCCATTTGATTCTTTATTCCATTATTTAGTTACAAAAACCTTCTCTAGCTAAGAGTTACCGTATTCTAGCTGGGACACAGTATTACAAAATTTGCCTTCAAAGTGCTGGTTTCTAAAAATTCAAGAGTTGAATTTAAAATTTACCTTGAAGGAGCTGGATCAATACTTTAGATAGAGACAGTCATTGTACCTCTCCAAGTTTTGTTCTTAAGACAAAAATTACTTTTTATTCAGGGTCTTACTGAGCTCATATACTTTACCTATTTAAAATAAAGCAGATTTTTATCCTATAAAGTCTTTCATTAGCACTTTACAAACAATAATATAGGACTAGCATGCATTTTTGGTGTGTATCCCACAAGTTATACATCCAGCCTTGTAACGGAGTATATGCTTTGGGACATTTATCATAGGAATTGTTATAACCATATTTATCATTAACAGCTGCTTTATTCAAATAACCATTGGGTTCTCCATTCATCATGCATACAATAACTCTACACTCTTGCTTTGCTCTGTGCTGCAAACTAATAGTGGATACCTAGCAAAGGAGTTTTAATGATGGCTGCTGTTGTATTTATTTACCATTTGCTTCAATCTTTGCTTCTTTGTTTGACATGATATAACCTGTACATGATGTATGCTTTTTTTGGTGGGAGGGGCTTCACGATGTAATCATGATTGGAATTATTTTAGTTACACTTGAAAGACAAAACACTTTATATATAGCACGCAGCTAGAAATTGAAAATTAATTCATTGATCGTATAGTCAAGTAAAGCTCGGTCAGCAATCAATATCCCCATGTTATATTTTATCAATGGTCTTAAATTTGCTTTTATTGGAACATAAAAAAATGAAAAGTTCAAATTTCTGCTAATGTGTTTTATGTAAGTGTTTTCTGTTATGATGATAGCATTTGTTTTGCTTATTATATCTTCATTTGTTTACTTGAACATGATGTAAGGATAATAACCGCTAGGTTATAAGATTATGTTAAAGGCCTGATTTGATCAAAAAAGGTTAACTGTAATCTATAATGATAATAATGCACTTTTCTACTTTTTATATTTTTATTTTTCTTCTCTTATACTACTTTTCTACCAGTCTTTTCTCTGTCTGGATAAGATCCGCAATCCTTCTGTGTGATATCTACTCTGTGTACTCTGTTCATGAGACCCACTCTCGCTGTTATCTGCTGAAGAGATCCATTTTTACTGTGTTCTTTAGATGAGACCCACTCTTGCTGCACTATCTGGATAAGACCACTCTTTTTCTGATCTTTCTGGCTGAGATCCACTTTGGCTGCTCGTTCTGAATACGATTGCCTCCTTAACACTTGAAAGCAAAATCAGCTTTCTCTTCTAATAATATCCTGTCTAGCTGCAAAGATATCTTTACTTGCTGATGCATCTGAATGAGGTCCACTAACATTGCTTCTGAATGAGATCAACTGTGTTCCTTCTGCATGTAGATTGGTTGTCTTAGTCTTCCTCAGTGTGATCTTCCATCCTCTCTGTTTTTGCATGGAGTCCACTCTCACTGGTCTTTCCGCTTGAGAAACATTTTTTTTTGTTAATTCTGCATGAGATTTCCCACCGCCTTTTTTGGCTAAAGTTCTTCAGCTTGCTCCTACATGAGTATATTTCGTTCAAACTGGTTTTGTGGTTTATTTACAGCCGGCAGAGAACTCAAAGTGGTGGTGAACACCAATGATCCGGATTATGAGCATGTGTATTCCATAGAGGATTACCACGAAGGCATGGACGAGGATGGGACCGAGAGCACTCTGCTGTCTGATGGTCGGTATTTAAATATTTTATTAAATATTGTATCCCTTTAATCATAAACTACATAATGCTCAGCAGAGGGCAAAATACGGCGGACAAAACAAATGGGCAACAACCTACAGATATAGTGGGTTTATTTTAACTTGATTTAAGGGACATTGTAAGCATTGTAACTGCTTCATAGTGCTGAAGTGGTTACAGTGTCTTTAGTCCCCTGGCGCTGTCCTACCATATAGTGTTAAATGTTTTAATGCTAATCAAGAGTCCCCAGCAGCCCATCTCTTCTGGGCTGCTTGAGCTGTGCTGGTTGACTGTGATTGGCTGAGAGTGTCAGTTGACTGCTTTAAACATATAACATCACACATTGCAGATATGAATCGGTATGTCTACAAGAAAGTGTATAATCTCTGCTTTAGCCATTTGTCCAGTGGGGGTGGAGCTATGGGAGGCCAGAGACCCTCATTCAATGTTAAACTGTTGGATAAAAATTAACACTGAATGGAGTGACAGGGCAGTGTGATTTTAGGCACTATAACCAGTTCAATAGGATGAGCTAGTTATAGTGCCTACCATGTACCTTTAACCTTCCGAGGCCTGTGGAAGTAATAATTTGTAATCAGGAAGTAATAATTTGTAATCTTAAAAAGAGAGATAAAAATGTTAAAGTTAATTTGCTTATCTTCTGTTCTGTTGACAGCCTGCTAGAGTCTGTAGGAGCCTTGTGTGTGTGATTGAATTTCAATTAACAGAGTATGAAATAAGAACTAAACATATTGTGAAGTCAGATCTGATTGGGAAATTAAACTGCGAGTCACAGCCAGGAAGGATGTGACTTGAGCTGCATAAACTGAGACAAAAGTGAGATAACTGAGCAGTGAGACTGCAGGGACATGATCTATGCACCAAAATTGCTTCATTGAGTTAAAGTTGTTTTGGTGCTTAGAGTGGTTCCTCCTTATATAATCTACTGTTAAAATACTTGATTTAGCTCTTTAAAAAGTTATGGCCTTGATTTAATATTTTTGGATAAACTTTTTAAATGATATCATATTTTTGTAAATAGAAAAATATTTTACAATTTTGATATTTTTCTATATATTGATAAAAAAATAGAATTTTTTTACATTTGAATATTTTGAAAAAATATTTTTTTTTAAAGGTGTATCCAAAAATTTTAAATCAAGGCCTATGTTAGCAGATTCACTGGATATCATTAACTATGAACTATACTTTTAGGCTCTCTGAATGAGACTGCACACACATTAATAGGGTTCGGGTTCTTATTTTCAGCTCAAATTGAAAGAATTTTTTCCAGTGGGGTTGAAAAAAAACCAAAACACTGCAGTACCACATGACTACTAGAGGTGCCTAAATATAAAACCGATTCCAACTGGCTCAATTCTCTCTATAATTCTTTTGTTCTTTTTCTTTTTCCGTTATTAATGAGTACTAATGATCTGTACTAAGCTACTCAAATCACATGGGGATTGTATGTGTGTATCAAAACACTTGTAATGTCAGATCTTTGATGTGGAGACCTTGGCATACAACATATTGTATATATGATTTCGTTCACATATTACACATAAAAATTATTAAAATATTTAATGTATATTGTGATATATTTAAGCAGATTTTAAGACATTTCTTCTCGTCTGAGAGATGTTTGTGTGTAATTACAGATAAGACAATACCAACAGCGACTGTTACTCATGAACGAAGGAAAAGAGATACTTCAGAATACGGTACTAATTACATGGCAGTGTTATCTTTTTTCTAGTGCTTGCCCATCATACTGTCCAACCCTGGTGGTTAGCCAAATGCTATCAGCCTATCATTGCCATCCAGATTAGACAAACCTGCACTTGATAATGCAGATGGATCATTTTCAAATTAGCAGTGCAGCTCAAGAGTGGGTGGGTTATGGTTTACAGGGAGAGCACTGGTTTCTTCCATAGTTCTCCAGAATGGTTTGATGAAAAAGTGTTTGATGCAATTATAGCACCATAACTATAATACTTAGTTGTATTAGTAATCATAATTAGAGTGTATCTTTAAATGGCTTCCCCTGTTCCAAACCATTCAACCTGAAATGTGGTCAGAGTAATAAGGTTCTAATCACTGGAACCACATGATTGTTTGTACTAGGCTTCTGAATGCCAGAAAAATTGGTTCGGCCAAACCACTCTTTCTAAAAAGAAGGTTTAGATTGGGACCTCTGATATTCGTTGATTTGATGGTTGGGCTTGTCCAAATATCGCCCTTGAAAATGGTTCAGACAAACAAGAAAGGTAGCCAAAATGGACCAATAAGTATACTGCAAAATATATGCATATTTATGTATCTATTTATTTAATTTATTTACTTATTTAATTATCAGTTTTTTTTATTTAAACACAGACAGAAATACCAGAGAGCCATGCAGATTCGTTGTGTTACAATAGTGCTACCCATATTAAGTATCTTCAATCTGTCAGGTTAAACAATGAGGATATCAAAACCAAACCAGTTTAGAGTAAATGAAATATAAAGAAAAGACAGACAAAAGCAAAAAGAGAGAGAAAGATAAAAACTGTCACCCACTGGTGACTTGCAGCAATACTTTCATAAATTAGGTGTAGACAAGTTAATAATTAAGGTCATAATCCAGCCATGGGTCCAGGTTTTGTGGACTTAGGGGAGAGAACCTTGAACCAAGGCAGTAAGTCAATCCATAACATTGTATCCAGTTTTAATTGACCTTAGACTCAAACTCCTTCCTTAAAAGAACACCATTCTCCAGCCATGTGGCAGCCAGTAATCTACAAACTGCTTGTGTTATCTTATTACGTAATTGAGTGGGACAGAAATCCCTCTATTGGACGAGAGGACAGCATCGACCATAGAACCTGGACAGGGGTCTATGGAGCACCTCCTGTAGTAGGCTCTCCACCTCCCACGTGAACATTGCTAGTTTAGCGCATCCCCACTACATGTAAAAATTGGTTCCTCTATGACCACAGCCTCTCCAACAAAGGCCGGAGATTTCCACATGCAATGTAACATCACTGGGGTCGTGTGCCCTCAAAATAGAATCTTATATATTTGTTCTTGGGAGACCATTACGGTCTGGATTGTCCTTTTTTTTAGAGGGACTGGATTGTCCTTTTAAATAAAAATCACTTATGTGTGTGAGTGTATTAATATTAGTGTGTGTATGAGTGTTGGTGTGTATATATCGATGTGAGAATGTGTATATGAATTTGTGTGTATAGGAATGTATGTATGTGTATATAATTGTGAGGGCATGTGTAATTTCCCTAACAAAAGTTGTTAGAGACATTCCAGAGAGACACACAAAAACATTCTACAATTTGTTTGAGGGAGTGCCAACATACATTTCCATTCAGGATGCCAGGTAACCTAGGTATACTTTTTGTGTTAAACCTGGTTATATTGAGATCAACTTAGTGAACAGTGTTTCCACACAGGGGAAGTAGTGCATACTTCGTGAACAGTATAAGAAACAGTATTGCGTAAGGCTAGTTAAACAAATCATGACATTACATATGACGCTTAAGGATAAGCAGTGAGAGAGTATCAATTGGTTGTAGGCATCACATAACTCTGCATGGTTCACATAACTCTGCATGGTTAACTAGGTGGTAGCTTCACCAGTAGCAAGTGACATCTTGACAGTAATGCATATGTATAACAGTGAGATGCTGATATATCTGTCCATATGGTAGGTTCAAATTATGAGAGTTCCTGGTGTGCATGACTTTTATGTAAGAAAGCATGATGGGATAAGCTCGGCTCCCTGGAGTAGCGTAATAAAAATGAACAAGAGACACATAAAAACCTATCGAGATGCATTGTGTTAACTTTAAAATTGTCTCAGACCTTTAGTGGGCTGTTGGGACTAGCCATGAATCTGCATGTGACTCGTGAAGGTTGGAAATCTTAAATGGGCCCTGGTTGAGTCCGTAATGACTGTTGTAAGAGCAATGCAGTGAGATGCTGATTGTGCGCCCATAAGGTAGCTTTAAGTAGCAAGTGGGTCGCATGTATGTTAACAATGGAAAATAAATAGACACAAACAATTTAAAAAACTAAACAAAAAATAAAACATTAAAAATTCCAAAAAAATAAGTAAAAAAATATATTTTCCCAGCCAAGATCTGGATATAGGGGTGTAAAGCCTGCGTGCCGACCACGTCCAGCAAACCTATAGGTATACTTTTTGTAAATACCCAAACATGAGTGTAGGATATAAGGGGGGGAGGGAAATGGGGTTAACAACCTATAATATTACCCTATACAACTGTGCCACTTATATCTGCTATAGATGACCAGTTCTACCATGTACAGCATGGATTGCAAAATGTAGTCACATCAAGGGAATTTTTGAATAGCGAGTGCTGTCGTTTTATTACTGATCACTAGACAGTGTTGTCCATTATCAATTCTAAGTTATTCCCTCAACCTCTAGATATCTGCAGCTTGCCCATGCAGGAGGGAGACTGTGGCAAGTTCACCTTGAGGTGGTATTACAATCGCTTGGTGGGAGAGTGTCGTCCATTTGTGTACAGTGGCTGTGGTGGGAATGCCAACCGGTTCGATGAGAAGGAGCTGTGTGACTTGCAGTGTGTTCATAGGAAGGAAGGTGAGTTGCACGTGGCCAAAACATAGATGCTATTAATGAATGAGCAGCTGGTTCTCTGATAAAATTATTACTTATGGGGCAGATTGATATACAGGGTTATTCACTAGAGTGACATTTCACAGTGAATTCAGAGAGTATTTCAAATTTAAGGCAAGAGTAGCCAAACTGAAAACATAAGTCCCTTACAATTTCTTTCCAGATTAGCTATTTTGACCTTAAATTTAAAATTCGCTTTGGATTCTCAGTTTAATGAATAACATTGATAGTCCATGAAGTGGATATGGTAATTTTCAAGTCATACCTACAACAATGATGGGCATATCTGGACAGCATGCTTTGATGAATCTCCCAAACAGAACTTGGCTATCTATCGTAAGTATTAAAACTAACCTCTAGCACTCCATATAGTGTATCGTAACATTCCCAGTTTGACAGCCACTCATTGACATACGTTCAAGACTTCAAGCTTGGTCCTCTATTGGCAAGTGATTAACTAGTAGAAAGATCTGCCTTTAAAGCAACCAATAGATTTAGGAGTTTCATTGGAATGAATAAACTCATACTTGGTACATATCAGGGACATAAAAGTGTGAAAATACGACCAACTGGGATGGTCCAGAAGAACAAGATGACGGATGCTAGGTTTAAGCTTCTCTGAGAGATGATTACATGAGATATGACTCAGAAAAAGGTATTAGGCAGTTTAATACGATTGAAACAAAGCTATTCAGTATAATCCAACCATAGTTTAGTGTTTTCTCAGGTACGTCATGGAATGACAATTGCATTGAGAAGACATGGGTTGGTCCTCTCTGGACAGATTTTCTGCCTTTGTGGAGGGGAACAGAGGATCAGGTGGGAAGGCTAGAAGGTCCAGCAAGCTTTGTGTGATGCCTCGCCAGGCACTCTGCTCAATAGTGGCTGCTTGAAAGATACCAACTTGTTTTGTGGTTTATTGCACCACTTAAAAAAAGACAAATAATTTCTATTGTCCACTGTACAGGACGTAGTGTCATGTAAGGCATGGGGATTTATTTATCAAATAGTGAGTTGTGATCAAGTAATTTTAAAATTACAAAAATTGAGAACCAAGATTGGAAGCTTGGAAAAAATCTCAATAAATCAACTTATCAGAATTTATTTTTAATTAATTAATTAAAATTAAATGAACTAATCCCTTAATGTGAGTGCTGAACTGCAGAAGATCTGAATTTAATCAGTAGAATGAGAGCTTTTATATCAACCTGTACACTTTAGCCAATCTTTTTTGCTTTTGTGATTTTCAGAAAAACCACAAGACGGAAGCGAACACACTAAGAAAACTGGATTAAATGCATAATGTAATTTTTAAATTTTATGTATGATTGTGAAAACCCCGAAAACTGCAAAGTTTGGAAAGAACTGAGACTTGAGTTCCTGAGCTGTTACATCTGGGAAATATTTGTGTGTTTTTTTTTAAATATTAATATAATTACAGTGGCTGCAACTTGCATTACATGATGTATCGTAGTTGTTTTAATGTTGTTTTTTAGCAGAGAAATGGTGCTATTTTTATACTATTTTTCTACCTAAAGTGAAAGTTTTATCAAGTGATAATGGCTACAGAATTTCCAAATAAATTATTTTGGCCAAAATTACGAAATTCAGTTCAGTAAACAAATGCTATTGATGTCCAAAATAACCATTAATCATGCAAATTGTTTATTATATTTTACCGGTCTATAAACACACCCCAAGAACTAATTGCAATATTTTTTATGACTTTTTTTATGACTCTCCAGCATAAAAAAAAAAACTAGTCAATTGTGTCTATTCTTCAGGTGTCCAATTGTTACAGAGTTCTGCTTCCCTGTTTTTGGTATTTGTTTTATTATTTTTATCTTATTTTTTCCAAATTACTAGTACAGTAGTATTAGTTGTATACACTCACAGTGTTATATGCCATCTCTAAATTGGGGTGACAATTAGTGATGTCCCGAATGGTTCGCCGAACGGTTCGCCGAACGGTTCGCGAACGGTTCGCCACGGACTCATCATTGAGTAAACTTTGACCCTGTACCTGTAACGATACCTTACCTGGGTCCGCCGATCCCGCGCGGCAAGACAGCTTCCCCGGCTACTTCCGGGAGACGGCTCAGCCTCTCGGACGCGCCGACGTCATAATGATTTTTCCGCGAAAATTCAAACGCGGCCACGCTCCCGAACCTTTTGGGGGCGTGGCTTTAAAGTGACACACACATTAGTATAAAAGGGCATTCCTGTCCACACCTCAGTGCCCTAGTGTGGTTCTTGATTGTTCCCCTAGTGCTCTTTTACTGTTTTGCTGTTTTCCTGGTATTTTGACTCTTGGCTTTCGTTCTGACTATTCTCCTATCTGGCTCCCTGACTTTTGGCTTGGTTTTTTCGTATATCCCGATTTCCGTACTCCTTTGACCCTCGGCTTTTTCTTGACTATTCTTTGACGTTAAGTCCGGCCACCCTAAGGTCCGGTATACGTCCCTTTCAGGGTTACCATCTGTGTGAAGGGGTCACTATCGTGACAGTACCTCACAGTCAGCAGACACATTCCAGCCAATCAGCAGCAGACCCTCCCTACCAGACCCTCCCACCACCTGGACAGCATCCATTTTGAAGCTGCATTCTTAGTGAGCTGTCCAGGAGGTGGGAGGGTCTGGGAGGGAGGGTCTGCTGCTGATTGGCTGGAATGTGTCTGCTGACTGTGAGGTACATGGTCAAAGTTTACTCAATGATGAGTCCGCAGCGAACCGTTCGCGAACCGTTTGGCGAACCGGTCGGGACATCACTAGTGACAATTAACAAAGGGGAGTGCAAATTTTAGGCTCCAATAGTCAAGTGGACTATAGATCCTCATACATTACCGTTATTGGGCATTTCCTAATGAAAAATTGAAGGGTACAGCTGGAATTTGCTTCCTCCATTTTTCCTAAAATTGATCGGAACTGTTTAAGGTTCTGTGGATTTTTTTAAAATGTATATTTGATAAATTAAAAAAAATGTAAAACAAAACAAAATTCACAAGTTTTAATATTTAAAGATCCAAAGAAATAGTCCACTGTTAAGGCGGTCCACTGCAGGAAATGTGTTGAGAAACTGTATTTCAACAGACAATTCTGTATACGACAAAGAGACACATTTTAATTGATTTGATAAAAGTTTCACTTTGACGTCTTTCATAGGTGCTAAGTTCTTCCTTTAGGAGCTATTAAAATTTCTGAGCACATGTTTGTATGTAAATATACAGTATCTACTTTTATAATGCTTTATATATATATATCATGTGGTTCATTAACAAGAACCTACAAAAATATGTAAATCAGGGACTTTTTATGGTGCTACTGTAACTCCTGCCAAGCATATTGCTTGAAATAATGTTGCAAATAAGTCCGTGCCTTGTTGTGCTATTGCGTTTTTTCGCATCCTGTTAAAAAAGAAAAAAAAATCTTGTCTGTTAAGCCATTTTAATAGTTGTGTTTTGACAATTATTATTTTAATGTTAAGTCCCACATTGTAAACCTTGCAGTGCCAAAAGGAGGAACTATGTTTCAAATCAGGATTAATTTCATTTTTCCATGTCACTAAGTGTCCCTTTTATTAGTGAAAATTAACAATTCTTCAATAAAGAACCTTTGATTTAAATGAAAAATATGTAAAACACAAATTTGACTGACTACTTTTAATATTTTGGCCTAGAGTTGTCACTTTTTTTTGTACAAAAGATATCTCCTATTTGGCAACTCTGTCTGGAGCCTTCAAAACATTACAGAGATGTGAAGAAATAGTGTTGGGGAAGGCAATCTTTGGAATTCTAGATGTTGTGGACTATATCTACCATAATGCTCTTACAGTCATAATGCTGGCAAAGCATCAGGAGGACTCTAGCTCACAACATATGGAATGCCAAAGGTTGCCTACCCCTTAAAATTGTGGATGAACATGCTTGGACCTCCTAGCTGCAGGTGGCAGCACTGATTTATAAACTGTATTTATATATTCTGGTACAGGATCTAATTTCCAGTCATCCTGAACTAAAAATTTTTGGGAAAAGGGACAATAACTTATTTTAAAGATCTTAACATTTATGGTTACTGAGAGTTCTGTAAATAAATAAATAGATAAGCAATAAGCTAAAAATGTGACTTCCTCGGGCAAAACTGAGACACATTACTCTGTGCATACTACTTCCCAAGTGCCCCTATTTAGGAGGGACAGTCCGTATTTTGCGTCCAAATTTTTCTGTCCCTCTTTTCTATTCTAACGTGTCTCTTTTCTAGGAGCTCCATATTGCTATAGAGTTTTTCACATTTTTCTGAATAAGGGGTGAGGGGTACAGAAAGGAAAGGATCCAGAAGGTTATAATTGGATATAATGTACATTGAGTGTTCTCGATAATTATACATAGTTCAATATTAAGCAGTAGTAAAAGTTCCAAAGTCAGTATTTTGGAAGGATATGTCCAAGTTGTTAAGGGAATTAAAAGGGAAATAAAATAATCTGTGTTCTCTGTAACTGAAGTCAGTTTCGTCCGATGCAACTTAGTATCCAATCTTAAATCAGAAAAGATACTAAAATAGCGTAATTCAGTAGTGATGTCACAAACATAACATTTTCGGTTCGCGAACGGCGAACGCGAACTTCCGCAAATGTTCGCGAACCGGGCGAACCGCCATAGACTTCAATAGGCAGGCGGATTTTAAAACCCACAGCAACTCTTTCTGGCCACAATAGTGATGAAAAAGTTGTTTCAAGGGGACTAACACCTGGACTGTGGCATGCCGGAAGGGGATCCATGGCAAAACTCCCATGGAAAATGACATAGTTGATGCAGAGTCTGGTTTTAATCCATAAAGGGCATAAATCACCTAACATTCCTAAATTGTTTGGAATAACGTGCTTTAAAACATCAGGTATGATGTTGTATCGATCAGGTAGTGTAAGGGTTACGCCCGCTTCACAGTGACAGACCAAACTCCCCGTTTAACGCACCGCAAACAACCGCAAACAGTCCATTTGCACAACCGCAAACTCCCCATTTGCACAAGGTTGGATACCAAGCTAGCCATGTCCCATTCCTTGTCCTCACTGATGTCATTGAAGGTCTCTTCCTCCACCCAGCCACGTACAACACCAAGGGTCCCCAAAAGGTGACAACAAGCTGTGTTTGGTCTTTCACCTCCTCAAAGCCACCTTCCTCCTCTGACTCCTCTTCTTCAGACTCCTCTCTCTGCGTTGCCTCTCTCTGCGTTATTATAAGGTGTGTTAAGTACTACTATTCCTATCAGTTTAATCCCTGTTACGTCCCCTATCAGGGGACGTGTATATGGCATCGATTTTAGGAACCGGGAAATGGAAAAAGATGCTTGGTCGGTCCTCCTACTTCAAATTTGGGGCACTGCGCTTGCAATCTAATGTGTCACCAGATAGGAGTGCTGTGTTAAGTAGTACTATTCTTATCAGTTTAATCCCTGTTACGTCCCCTATCAGGGGACGTGTATATGGCATCGATTTTAGGAACTGGGAGACGGAAAAAGATGCTTGGTCGGTCCTCCTTCTTCGAATTTGGGGCACTGCACGTGCAATCTAATGTGCCACCAGATATGAGTTGCACTGGTGTGACACTGTGCCCTGGCAGGCCCTGAAACGCACACATGTGAAGGAAACTGACTGCTATTATATTACAGTCCAAAAAGTTTTTTTTTTTGCTAAATGCAAGCTATTGTGACACCGGATATGAGTGGTGGCACTGGGCAAGTGGGCACAGTATACGCTGTGAGCCTGACACACACACTGGCAGACTACTAACTGCTATTCAATTTATTACATTCAAAATTGTATTTTTTTTCTTAAATGTACACTACTGTTACACCAAATATGAGTTGCACTGGTGTGACACTGTGCCCTGGCAGGCCCTGAAACGCACACGCGTGAAGGAAACTGACTGCTATTATATTACAGTCCAAAAAGTTTTTTTTTGTTAAATGCAAGCTATTGTGACACCGGATATGAGTGGTGGCACTGGGCAAGTGGGCACAGTATACGCTGTGAGCCTGACACACACACTGGCAGACTACTAACTGCTATTCAATCTATTACATTCAAAATTGTATTTTTTTTCTTAAATGTACACTACTGTTACACCAGATATGAGTTGCACTGGTGTGACACTGTGCCCTGGCAGGCCCTGAAATGCACACGTGTGAAGGAAACTGACTGCTATTATATTACAGTCAAAAAAGTTTAGTTTTTTTTAAATGCAAGCTATTGGGACACCAGTGAGTGAGTGGTGGCACTGGGCAGGCCCTGAAATGCACACTCATGAAGGAAACTGATGGCTATTATATTACAGTCCAAAACGTTTTTTTTTTTTTTAAATGCACGCTATTGTGACACCAGTGAGTGAGTGGTGGCACTGGGCACGCCCTGAAACGCACACGCGTGAAGGAAACTGACTGCTATTATATTGCAGTCCAAAACGTTTTTTGTTTTTTTTAATGCAAGCTATTGGGACACCAGTGAGTGAGTGGTGGCACTGGGCAGGCCCTGAAACGCACACTCGTGAAGGAAATTGACTGCTATTATATTACAGTCCATAAAGTTTTGTTTTTTTTTCAATGCAAGCTATTGGGACACCAGTGAGTGAGTGGTGGCATTGGGCAGGCCCTGAAACGCACACTTGTGAAGGAAACTGACTGCTATTATATTACAGTCCAAAAAGTTTTGTTTTTTTAAATGCAAGCTATTGTGACACCAGTGAGTGAGTGGTGGCACTGGGCAGGCCCTGAAACGCACACTCGTGAAGGAAACTGACTGCTATTATATTACAGTCAAAAAAGTTTAGTTTTTTTTAAATGCAAGCTATTGGGACACCAGTGAGTGAGTGGTGGCACTGGGCAGGCCCTGAAACGCACACTAGTGAAGGAAACTGACTGCTATTATATTACAGTCAAAAAAGTTTTGTTTTTTTTAAATGCAAGCTATTGTGACACCAGTGAGTGAGTGGTGGCACTGGGCAAGTGGGCACAGTATATGCTGTGAGCCTGACACACAGGCTGGCAGGCAGGCAACTGCAATTACATTACACAGAAAAAAAAAAGCAGACTGATGTTCTAGCCCTAAAAAGGGCTTTTTGGGGTGCTGTCCTTACAGCAGAGATCAGATGAGTCCTTCAGGACTGTAGTGGGCACTGAATACACCAGTCTAGCTATCAATTTCCCTATCAAATCAGCAGCAGCTACACTGTCCCTCCTCTCACTAAGAATGCAGCTTCACAATGAATATAAAATGGATGCTGTCCAGGAAGTGGGAGGGTCTGGGAGGGAGGGTCTGCTGCTGATTGGCTGGAATGTGTCTGCTGACTGTGAGGTACAGGGTAAAAGTTTACTCAATGATGATGAATAGGGGGCCGACCGAACAGCGCATATGTTCGCCGAACAAGCGATGTTCACCAGGAACTATTCGCCAGCGAACCGTCCGGGACATCACTATAATTCAGTAACAGTTTATTTCCCATACAAAAAAAAAACCCTTAATAAGAACTCTTACAGGATATAGTAGTGGAACTTATTTCTAAGTGCCTCTGTATAAGCATTGGTACAATACAGTGTTGATCATGCTCTCCTCCTTCAAACTCTTCAATCGCTCGGTCTCTGTGACTCTGTCCTCTCTTGGTTTTCCTCCTATCTCTCCAAACGCTCATTCAGTGTCTCCTTTTCCAAGGATACCTCCTCCCCTTGTCCTGTATCGGTTGGAGTTCCCCAAGGGTCTCTCCTTGGTCCCCTTCTATTTTCTCTTTACACTGCCTCTCTTGGCAAGCTTATTGCCTCTTTTGGATTCCATTACCACCTGTACGCTGATGACACTCAGATATACCTCTCCTCCCCGGACCTCTCCCCTGCCGTCCTGCAACGTGTCACTGCTTGCCTTTCTTCCATCTCTGACTGGATGTCCTCATGCTTTCTGAAACTTAACCTCTCTAAAACTGAACTCCTTGTCTTTCCTCCTCCTAATACTGATCCTCCTCTCTCGCTCTCCCTTCAAGTCAGTGATATCCACATAAGTCCATCCCTGCAAGCACGCTGCCTTGGCGTCATACTTGACTCTGGTCTCACCTTTGAGTCTCACATCCAGTTTGTTGCCAAGTCCTGTAGGTTCCAACTCAAAAACATAGCCCGCATTCGCCCCTTTCTTACGCAAGATGCTACCAAGGAGCTTGTCCATGCTTTAGTAATTTCCCGCATGGATTACTGTAACCCTCTCCTGATTGGTCTCCCCAAAAGCCGTATTGCCCCGCTACAGTCTGTAATGAATGCTGCAGCTAGACTGATTTTCCTCTCTAGTCGGTCCTCTCACACCTCACCCCTCTGCCAGTCCTTACATTGGCTCTCTGTATGCTATAGGAGTCAATTCAAAGTGCTAACCCATACATTTAAAGCACTGAACAATTCTAGCCCCTCTTATATCTCTTCACTAATCCATAGATATGCCCCTCCTCGTACCCTACGCTCTGCCCGTGACCACCTCCTGACCGCTGCTCGCACCCGTACGGCCAACTCGCACTTACAGGACCTCTTGCGGGCAGCTCCTCTCCTATGGAATAGCTTGCCTACTGCCATCAGACTCTCCCCTAGTCTTCAATCATTTAAGAAGGGCCTTAAAACCCATCTCTTCAGGAAAGCTTATGGACTCCCAGAGTAATCTCTACCTTACATACCTGTCTCCTGCTCTCTCCTATGGGACAGTGCTTTGCTCTCTCCTCCAGCTCTGCTTCACTCCTACTTGATATTTCTTGTCCTAATGTTTCTAATACCCCACCTCCTATAGTCTGTAAGCTCATTTGAGCAGGGTCCTCTTCAACCTATTGTTCCTGTAAGTTTTCTTGTAATTGTCCTATTTATTGTTATCCCCCCCTCTCAAAATATTGTAAAGCACTACAGAATCTGTTGGCGCTATATAAATGGCAATAATAATAATAATAATAATAATAGCCGGAATATTGTTGGTTACCGCTCTGTTGATGCATGTATGCAGATCGGTCCTGTGCACTCAAACCGATCTCCTTGCAGAGACGCCAGCTGTCAGGTACTGCTGTAGTGGTCTCACAATTCAAAATTAGAAATTCTATGTGTTGTATAGTGCCTTAGTGCACTCTCTTATTCATTTATTTTTATTTATTTTGCGCTCTCTTATTCGTTTAAATCATTAAAGGAACACTATAGTCACCTAAATTACTTTAGCTAAATAAAGCAGTTTTAGTGTATAGATCATTCCCCTGCAATTTCACTGCTCTATTCACTGTCATTTAGGAGTTAAATCACTTTGTTTCTGTTTATGCAGCCCTAGCCACACCTCCCCTGGCTATGATTGACAGAGCCTGCATGAAAAAAAAAACTGGTTTCACTTTTAAACAGATGTAATTTACCTTAAATAATTGTATCTCAATCTCTAAATTGAACTTTAATCACATACAGGATGCTCTTGCAGGGTCTAGCAAGCTATTAACATAGCAGGGGATAAAAAAATCTTAATTAAACAGAACTTGCAATAAAGGGATCTCTTTACAGGAAGTGTTTATGGAAGGCTGTGCAAGTCGCATGCAGGGAGGTTTGAATAGGGTTCATAAACAAAGGGATTTAACTCCTAAATGGCAGATGATTGAGCAGTGAGGCTGCAGGGGCATGTTCTATACACCAAAACTGCTTCATTAAGCTAAAGTTGTTCAGGTGACTATAGTGTCCCTTTAAGCAATAGTAAACAATAGTAGTCAATGACATTCTTGTACAGGTAAAGTTTTCGTTTTGTTTTCTGTCACAAGGTATATTAGTGTTTACATTTGTTATGGCAATTTAGTATACTCTAAATGTGTGGGCAGTCCTTTTTTGATATTCCTTATGTGTTCTGACACTCTTCAGGGATCTTTTGGTTCTCCCTACGTATTGCGTTGGACAGGGGCATGTCAGTAAATATTGTACCCCGTTGTGTTACAATCCATGTCCGATATCAATTGATATTCTTTCTGGTCATCTAGGGAATGGAATTTATTTTGGATATGATCTAGATTGGGATTATTTTTACATCCTATGCATTTTTTGCATCTAGTAAAACCTTTCTTCTATGTTTTCCTAGTGTCACAGGAGTGGTTCTTAGAGTTGTCTGTTGGTGCCAGCATGAGTTTCAAATTGGAGGGTTTGGGAAAAAAATAATATTTGGTCGGTCATCCAAAATTTGATCAAGCATGTGATCACTCCTTAATATGTCCCAGTGTTTGGTTAATACGTTTTTGATATTTTGAAATTGGTTACTGAATTTCGTTATAAACGCCTGGGCTCTATGATGGTTTTCTGATTTTGTATTCTTTTTTGCAAGTGTTTCCTCTCTTGGTATGGATATAGCTTTTTACTGCCTTTTCTAGGAGCGGTTCTGGAAATCCTTTCTTTTTAAATCTCTGTTTCATTTCTTGCATTTGGCTATGACAAGTTTCCAACTCAGAGCAATTCCTCCTTATTCTTCTAAATTGTCCATAGGGTATATTCTCAATCCAAGTGCGTTTGTGATAGCTATTAAAAGGTATAAAACTGTTGCAGTGCACACTTTTCTTAAAAGTCTTTGTGTGTATTCTTCCATTCTTGATGTAAATCTCCAAATCTAAAAATTCTATGTGACTCGTGGAATGGCTGAATGTAAATTTTAAATTATTGTTAAGATATGTTTTAAAATTTTCAAGTGATTCCATGGTCCCCTTCCAGATAAAAAAGCAATCGTAGATGAATCTTCACCATAGGAACAGTTTTGCGCCAAGAGGGCAGTGGTTCCAAATGAATTTCGTCTTCCCACTTGCCCATAAATAGATTGTAGTAGCTTGGCGCAAAACGTGTTCCCATGGCAATCCCTTCTAGTTGTAAATAAAAATGATCATCAGACCAAAAATAATAGTGGCTTAAAATAAATGTTACACACTGTATTAAAAAATCAATCTGGGGGGGCGGGGCCTGACATCAAGGGGAGACGGACGCCATTGCCCTGAGCTCCGGGAAATCTCACCCTAATCCGCCGGATAACTCCACCATCCTGCAGAAACCCGGGCAGCACACTACGCTGTATACCTCAGCACATCCGAAGGCACCAGCAGATGCCGTTCTTTTCATCCGCGGGCTCCAACACACGGCACCGCGGCAGTAAGGCACACCACGTGAGCGGGAGACAGCAAGGCCTTGCCTAGGAGCTGCGGCTTTGTACCAACTGCGACCCGGAAGGCTGGATACCCGGTTTCCAAGGTGAGATGGGCCGCAAATCACATAGACAGCCCTCACTCACCCAAAAACCCCAGAGGAACATAAGCCAGATGCTCCTAACGACCAACCCCACACGTGACACGGCCCGCAAAATGGCCTTACCTGCACCCTCAGACGAGGAGGACCCACCTGACAGCCCTCCAAGAAACCCCCTGCCCCTACAGGAACCACAGGACTGCACCCCGGCCTCTAAAAGTGACATCCAGGAGATGCTGGCAGGGCTACAAACTAACCTCAGACAAATGTGGAAAGCGGACTTAGCATCACTTACAACTAAAGTCCAGGCAGTAACCACAAGACTGCAGGCAACTGAAAACGACGTAACTATCCAGAAACAGAACCTCCACACAGTCGAAGAGAGTGTACAAAAGCTACAGGCCACACAGGCAAATATGACCAGGAAGATAATCCTGCTGGACGACAAAGGCAGACGCAAAAATCTCAAGATCAGAGGAGTTGCGGAATCGATACCACTAGAGGAATTACCTCACTTTATTAGACGTCTTGCGGAGGCAGTGTTACCAACCAGACAGGCCAAAACCTTCGGATTCAATGGGATTCGATGGGGTCTACAGGATCGCCAAATCCCCACAAGCACCAAACACAGCCCCACGTGACCTTATACTGGGGTGCCAAAAAATGTCTGACAAGCTTGGTCTACTGGCAGCTCTGAAGGGAAAAACACCCTATGACTTCGAACAATGCAAATTATCCTTCTTCCAGGACTTAAGTAGGGCTACGCTAATGTGGCGAAAGAATATGCAAGTAGTAACCAAGCCCCTCTAAACAGCAGGAATCGCATACAAAAGGGCTACGCCAGAGACGCTCTGGGTTACAAAAGATGGACTGCACTACAAGGCCACAGGCCCACAAGACGGACCAACGCTACTCACAGCACTAGGACTCACCCAGCATACTTCGGACTCTGCGATAAAGTCTAACCTTTCATCACGACCCACACGCTATGCAGCAAGCTCATCATAAGGAGAGAAGAGGAGTGCACCGACCTGAGCCTGCTATCACGGACCACACACACAATATGATACCAGTTAATGTTGTTATAACTATGTGTTTTTATCTTGCTAAGCATTAGCCTGTTCGGTCCCACCCGTTGAAACTATAACTACATAATATACTGTACTACACGCACCTCACAGACCAAAGGCCATAGAGGCAGCACACTCACGCTACACCACCTGCAGTGCAGAGGTGGTTAAGTCGTCGTCGTCCCCCCACAGCCCCAGGGATACAGGAGCACATCTAGCATAGGAGCCCACTCCAACCGCCCCACCGAAAACATAGAGCTATCATCCTAAAAATGGCAACACACTGGCCCAGACAGGCAGCACAAACCACCCAAGCTCCTACTTGAAGAGACCCAAACTCCCAAGAGCCCACTACACAACTACAACCCATTCAAGACCTAGTCTAAAACACCAAGTGCAAAACACCTAGACAGCAGCGCAACAACACCTGAAGGGACCCTGGTACAGCCCAACTAGCACCAAAACATGCTACAGACTTGGCCAACTTACACGACCCCTCTATGACTCACAGAACCAAGTCCCTATCACGACTAACTAGCACCTAAAGGCAACACCTAACCAACAAGATCCAGGCCTTCATATATTTTTGGCCACACGACCCGACACCTAGAGAGCTGCGAACCCCACATAGATGAGTGGATCCCACTCTCCCTTTTTCGAACTAGATCCATACCTTGTTATAACCTATCAGCCCCTCTAAACAAAAATGTGTAAAATGTGCCTCCACAAAACCCTATGTTACTTCTATTGAGCCATAAAATTGTGCGGCAGGGCTGTCGTGGCTCAACGCACTGGTTTGTCATATCCACTTGCACAAAAAATAAAGAATTTTTTTTAAAAATCAATCTGATCGTTCTTTAATTCGGAGTAGGTGGCAAGTGAATATTAAATTGCTTCACAACCTTGAAAATGTTCTATCACAGTGTATAGTGAAGCGACGTCTGCTGTTACCAAAATCATACCTTCCTCCCAGTTGATGTCCGCTAGTAGGTTGAGAATTTGAGATAAGATTTGAGTTGATGGATTAAGTTTTGTAGGTATTGGTCCACATATTCAGATAGATTGGAAGTTAAGGAACCTATCTCTGATATGATCAGCCTACCAGGGGGATTCTGTAGTCTCTTGTGTATCTTGGGCAAATGATAAACGATAGGAATTCCAGGGTGAAGAATATATAGATATTTGTACTCCCTCTCACTTAGAATTCCTCTTTCCTTGACATATTCTGTTGGGGATAAAATCAGCCTGGCCCTTTGTGGATGATGGATATTTGCCAACTCATACAGAGCTCTGGAAATTGGAAATGAATAGCAGAGACGTGTTCAATAACCAATTCAAATTGTATTCATACGTCAGTTATATTTATACCCCATTTTCATAGCAGGATGGGAGGGGGAAAAATGAGCATATGGGCGTGACAATGACATTGTTTTTCACAAGTTATAAACATCTGTTTTTAGTTATAATTCGATGTTACATAATGTATGCATATTGGATAAAACCCAGATGATTACAAATACCGAAATCTTGGACAATTAACAAGGTCATTCCAGAATCCTTATCATGTCATGTCATGTCATGTCATGTCATGTAAATAACAAAATCATGTTCCAATAACATCTCCCGTAAATAGATAAGTCATTGTGACATGAGATACAATTCCAAATTTATTCTTGATTCAAATTAACCCTTACATGAACAGTTAGGATATAGAGCAAAATGGATATTCATATCCTACAATTCCTCTCTTTAGATCATATCGTGATCTACCTTATGGAATATCCATGGGAGGCCTGCGGCAGAGAAACGAAAGGAGGTATATTCAGACGTGCTAATCACGTCTGCGGGACTTTCCTTATTTCTTCACCTCGATTTCCCCCATTTGCTCTATGCCGTAGGTTTTCCCTTTAAGAGGAGATCGAGCTGTCGATTTTCAGCTTCTGTAATCATCTGTTGTACACATCTTTTAAGTGTACAAGTTAAATATTTCAAACAGCTGACATCTTAACCAATTTTAAACATACTGCACATCATGTTATCTGTAACTTGAGCCTTGGATCAAAACAGGCAAAGTGTATTATTCCTAACAACGGGAATATTATTACTATAATTTACAACGTAAACACATATAATCAAAAATGGGAATAAAATCTATTTCCCCTCTTTGGACCAGGGTTTTGGATTACCAGTCCACCCAGTGAACTTGGGTCAGGTCAAAAATCCCAGTGGCAAAAACTCATAATTGAGAAAAAAAGCACATCTGGGTAAATTCTAAGTGAGGGCCATGACTGTGTAAACATGTCATCCCCTCACGTTGACAGCATTAGTGACTTATAAAACCTGCACTATGTAAGTAAATAGCTCAGGTATCGGGATTGGGAAACACTTCTTGATTAGTTTGAAAAGGCCCACTTACATATTAAATCATAAGATCATTTCTAATCAGTTTGCAATTCTAGCAATAATCCCAATCATGACCTTGCGTCCTATGCCTCCTAATCAAATCCCTATTTCGATAGTCCAGTCATATCCACACTTAATACATTGGAATCCATCCTTGGTACACTCAACATACATCAATGACACACATAGTACATCCATGCCTGAGTAAGCTAACACTTCCTCTCTCTCCGGCTAACTCTACAAAAATAAAAATAACAAAATAGTTCAATAGTCCAGCATAGTCCAGAAAAATATTATAAGTCTTTCAAGGAGTATAAAGAATCTTAGACACCATAAACTTTGTTCCATAATCTTAGACACCATAACATAGCTAAGGGTAGCAATATGGCTGACAACAAGACAATGTCAGCTTCCACATAGTTCTTAATTCTTCTGTTTGCTGGATGTTCACCACAATACTCTGTGCAACACCCCAATTGTTGAAAGGGTAATACAGAAATAGCGGCATTAGACAGCACTGCATCTTCAGGACTTTCCAAGTTAGTTTATGTCCTCATAAGTAAGCATCTCAGTTTCTTCGGCCAGCATGGTTTTTGACCAAACAGATTTAATTGCAAAAAAGGTAGGTCAGCCAGAGAGATTGGTGTGTAGTCCCAAATATCAGGCAGCACAAATACTCCAGTACGGTCTCTATAATCATACAAACACAAGGATCAGTACGACATCAATAAATTAATTATCTAGGCTAAACTCAAATTAGAGACTAAAGTTAAACTCTTAACTAGTGTAACATGTACGTCTCTCAGTTTTGTTTATGTCCTTTATAAAATTTTAATACATAATTTCCCTTTAAAATGCCTTGTATGGATGAGAGAAGCACTCATTCTATATAAATGCTTGTTGAGTACTAAAACACTAACATATACATATTGGTATAATTCCCAATAAAATGCTGTTCTTAAACTTAAACCTTGATTTGATAATCTCAATTAATTACTTTAATAAAATTTTGTGGACCCTGATAACATCTTTGGAAACCGAAACCTTTTATAGATCCCGATGTGTGTGATCATGTTTTAATACATGTTGGAACCTCCATACAGTTATCCCACTTAAACAATATATTTTTTTCCAGAACAACTAGGAATGAAATAGGAGAAACAAAATAAATTACTATTGTTCTAAAGTGCTTTGTTTAATACAGGTTTCGGAAGAGTTGTCTTGCTGTGTTGCAAGTGGCCTCTGATAAGGAAGGGACAGCAAACTGTAGACATATGTTATATTAAGTTGCTCTCACTTGTCAGGTCTTGGAAACCCACTTAATTTATTGCAGATGCCTCTATTATACCACTTTACAAATTGACTAAGCATAATTATTATCCTATTTTATTTTAGTTATTTCACATTGCACAGCCTATGCAAACAATGTCTAGGTCCCAACTTCAGCTTGTACATCCTCTAAGAGCCAGCATTAATACTGTTTTATCTATCAAAACTATATATAAAGTATTAAAAACATGAACCATCTGTGTATTAGGCTGAGGTTGTTGGGTGTGGGTATAGCTTGAAAGTTGTGGTTGGTATTGAGGAACCTGCCAGGGTGGGAGTCCTTGAATGCCATGCCAGGTTGACCAGGAGAACCGGGTTCACCACAAGCACCTTTGGGTGAATCCCTGCTATCCATAATTAAAACAGTGCTGAAGTTACCATCTCTACAAAAGTTAAATCCTTTGATCAAATTCTCTACCTCTGCCTCTAAAACTTTTCTGATTCAATCTATCACCTCCAAACTTTCTTTGTCTCGCCTGCTTAAGATCACAATCCTTTTGTGACCGATACAACATACTTTTCCCTCTTTCTTTATATCCAAAACAACCTGCTGTATCTTTCTCATGAATCTTCCCAAGAAATTCAGTTCAAAGAGGGCCAGTCACAGACCAACAGTTTGACCAAAAGTGAACAAGGAGGAAGCATATTCCATATGAAGGTCGAGATGACTTAACTCACACCCCCTCTTTGTGTACACCTATTTGTGTACCACACAGATATAATATTAATAGGCTTTTGAAGATTTATTGTGCATGTATAGCACGGTCTAGGGGTGTATACATAAACAGTGAAAGCAGAGTCTTCACATAGGGTTTGCAATACTGACAGTCTGTGTCATAGGTGTAATACAGACATGCGGTTAGGAACTTTTCCATTGTCAGAACACTAATATATTGCAAATATTTAAATCATATTGCAGCTGTTTCCTATACCTGCAAGGATATGGTTTTAATACTTCAATTGAGTTCAAATTGAGTATCAAAAATTCTAACCACAAAAACTAAACTTTATATGCTTATCAAAATGAGTTTAACCCCTTAGCAATTTAATAGGGTGACCTCTTCCCATAGTATGGTTCCTTTTATTATTATTATATTATTTATTCTCTTCTGGGTCTGCAAAATGCTTTCAATATACCAATACAAATATAATACAGTAGTTTAGAATTGCCTCAAAAGAAATTATCTGATCTCTATTAAAAATACCATTTCATCATTTTCCTATAATCAATGAGGCATACTAGATGAATCTTAATCTTGGAAAAAACCAATCCTATACATCCATAATTTTTCTTGTTATATAACCATATAACATAACACATTTTTCTTTTCTTAAATAATGCAATGCACTTTAAAAGTAGCGTTAACTCTAAATACTCCCCTAATAATACTGAAACGTGGATCCACGATTTTGAAAAGCAAATGATATATTTTTCTTTTTCTTTCCCAGGGACCCCTTTCTTGTTGGCTGATCAGCGGTTTTTTAATCTGTTGTAAAAAGACACTAAAGGCTTGCGTTAATGACATGCAAATATTCTTTAAATATTCTTCATACTCATTGTAATATCACACATCATCTTATAGCACAGAAAACATGTAGCAGATATCCAGCAGACATGCCAATACAAAAAGCATATTCATGGACAGGCAATTAACTCAATCCAAAATAAATTAATAAATGTCACACTATGTGACAGACATAATTTGGTTCTCATATTTGTGCATTATGCATGTCTGCAAACAATGCAAGCAGTACTGCTTTAAGATTAGATCAGAGCACCTGGCAACTGGACAGGAAAGTCAAATTTTGGCAGGAAGTCCATTATTGCAACAGAATTTTGGAAATCAGCTAAAATTTACAAAAACAGACTCCCTCTTTTTTTCTTTCTTAAGACTACAACTCATATTGCTCTTGGACTAGTATTCAATAATAAATCAGTTATTTAATAGATTATTACGCTGCCATTTTCATCTGTATCAATACTAAGACAAACTTATTCAAATATAATTTAAAATAACACAGTAAAATACCCATTAACATACATGACAATTAAACTGCGCACTTCAAAATGAGTAACCAAAACAAACATTTATGACAATCATCATTCACACAGAATAAACTTCTAACAGCTGTATTCAGAACATATTATTGTAAGGTATACCAATTTTAGTTTGTATTGGATTTATTTAAGATTTCTGGTACCAAAGGGTTTATTTTTTCTTTTTTTAAAGAAGGGATCCCGTACGGCCATATAACACGTTTGACTTAAACATTTGTATAACACTTGCATTAACCAGTTGCAACATATGTACCCTGTCAATGGAATTTCTCTCTTATACGCTTATAGAACATTTGGACCAGATTACACAGACATGGTATCACCTGCATTTGTCAGAACTCTCAAAGACTCAAAATATTTATACTACTCCATGTTAAAGGCATGGCAAAACTTTGACCGGTCAATTTGAGTTTCCAAAAGTCATATCAACACAGGTAAAAACCTTTGTCCATGGTTTTCTGATCCTACATTCCATGACCAAAATTTCAAACCCACTTCTTCACAGTTTGGGTCACAAGCAATAAAATCTCAGCAACCCCATACAATAATTTACAGAATACATACAATTTAAAGCACATACAACATGTGACGTACTGGAATACTACAAGTTAGCTTACAGCACAATATGAAGCATGTGTTGGAACGCTGAAAATATACATTTTGCTCTCTAATTCATAATCATCTAAATTTGCAACATAAGTTCTCTGCAACAAACACTCAGGGCAGAAAGAATGTGGTGTTTGACGTTTTGAATGAAGTGACTTTTTGTCCCAATATGAAAATAAAGGGCTCATCATATAAACAATCATACATCCCACTCTCATGAAAAAGTGTAGTGGGCTTATAGTACTTTTGACCAAGTATAAAAATAAGGGGCTCATTATGCAAACAAACATACATGCAGAGAAATCATGTTAGTTCTAGAATTTGTACCCCCCCTTAAATAACCTCTAGTTTTTTTCTTATTCATCATCACCTTTACATGTACTTTTGACATTCCCTCAATTAAGACTTTATGCTTAAAATCAGCGTTGCACATCATAAAATAGCACATAAATTAGCAAGCCGGAGTAATGCCAAACATCCATCATACCTTTTAACCCCCCCTTTTTTTTTTTTTTCTTAATAACCATTTTAGTCTGAAAAATTGACATCTACGTTAAATAAATACCACAGTCCACCAAAGACTGGAAATCTGTTTTATAACCTACCAAAGGCAACCTCTACCAAAGAGGGATCTAGGGACGTCTCCCATATGTAAATGTACATCACAGGACATCACAGCCTACCAAAGGCTTGAAATTATTTTTAACACCTGGCCAAAGGTGAACCTCTTACCAAAGAGGAAATGTGCACAATAACTACTACTACCTACCAAAGGCAATCCCCCAACCCGTGGAGTAATAGAAGTCTACCTAAGACTTAACAAAATACCATGTCTACCAAAGACATTATCCTGTGAAAATCCCCTTTAAAAATGTAAATAGTGAAAAACCCCATTAAAACAAGAAATGCAATGTGTGGGAGGATGGCAGAAGCAGGGTCCCCAACCCCTTAAGGACACACAACAGAAATACTCCGTCATGATACCCTTAAATTCCAGAAGTTGTGTCCCCAAGGGGCTAAAGACCCTCTTACCTGCTACTCCGTTCCCAATTGCACCCAAAAACTTCTGACACCAGTTTGTTGGGGATAAAATCAGCCTGGCCCTTTGTGGATGATGGATATTTGCCAACTCATACAGAGCTCTGGAAATTGGAAATGAATAGCAGAGACATGTTCAATAACCAATTCAAATTGTATTCATACGTCAGTTATATTTATACCCCATTTTCATAGCAGGATGGGAGGGGGAAAAATTAGCATATGGGCGTGACAATGACATTGTTTTTCACAAGTTATAAACATCTGTTTTTAGTTATAATTCGATGTTACATAATGTATGCATATTGGATAAAACCCAGATGATTACAAATACCGAAATCTTGGACAATTAACAAGGTCATTCCAGAATCCTTATCATGTCATGTCATGTCATGTCATGTCATGTAAATAACAAAATCATGTTCCAATAACATCTCCCGTAAATAGATAAGTCATTGTGACATGAGATACAATTCCAAATTTATTCTTGATTCAAATTAACCCTTACATGAACAGTTAGGATATAGAGCAAAATGGATATTCATATCCTACATATTCTAGTAGTTCTTTCAATCTTGCAATAAATGATATAGTGGGATCCTTATCCATCTTCTGATATGTGGATATATCTTCAAGTAGTCTCCTATTCTCTTTATTGTAGTCTTCTGTGTTCAAAATGACCAGTCCGCTACCCTTATCAGCTGATTTGATGGTTATGTCGCTTTACTTCATTAATTTCTTCAAGGATAGTCTTTCTTTGTGAGTAAGGTTATCGCCCTTCAATTGCTTGTTGTTATTATTCAGCTTCCTGAAATCAGCTTCCACCATTTTTTCAAATACTTGGATTGGATCACTCTTGACATATTGTGGATAAAAAGTGGAAATAGGGTGCAGATCCGTAGGTTCATATCCTTCTGAAGTGTCTTGAGTATTTAGTGTTTTATCCATAAAAAATTTTGTAATGGTGATTTTACAGATAAATTTGTGTAGATCTATAAATATATTAAAATCAGGATTCTTAGAGGTAGGAGCAAATTTAAGACCTTTTTTAAAAAAGAGATAATTCTTAATAATAATAATAATAATAATAATAATAAATGTATTTTATTTGTATTATAGTTACTGATTTCAGTGAATTAGAGTGAGTTTGCAAGAGGGCTCCACAACTGTGTATTCTCTATATACATAGCATGGTGTGATTCTCCCTCTTGCTACTGTTTGTGGACTATTGGACTATATATTTTCTTTTTTAACTCTGCAGTAACAATTTACTGGTTTTAATTCAGGACTTTCTGCATGGACTTATTTTCAATTAACTTGAAACATTGATATCTATTTTCCTGAATTTATAGTTGTTATTTATTCAATTTATTGAATTTTGACTAGCTCCTGGAACATTTCATTTTTTCTTATAAATGACATACCCATACTTATTTCTATAGGCAGGAATGGTGACCTCCTTCATTTCCAGTCTTGAGCTATTCATATTAGTCATGTGTGTTTAATTGTACTTTTACTCCCTCTATTCCTAGTACCAGACCACCCATTTCTTTACTACAGGCAATTCACATTGTGCTTTTAATAATTTTATTGGTATTCTGTGTTCTTAATATTTTTTTAACAACGTGATAGTGTTTTGTATGCCTGCTTCCTGTGATTCACACATATTGAAATCGAGGTTCATATATGGTTTTGATGGGTCTGTATTCTATTTTGAAATATTTTAGCAGGCTGCTTTTTCCAACAACCCCAAAAAGTCATACTATTTCTTAAAGAAGACACCCGAAGGTATTTCAAAAGGCAAATTTTAAAATCTTAGCATGGGATCATTTTTCCACTAGCTTGTAGTGTAGTGGTAATAAGCATTTTTTTCTGCTTTTTTGACACGTAGTGAGTTTGTACTGTATATTTTGCAAACCTTATGTGTGTTAAGGGTCTCTAATACTTCCTATGTTGCTCAGCTATGTCGTCTAAGCACAGCAATACCTCATATGTACTTTTGCCAGGTATATGTGGACGTTGAAGACACAGCCATTTAAATTTTTTTCAAACTTTGAATTTTTACGCTGTGTCCATACTCCACTTTGGAGTTTTTTTAGTAGGTTGATTATCCCAACTACCCCACACAGGCATACCATTTCTGAAAGAAGACACCCAAGCGTATTTCAAAAGGCATATTTTGAACCTTAGCGTGAAATAATTTTTCCGCTAGCTTGTACCAAGTGTTGTGGTAATAAGCATTTTTTATGCCTTTTTGACACACACGAGTTAGTAATATATATTTTGCAAACCTTACATGTGCTACGGCAGTATAATACATCATATGTTGCTCAGCTATGTCATCTGAGTACAGTTATACACTCATGTATGTACCTTTACCAGGTATATGACAACGTTGAAGGGGCACATTTGAGACACAGCCATTTAAGTTTTCATTTTTACGCTGGGTCCATGCCCCACTTTGGAATATTTTTATTAGGTTGTGTTTTCCAATTACTTCACAAAGGCATACCATTTCCTAAAGAAGACACCCCAGGGTGTTTCAAAAGGCATATTTTAAACCTTAGCTTGGTATTATTTTTTCGCTAGCCTGTACCAAGTATAGAGGTAATATACATTTTTTCCCTTTTTAAAACATTTTTTTTAACTTTTAAAAACTTTTTTAACTTTTAACAATTTTTTTACTATTTCAAAACTTTGTGTAAACTTGAAGAAATGTGAAACTTTTTAAAAGTTTTTTTTATTATGATATTTATTTAAAAAAAATTATTTATCAAACATAATACATATAACAAGTAAATAGCCTACTGACAAAAACAAACTCAATTTACAGTTTACATACATGTGTAAAGTCCTTCAATGACAGTGTCATAAATTCATATTATCAAAATTACCCGGCCATACTGACGTTAAAGATCTAGACATTACATACAAAAACAAACAAAGATGAATCCTGAGGTTAATTTGATTGGTCGGTTCCCAGGTTTCCGGTAAAATTGTTAATAATTAGTGGTTAGTGATAAAGTTTCCAACCATTCATTATATTGTTCTTGTTTAATTGCGGAATGTAATATAGATCTGTTTAGATCTCTTTCCATGCGTAATTGGTAAGAGAGTTGGTTTACTGAGTGATTTTTATGGAAGGGTAAACTTGATCTCCATTGTCTAGCTATTATTATTTTAACAGCTAGAAAGCCATGTGTAACAAAGCATTTCAATGATAAAGAGGGGGTGGTCCAATTTAAATGTAATAAGGCAACCCCTGGTTCTTTTTTTAAGTCTAGTTGGAAATGCTTTTTAAGTAAATCATAGATCCAATACCACAGTAGGTTTACCAGTTTACAATACCACCATATATGTAGAAAAGAACCATCTAAACATCCGCATCCCCAGCAATGTGGAGTTTGTTCAGAATATATTTTTGAGAGCCTATGCAGGATTAAATACCATTGATATATTATTTTGTACTGGCACTCTATCAAGTTTAAGCAATGTATATGCTTTCTTATGTTCCTCGGAGTATAACACCATTCATATTCAGTTAAATCAATGTTTAAATTCTTTTTCCACTTATCAATAATATGTAGCAGTTTTTGTTCAGAGAGGGTAATTAAATTGGATGCTTTGGAGGTTATTTTTCTTACTTTGGTATACTTGAAAATTGACAATATTAACGATTCAAATTTAGATGTATTTCCCAATAAAGCTTGGTTTAAAACGTTTTTAATTCTTAAGAAAAAAGTTCGTTATTTGATAGTTGTAATTTAGTTTTGATATCGGCAAATGGTAACAGTTGATCTTTTTGACAGATATCCTTAATACTCAGTTGGTATTTACACAACAAAAGGAAATGACTTGCATATTGTCTTCCAGAACAGCCAGATGGCAAGTATTGATGACTTTTTGAGAGATTTTTAAACTTTTTTTCAATATGTCCTAAGCCTGAAGTGTTTGGGATAATATTAGAGATTTTGTTTTTAATTGATCAGTAATTTTTATTACTGTTTAACCATAAAAATGGTGTGAGGTGGACACCAGGACGCCGTGGGTCTCGTTGTGATTTTTGCTAAGTTCTGGTTTGTGCGAGATATGTGTACCATGGTCTCCAAAGCTTGACATGCTTAGTGCTTCTTCCTAGGAGGTCTGCATATCTCGCCTCTGTGGTGTGAATTTCTTCTACTCTCTGTAGCCATTCCGCCTTGGTGGGTGGTTGAATTTGTTTCCATCTCGCTGGGATCAGTGCCTTGGCCGCATTGAGTAGGTGTCGTAGTATTGATTTTTTGTATTGGCTTATTGAGCTTTCGGTGTAGTGTAAAAGCGCCATTTCTATGGTGAGGTCAGGTATATCCCCCAGTATTGACGCCATTTCCCTTTTTATTTCATCCCAGAATGTTTTGATCTTGGTGCAATCCGACCAGATATGGCGTAGGGTGCCTGTTTGGTTTTCGCATCTCCAACATGTCTCTGGGACTCCCGGGAATATTCTATGCAGTAATGCAGGCGTCCTGTACCAGTGAGATATCAGTTTGAAATTTACTTCTTGATACCTGTATCCTGGATTTTTTACCTTTCCATATAAATATTTGAAAACTGGATTGGATCATGGTTAACCAGTTGTCTGGCATCTGTAGGGGCAGCATTCTAAACAAATAAGACCATTTAGGAATGATATATGCGTTTATTATATTAATCCTACCGGACCAAGAAGATTACAGAGTTCGCCATTCCTTTAGCTTTAAATTAGTATATTTTAAAAGTTTTAGAACATTAATTTCCATTGTATTCATAATCTTTATCGGAATCATTACCCCTAAGTAATTGAAGTTTTCATTTGACCAAGTGAAATTATATTTATTTTTAAGATCTTCAAAATAAAGATCATTAGCCTTATCAACTAAGGCAATAGATCTGCATACATTGAGTTTGTAATTTCAAACTTCACTGTATTTATTTATTTCCTGTAATACTTGGGGTAAGGAAGTTTCAGGGACGTTAAAGAGAGTAAAATATCGTCCGCATATAACGATATCTTAGCTTCTAATTTATTAGTTGAGAATGCTTTGATCTTTTGATTCGTTCTGATCCTAATAGCTAACGGTTCCAATGACAGTACAAAGAGAAGGGGTGATAAGGGACAACCCTGTCTCATACCATTTCGTAGATTAAACCAATTAGATACTATATTTAACCCAACTGTTCTTGCCATTGGTTCAGAATAAAGGGCCATAATGGCACCATGAATCCATCCAACAAAGCCAAAGGAAACTGCGTCGAGGAAACTCCAGCTGACCCTGTCAAAGGCTTTCTCAGCATCCAATGACAGGGTCATCATCGGAATCCGCAGACGCTCCGATCCATCCAGTATATCCAAAATTCTTCTGGTACAACTTTCAGAGGATCTGTCCGTGATAAAACCCACCTGATCCGGATGAATAACTTTCTCTATAATCAATTTTAGTCTAGATGCTATAATTGCTGCATATATTTTCATATCTATATTTATTATTGATATTGGTCTATAATTGCTAACTTCCTTAGCATCTTTATTTGGCTTTAAAAATGGTAAGAGATTAGACTGTAATAATTCCTTTGGTGTTTTAGCTTTTTTGGCCATTTCGTTGTAAAGAGCCATTAAAGGAATAGCTATTTCTTTTTTCATAATGTTGTAAAAATAATTACTATATTCATCCGGACGGGGGTTCTAAATAATTCCAGTCTGTCTATCTCTCTCTCAACTTCGGATGGAGTAAACTCAGAATTTAGCAGAAAATTCTAATTTGTTAAATCCTTCCGTGTCTGTGAGATTGTGCAGTTTACTTTAATAATTAGTATTATTATTGAAATTAAAATACTACCTTCTCTTATATCATAATTTTTTCTTGCTTCACTTAAAAAAGAAAAAGGGAGTTGTGTGAACAACTATGTACAGTGTTATAAATTCAATCTATACCTATTATTCTTACTGTTCTCTTTTTTTTTACAGTTAACGACTAACTAGCCTAACAATAAATTCCCCAATTTCCCCACTAACGTCTACCCACCCTAGTTAAATAAATAAATATTTTACAAATATTTAAGTAACTAATTAAATAGATTTAACCCCCGAGGATTAAAAAAATAAATAAAAGTTAACCCTCAGGAGTAAAAAGAAAAAGATCAGATCACAGTAAAATACTGTTATCTGTATTAAGATCGCTGCAGACAGTGATTAAAGGGAAGGGAAGGGGTTAGATTTTATTTGAAAGAGGTGAGGGGGGGTGGGATTTTATTACTAACACTTTTTTTTTTTTACAGAGAGAGACAGATCAGCACAGATCTGTCTCTCTGCACTTCACAGCTTACACAGAGCTGCAGAGAGACAGATCGGGTTTCACTACAGCACATGGTGTGATCGATCTGCCTTCTGGTCAGAGTAATCACATGGGTTGAATCAGTGAAATTGCCTACAGCAGTTTGCCTCAGACACGGAGACACACTACAGTAACATTAACCCCACGATTTCCACAATTGTGGCAACCTGGGGTTAATTTTAGTATTGGACGGAAAATTTCCGTCCAGCGTCCTTAAGGTGTTAATATAGAAAGTTCTACCAGAACTAATCTTCAGTTCTTTATTTATTAATAAAATATTTTACCAGGAAAGATACATTGAGATTTCTCTCGTTTTCAAGTATGTCCTGGGTCCACAAAACATTGCATTGATACAATAGGGTACAATAAAATACAAAAACTATATTAATAAACAATATATACAAAATTTAACATAGAACAGGTAGGAAATATATAATCAACCATGACACTTGCATTCTGTTTCGAGATATGTAGAGAGGGATCTCTTAAAGGATGTTAGGCTTGGGGAAGATTTGAAAGTGTGAGGGAGGTCGTTCCATAATTGCGGTGCTCTGTAGGAAAAGGAGGATCGGGCTGCTTTTTTTTTTTTGTATTGAGGTAGACTAAATAAAGTGCTGGTACTGGATCGGAGGTTATAGGAGGTGGGAACAGCCGGTGAGACCATTCTGCTCAGGTAGAGTGGGAGCTTCCCAGAAAAGCACTTAAACACAAGGCTGGAAAGATGAAGGGTGTGTCAGGATTCCAGCGACAGCCAGTTTAGTTCTTTTAGCATGTCACAATGGTGGGTCCTGTAATTACATTGTAGCACAAATCGACAGAACGAGTTATACAATGTATTGAGTTTATTAAGGTGGGATTGCAGTGCAGGTGCATATACTACATCCCCATAATCAATGAATGGCATCAGCATTTGCCGTACAATCTTTTCCTTTACTGTAGAGCTTAGGCAGGATTTGTTTCTGTACAGTTTCTGCTTTATAGTTTTCGATAAAGCAATTCTTCAATGTGGTTTGCATTTCATAAGTATACACGTGTGTTATATTTGTTATTCTTGAGTTCTAAGACAAACAGGGTTATTTACTAAAGTCTTAATAGTCAAGAATTAAATTCAAAAATAATTTTTATTTTGAGTAAAAAATAAAATAAAAAAAACTGGAAAAATTCCTCAAGTCAGCTATGCTTTTAGTTCAGCTATTTTGACCTTAAATTTCAAATTCACTTGAATTCCCCAAAACTCTCCTTTTAGTGAATAACCCTGATCCCTGTAGTTTGCCCAGTTTATTCAGCATATTTGTTGAATTTAGCATTGTGTTTCCCATTGGATTACATGATGTTCTTCTAAATATCCTTAATTGTTTGTGCATACCTTGTAAAAGGACGGATGTTGAACCTTTTGTCCTTTTTATATAATAATGTGATTGTCTTCTTGCCCTTTTATCCAGTCCTATGTAAAAACATCATAATTTTTTACAGTGATATGATTGACATCCTAGTTCAGTCAACATACATATTTTATAAAACAAACAAAGAAAAAAATTTGCAAGAGGCTTTATTTTTGCATTAACTTTCTTTGAGATAAGGGATAATTGTAATATTAAAGGTTCTTATACCACTACAAGGGAAATCAAAATTTCGCTATATGCGGATGACTGCAATTATAATGACTTCCCCTGGGCAATCTTTATTAGAACTAATGAAAGAAATTACTAAATATGCTTTGGTTTCAAATTATAAATTACATACACTAAAATCTACGGCAATGTATAAAAACATGGATAAAACGACAGTAGAAAAACTGAGAACGGATTACAAATTCATCTGGAACAAAAAAGTAATAAATAATTTAGGAGTTTTAATGAGAAATGTGCAAACATCGTGGTGGGGTAAAATAAATGTGGTAAACGCATATATAGTACCCAAATGGTCTTATTTATTTGCAACGATTCCTCTCAAATTTCAAAGAGCTGGCTAGATTTAATTCAAGCCAGTTTCTCTTCTTATATTTTGCAAAATAAAAATCCTAGGATTAGATTAAAGATACTTTCAAAAAAAAAATAAAACAAGGTGGTTTAAACATTTCCCAATGCAAAACTCATTTATTATGCGAATATAATTAAACATATATACAAATTACAAGAGCAATACTTGAATGTAGACCCTTGGTATATTATTGAAGCAGAAACAACTAAAACTAGCAACTTGGAGTATTTTCTATGGTTAAACAGCGATAAACATATAAAGGCCCTTACAGATACATCATTAATTTTGTATCAACTTTTACAAGTCTGGGAGGAGATAAAAAAAGCTTTGGGAATTGCCAAGTATATACCAAAAACCTGTAAACTGACTGTATTAGAACAAAATATGAAAGATTTATCGTTAAAGAATTGGCCAAATAAAGATTTAAGTTCAATTTCACAAATAATGAAAGATGATAAGATAATCTTATTTCAAGAAATGGTGGAAAAGTTTCAAGTTCCTAGTAGTGAAATTTTTACATATTTAAGAATTACAAAAATTTCCAGATATCAATGTTTTAAAATCTTCTCTCCAGCCAACAGGCTTTATGGAAAATATATTTGGCAATAAATATGTAAACAAAGTAATTTCTAAAGCTAATCTCCTTTTAGACTTACTTAATGACAATCCAACGAAAATAATAAATTATTGGGTGCAAGAACTTGAATTAACAATAACGCTGGAAGAATGGTGTTCCTCTATGTTATATACTTCGAAAAATATACACTGCTTAAACTTGATAGAGTGCCGTTTTAAAGTTATAAATAAATGGTATTTAACACCAAATAAATTAGCCAAAATGTATCAGAATTGCGATTCCACATGTTGGAGATGTGGTAGCAGTTTGGGTTCATATACCCATATCTGGTGGTTTTGTCCAGGCGTTATTGAAATTTGGCTATGGGTCTTTAAAATATATTATGATTTGACAGGTATAAAATTAATATTTTCACCTACAGTTGCATTACTACATGTAAATTGGAATTTAAAATCTCGAAACGATATTTGTATCGCCGTGCATTGTTTTATAGCTACGAAAATAGTAATAGCCAGAAATTGGAGGTCCTCTTTACCTCTTCAAAAACAACATATACTTTTTCAAATTAAAACCCAATTGAATATGGAAAAATCGCTTACAATAAATCATATTTCCTGGCCATATCCATGGCAGCACAACAATGGGTAGCTCCTCCCCTATCCCTAGTTAGACAGGAACCAATTAAAATAAGGGTACAAATACCCCCTCCTACCTCCTCCTCCCTCAGTCTTTTTGTTCCTGTCCTATCCCTGTAGGACCAAATTAGTCTATTTTAGGACTATAATCACTTTTCTTTTATGGCTTACCTGAGGGTTTTTACCTTCTACCCCCAAGGAAGTTCAGCCTCTCTTCCTTGGGAAGCTTCAGTATCCGGCCCTGTGCAAAGGTGTCCCCCTGAAGATACCCCCTTAGTGACCGGGGGTCCTACTTGCAGTGACCCTAGGGGTAGCAAGAGAAAATAAATGCCAAAATAATTCTGATTCCCTGCAGTGACCAAGAGGTAGCAGGAAGTGGCGAGAAGACCCTATTCTGGATGGATTTCTACATTGAAGTACAAAACCCCACATGTATGTATAAAAACAGTGAGATCATCCAAACAAATACTTTCTGCATATATTCTGTTAATTACATATGTGTGGGGTTCCCCCCCCTACCTATGATTGCTTTGTACCTTTCTTCTTTAACTTTTTGCACTAGCCTTCCCGGCGTCCTGTAACTCCTGGGGCGCATGTGCGCCGTTTTCGCGCGTGCCCGCTCGTTCACGGGCACACTAGCTTCGCGTGCACGCCAGTTTCGCGTGCACGGTATGTCCTTGCGCGCGCCTAAGCCGGCACCTGGGTTCCAGCTGCAGCAAGGGTGCCTCCTGCTAGGAGGTTGCTTCCGGGTTGGTGCCGCGCATGCGCAGTTGGCGAGCGGTGAATTCGCTCGTTCTGAGCATGCGCGGATAGGCGGTGACGTCAGATATGACGTCACACGCCTATTTAAGCGCCAAAAGCGTATTTAGAGTGTACCTGAGGTTCTTATTAGGACTCTAGAAGTCCTGTTTTCATACATTTTCTACTTTGAATAGCATTTCCTTTGCAAGAAATATTTGAAGGTAAGTTTTACTTCTTAAAGGTATATACACATAATTATTTTTTTTTCCATTCCCATTTTCTTTTCTTTCTATACTAATTAAATTACTTTTCTAGACTATTTCGTAATCATCTCCACAATGGAGAAAGACAAAAGGAGATCAATGTCTTCTGATTCGGACTCTTCTGGATATAAAAATAGGTCACACTCTAGGAGTTATAGGTAAGCCATATCATATCATTAATTTTTCTTCTGGATACATAAAGTAAAAGAGTGCTAATATGAGATATTTCCCTATCATGATAGTTCTACGGGAAAGAAAACAGTGAGATCATCCAAAGGAAAATCTCCAAAGAAAAATCAATGCGAAGCCTGTAATAAAAAACCGCTGGAGGGCAAACGGTTATGTGCAGAATGTTTATCTGAAGCAGCTGGAACATCTAATCCTTCAATGGAATTTGTACAATTCATAAAACAAGCGGTGGCTCAAGGTATCAAAGAAGCAGGGGCAAGTCACAAAAGACCCCGGTTACATGAACCTTCGGATTACCAACATCATGATTCGTCAGATGAATCCATGGATATGGAATCATACCAGGGGAATTTCTTATCTTCAGACGAAGAAGAAACTCAGGCCCCTGCAGATTTTCTAGAACCTGCTCAGATAGACCACCTCATTTACAAAGTCCGTAAATCTTTGAGCTTAAGAGAGGCAGTTGCAGAACAGTCAACCTCTTATCGTTATTTCTCAGACTTGAGAAAGAAAAGAGCAACCTTTCCAGTGCATGATACTATTAAGGAATTAATTAAAGACGAATGGTCTAATACAGATAAGAAGCTTTCAGCACAAGGCAGAATTTCTCGCCTCTATCCTTTTGACAAGTCTGATTCATACCATTGGGATAATGCCTCTAAGGTGGATGCGGCAGTAGTTCGACTTGCAAAACATACCACATTGCCAGTAGATGATGCAGGCTCATTTAGACACCCAATGGACAAGAAGATGGATCTGCATCTCTCAAAGGCTTATGTTGCAGCAGGGACTGGTTTTCACCCTGCTATAGCTCTTACTTCAGTATCCAGGGCTTTGAAAATCTGGATCGAAAACTTGGAAGAGGATATCAGAGATGGGAGAAACAGATCTTCTCTTCTGGAAAGATTAAATGATATTAAACTGGCCGTTGACTTTACGTCAGAATCTTCGGTAGACATGGTGAAAGCCTTAGCAAGGAACATGGCTCTTTCAATTTCAGCTAGAAGAGCTTTATGGTTGAGATCCTGGTCCGCAGATTCATCATCAAAGTCTAGTCTATGCGCCCTTCCTTTTTATGGTGAGATGTTGTTTGGTAAAAACCTAGACGAGTGCATCAAAAGAGCTGCAGAAGGTAAAAAAGCCTTTCTTCCACAAGACCGGAAAACCCGTGGATCCTTTCGAGCCAGAAGTACTGAGTACCCCTCTTTTCGCGATACCAGATCTTATAAACCAGGAAGAGAATATGGAAGGTCTATTCCATGGAGAGGTGGACATTCATCCAACAGAGGAGGAAAGTCTAGAGGTTCCTCATTTCACAAGAAGCCTTTATGACAAACCCACTTACCATTCTGGAGGAGTAGGTGCCCGTCTACTACTTTTCCAGAATATGTGGAAAAATTCAACTCAAGACAGATGGGTGCTGGATATCATACAAAGAGGATATCTTATAGAATTCTCCACAAGGCCGCCACCTCGCTCCTTCCAGAAGACTATCTGGCCAAGAGATGTAGAAAAAAGAGATTCCCTAAAAAAGTTTATCTCATCCCTTCAAGACGATGGAGTTATCGTTCAAGTTCCAAGAGCTCAGCAAACATACGGGTTTTACTCCCATATCTTTCTCACCAGAAAATCCACAGGGGGATGGAGACCTATATTAGACCTAAGCAGACTAAACAAGTTCCTAAACATAAGGAAATTCAAGATGGAGTCTCTTCAATCCATGGAGTCTCTTCAATCCATCGTAAAAGCAGTTTTTCCAAATCAATGGCTCATGTCAATAGACCTGGCAGATGCGTATTTCCATATTCCCATAGCACCCCAGCATCAAAGATTCCTCAGATTCGCTGTGGAAGAGGGGCATTTTCAGTTCCGTGCTCTCCCCTTTGGGCTAAGCACTGCTCCACGTACTTTCTCAAAAGTTCTGGTGGTTCTCATCGCAGAACTCAGGAAGAAAGGCATTGCAGTATATCATTACCTCGACGACATCCTGATTCTGGCAGAAAACAGAGAAATATTAGAAGATCACGGCCTGATATGTATACAGTATCTTCAACAACACGGATGGAAGATCAATTTCGCCAAAAGCAACTTAAAACCATCCCAGAACATGATATATCTAGGAGCAGCATTCAACACTGCAGAAGGGTCCGTCCAACTATCCCCAGAAAGGGGTATGAAAATTTGGGAAAAGGTCAAAGACATGTTAGCATCCAGTGTTTCCTCAGCAGAGACAATCATGAGCCTCCTGGGATCAATGTCCTCCACTATAGGACTTACAAGATGGGCTCAATGGAGAATGAGGCCTTTCCAAAGGAATTTCCTTTCTCAATTCAAGGGCAATCTGTCTCAACCTATAATGATCCCTCCTCACGTACAAGAATCCCTGAAGTGGTGGACCCACAAAGAGTCTCTCTTCAGAGGTTATCCCTTAGGAAGCATTCCATGGATCATCATCACCACAGATGCCAGTCAATGGGGCTGGGGAGCCCACCTTCAAGACAACTATGTTCAGGGGAAATGGGCATTTTCAACCTCCAACACCCCTTCGAATCTTCTGGAACTTCTGGCAGTTTTCAAGGCTCTAATGCACTTCCAGCAACTTTTACTTCACAAATGGGTCAAGATCAGGACAGACAATGCCACAGTTGTGGCATATATAAATCACCAAGGAGGGACAAGAAGTTGCAGAATGATGAAACTTATGAAACCTTTGATGGCCTGGGCTCAAATGAACTTGGAGAATATCTCTGCAATACATCTCCCAGGAACTCAGAACTCTGTGGCAGACTTTCTCAGCAGGGTGAAATTAGACCCGGGAGAATGGAGTCTATCAGACATAATATTTCTACAGATCGTAGAAAAATGGGGCCTTCCCCAGATAGATCTAATGGCTACAAGCAACAACAGAAAAGTCAAGAACTTCTTTTCGAGAATCCCAGATCCCCAGGCCATAGGAAGAGACGCATTGACATGCAGTTGGAACTTTGACCTCGCTTATGCCTTTCCTCCGAAACCCCTCATCTTCCCTCTGCTAAGGAGACTACGACAAGAGAAGACATCACTGATTCTAATAGCCCCTTTTTGGCCTCGCAGACCTTGGTTTCCGCTCCTACTAAGTCTGTGCAAGAAGGATCCATGGCGCCTTGCAGTGGTCCCATTCCTGTTACATCAGGGTCCAATTCACCATCCAAACCCAGCATCCCTTCGTCTGATGGCATGGTACTTGAAAGGGATGGGTTAAAGAACAAGGGATTTTCGAGATCAGTTATCGAGACACTTCTTCAAGCAAGGAAGAAGTCTACTTCATCCACTTACTACAGAATATTGGATGTATTTTCTTCATGGGCCAGTTCAAGGCCCTTTGATATGTTGAACCCTTCGACTACTGACATTCTTGATTTTTTACAATCAGGTCTAGAGAAGGGATTGAGTTATAACACTCTAAAAGTGCATGTTTCTGCCCTCTCTGCTTTAACTAATCATAGATGGGCACTGGATCTGGACATAGCTAGATTTCTGACTGCAGTCCTCAAGATCAAGCCACCCATTAAGTCTATTACTCCGCCATGGGATCTCCCTCTGGTCCTGAAGGCTCTTAAAGCAGATCCTTTTGAACCTATGACATCAATTTCCTGTCATCTTCTCACGATCAAGACAGTTCTACTAGTAGCCCTAGCCTCTGGTAGAAGGATTTCTGATCTCCAGGCTCTTTCAGCTCGAGAACCTTTTACGATATTTCATAAGGACAGAGTCATCCTGAGAACGGTTCCAGAATTCCGCCCAAAGGTGACTTCAGAGTTCCATATGAATGAAGAGATAATCCTTCCAGCATTAAGTACAGAAGAATCTAATAACAGGGAAAACGCTGATGATGATGCTATCGACCTAGTAAGATGCCTTAAGATATATATACAGAGATCCTCAGAATGGCGCATTTCGGAAAGGCTCTTTGTTATTCCTAATGGCCCTAGGAAGGGTCTGCAAGCTTCGAAAGCCACTATCAGCAGGTGGATAGTTTCGGCCATTATCCAATCTTATAGGTCATCTAAAACTAGTGTCCCTGAAGGTTTGAAGGCTCACTCTACACGTTCCCTTTCTTCATCCTGGGCAGCTGCAGCAAAGGTTTCTACAGAACTGATTTGCAAAGCAGCCACTTGGTCATCTTCTAATACATTTATTAGACATTATCGTTTAGATGTAAGAGCTGGCCAATACGATGGATTTGGCAGATCAGTTCTTTCTGCCTCATAGGACTAACTACTATTCTTTTTTGTTTATCACATTGAGTTGTTTGTGACAATACACTTGCATTATTTAATAATGTGTCTGAGTTTTCTTTCCCTCCCTTGGTTTTAGCTTGGGTATTACCCATTGTTGTGCTGCCATGGATATGGCCAGGAAAGAGATAAATTTACTCATACTTACCGTAATTTTCTTTTCCTGGTCATAGGCCATGGCA
>OW240919.1:77963773-78043337 GCA_933207985.1 Pelobates cultripes | reverse complement strand
CCCTGTCCCATAGTGTTCTTTAACTCCTCCTCCCCTTGTCCATTAGTGTTCTGATCCCATAGTGTCCCTCCCTGCCCTTGTCCCATAGTGTCTCCTCCCCTCCCCTTGTCCCATAGTGTCTCCTCCCCTTGTCCCATAGTGTCTCCCCTCCCCTTCTCCCATAGTGTCTCCCCTCCCTTTCTCCCATAGTGTCCCCCTCCCCTTGTCCCATAGTGTCTCCTCCCCTCCCTTTCTCCCATAGTGTCCCCCTCCCCTTGTCCCATAGTGTCTCCTCCCCTCCCCTTGTCCCATAGTGTCTCCCCCTCCCCTTGTCCCATAATTACTTACCTGTCTTGGAGCGTGGGCCGGCTTCACAGCGCGCTCCGCGGTCCAGGAACTTCTATTTCAGGTTCCGGTTTCCGGCGGGACTGAAAGGAAGTGTGCACACTGAGTGTGCACTTCTTTTCAGTCCCGCCGGAAACCGGAACCTGAAATAGAAGTTCCTGGACCGCGGAGCGCGCTGTGAAGCCGGCCCACGCTCCAAGACAGGTAAGTAAATCTTCACATTCGCTCCATAAGACGCACAGACATTTCCCCTCACTTTTGAGGGGAAAAAAAGTGCGTCTTATGGAGCGAAAAATACGGTAATTCAAGCCAGTTTCTCTTCTTATATTTTGCAAAATAAAAATCCTAGGATTAGATTAAAGATACTTTCAAAAAAAATAAAACAAGGTGGTTTAAACATTTCCCAATGCAAAACTCATTTATTATGCGAATATAATTAAACATATATACAAATTACAAGAGCAATACTTGAATGTAGACCCTTGGTATATTATTGAAGCAGAAACAACTAAAACTAGCAACTTGGAGTATTTTCTATGGTTAAACAGCGATAAACATATAAAGGCCCTTACAGATACATCATTAATTTTGTATCAACTTTTACAAGTCTGGGAGGAGATAAAAAAAGCTTTGGGAATTGCCAAGTATATACCAAAAACCTGTAAACTGACTGTATTAGAACAAAATATGAAAGATTTATCGTTAAAGAATTGGCCAAATAAAGATTTAATTTCAATTTCACAAATAATGAAAGATGATAAGATAATCTTATTTCAAGAAATGGTGGAAAAGTTTCAAGTTCCTAGTAGTGAAATTTTTACATATTTAAGAATTACAAAAATTTCCAGATATCAATGTTTTAAAATCTTCTCTCCAGCCAACAGGCTTTATGGAAAATATATTTGGCAATAAATATGTAAACAAAGTAATTTCTAAAGCTAATCTCCTTTTAGACTTACTTACTGACAATCCAACGAAAATAATAAATTATTGGGTGCAAGAACTTGAATTAACAATAACGCTGGAAGAATGGTGTTCCTCTATGTTATATACTTCGAAAAATATACACTGCTTAAACTTGATAGAGTGCCATTTTAAAGTTATAAATAAATGGTATTTAACACCAAATAAATTAGCCAAAATGTATCAGAATTGCGATTCCACATGTTGGAGATGTGGTAGCAGTTTGGGTTCATATACCCATATATGGTGGTTTTGTCCAGGCGTTATTGAAATTTGGCTATGGGTCTTTAAAATATATTATGATTTGACAGGTATAAAATTAATATTTTCACCTACAGTTGCATTACTACATGTAAATTGGAATTTAAAATCACGAAATGATATCTGTATTGCCGTGCATTGCTTTATAGCTACGAAAATAGTAATAGCCAGAAATTGGAGGTCCTCTTTACCGCTTCAAAAACAACATATACTTTTTCAAATTAAAACCCAATTGAATATGGAAAAATCGCTTACAATAAATCATATTTCTCAAACAAAAAGAAATGTTATGTATGAAAACTGGCTAAACAAATTGTCAACTATGTAAGATATATCCTGAACTTGAAGTTAAAAAGATTTTTTGAAAATCGGAATTTGTAAAGTATTAGCCTTGGAACCCCCCGGAATGAATGTTAACACATCTATGTAATGTAAATTATTATGTATTTGTGTTTGAGTGATTTAATTTTTTTATCTTTTTGTATACTGATATAAATTGTATTTGCTAAAAATTCAAATAAAGAAATATTGAAATTAAAAAAAACTTTCTTTGCTAACTCCACAGCAGCAAAAAAATCCCAAGAGAAATAAAGAACCAATATAAACAGAGTGTATATAACGGAACACATTTGCAAAGCACTTCCTCTTTCTTTGCTTCACAAGACAAGTACCACATTTGTTACTCCTGCTTGTTTAGCTCTAACTGTGGTCTTATTGATTTTTACCCCTTATTGGGGGTTTTCCCTCTACTGAAATTTTAAATCTTTTATTTATATTACATTCTAGTTCCTTTGCTGTGCCTTTTTCTGTAAAACACATTTCACTTGTTTTTTCCTCCCTTGCTACCTGGGGCATCCTTAACCCTATTGTTAGGACCTGGGGGGTTTCATTGGGGGTATTTGGGGAGCTTTACAGTGTTTTGTGGGCACAGCAATTGCGCTGGTTTCTAACTTGCGCATTTTGCGTCTGTTAGAGCCGCCTAACACCATTTCATGGCGCGAAGGTCATTCGCAAAGTGCATTTTGTCGGTTTCATGTACCGAACATTCGGCTCCCGAAGCAGTCACGAATTTTGCGTCCCGAACGTTCGCACAGCCCTCTTATTTGCATTCGCATCTAGTGTGGTTCCCTCTAACACCTGAACTCAATCTCGCGAACGGCTTCTCATTCTCTATGATTGCTGCGGCAGTAGCTGCCTCTATGGAGAAGTCGTTCTCTAAGGCATTTCCAACGGAACGAGGCCCCACTCAGTCCACCTCAAAACTGTCTCACTATGTCACAGATTATGAGGACTCTGACTCCTCCAAAGACCGCACAAAAGCACCACTGGAAAGGCAAAAGACCCAGGGCTAAAAAAAATCTAAGGGCAAGGCACCTGTAAGACGAGGTAATAAGTCTGCACAGTCGGAACCGAAACTGGTGCCTGTAGTCTCCTCGGATGAGAAACATGACCTCCCTCACAAATTGTCCGTCTTGGACGAATGGCAAGCAGAGGAATCTGATTCAGATGAGGCAGCGTGGGGCTCTACGCCACAGTCGGACTCGGCTTTTGTCACTAAATCGCTCCTGGGTGAGCCCCATTATGGCTGAAGAGGAGTCCCTTTCCCAGATGGACTCGGAAATTTTCCTGGATACCACTGGTCAACAAATGTCTGGCCCTCGGTACATATGCCACCCTTGCTCTGGGGACTGGTTACCCCCAGAACATCTGGCAAATTTTATGTACTTTTGGTTGCAAAAATCTCTCGACAAAGACGTGTGTAAACGCAAGAGGTCGAAATGCCCTTGCCCCACCTTAGTTGACAAAGTCGCTGCAACCCCTGAATTTGACCAGCTGATGCAGGCATTTATGGCTCATGGAGGCCGTGACCTTCACAAAGGAGTCGAACAGAGATTCGGACATGGTGCGCGAATGGATACGCGATATCAGAGAGTGGGCACAACGGTGCTTTGGTTTTATTGGAAACACCAACAAGGCCCTCCCTTTGAAGAGGTGCCAAGCAGCACTTTTCCGAGTTAGTGGATTTGGGGGCCAAGGAACTCGTCCCCCAGGCACAGGTTAGACTTTTTGGAGAGGCCTTAATCAAGGAACTGAATAAACACATGAACATATTCACATCCTTGAACAAAGCTCAACATTCCATGTGGAAGGTCTTCAAGGGAAATTCTTCCAGGAGTGTTTTTCACAGGGCTGGTCGGCAACGGGCCGTGCCCATCAGGCTCCCGGTACACGCAACCGCAACCCTTCTTCCTGCAAACAGGGAATCGTAAAAGGTTCAACTCTCCCAGGGGTTCAGACCGTGTAAGAGGTAGCAGAGCACATGCCCGAGCAAGGTTCACCAACTCGGTGTTGGTTTTCTATCCCTTTTTCCCTTCTGACCCACAACTCTGTCATCACAGCGCTTCGTTCCTACATTGAGGCTACCGCAACGCTGTGGCCCTCTACATCGCATCAGTTACTCATCTCATATGTTCGCCCTCATGGCCCAGTCTCGGTTACTACCTTAGCCAGGTGGGATCGCTTGCTGCTGTTGTTATCCGGGATTGACTCCGGGTTTGGGGCACACTCTGTACTTCTCAGTGGGTGCTTCTTTGGCCGACATTCTTCAAGTTGCAGATTGGATGCGAGAGTCCACTTTTTGTACTTTCTACTTTCGACTATCGTCGAATGCAGCCTTTTCTCGTCTCTCTCAGTGTTGAAATTGTAAATATGAAGCCTCCTGTCATGTCATAAAATTGAACATTATGCTAGCTTTAGTGTAGCTATAATCTTAATTTTAATAATGACAGGGGGTGAATATTTCCCACCCTACTTCTTCACCCAGTTTTTCCCACCCTTTCATGCTGTGTATTTTTTCCATATCATTCTTACTCTGCTTTCTGTGTGTTCCTCCTACTCAGGGATGGGGTTAATCAGTCTCCAATGTTTTCGCTAATATTGCAGTATGGTGGGGTTCTGGTTTACTGTCGGACTTAGCTACATTAGGTGTTTTTTTTCCTATTGGTTATCGTTTTGATTGTATTTATAATTATCTAGCATACATAAGCCAGGTTAAATGATTCAGAAGTTCCCTACTGGACTAACAACCTATCACATTCTTTTTTTTTTCAGTTTGAATCGTTACTGTAACTCAAGATCAAATACGGTTGAATTCCTTGTCGTAGGTTATGGCAGGAATTCGTTGGCCCTATCGATTTCAAGCCTGAAGCTGGACTGTTGTACTCTGTTTCTTGTTTTACTATGGACTTGTGATGTCGCAGTTGTCAAGAGGAAGTGCTTTGCATATGTATTCCATTATATACACTCTGACTGTTTCTGATTGGTTCTTTATTTCTCTTTATTTTTTTTTCTTTGCTGCTGTGGAGATAGTAACAAAAGTTAATGCAAATATTTGCCTCCTGTCATTATTAAAATTAAGATTATAGGTACACTAAAGCTAGCATAAACTTCAGTTGCAGTGTAGAGTTCATAGAGAAATGTAGTCGAGGAACACAGTGAGAAAATAAATTATACTTCCCAAAATGTGCCTCTGGGTGGCACTCATGCTTATATTTTCACCTGAATTCAAACCTTTAGATAAAATAGTTATATCAAAAGATTTTTTTTTAAAAACCAAACATATAAAAACAATGTAATATCCACTCGACAACAGATCAAAACACCAAAGAAACTGTCAGTTGGTGAATGTTTTAACAAAAAATAAACAACCTTTTTAAGATAACATTCCTATTATTATACTACTGCCAACAAAATGATTCATAGGTTTTACTTCTGTGTAATCTATAGGGATTCATACAAGTTTGGACAGCAGTGATAGGCTGTAAGGGCTGGGGGAGAATTGCTCCCTATATTGCTATCCAGACTTTAAAATATTTGCACAGTTAAGTGAACTTTCTCCTACAGCACAGTGACTTGGCTTTGGATGCTGGGGGAGCCCTGTAGGTTAGTCAAAACAATAGCAAAAATAAGTTACCTGCACACTATCCCAAATCCCTATGTATGTTTGACTACAGGAGATTTTTGGTATCACTCCAATGACCATTAAAGTGTCAAAGCAAACCTCTTGAGTTCTACACCAAGAATCCACCTTGCTTCTTTCAACTAAAAGACAAAATTTCGAATGAGAATAAAACAGTCATACTTATTGTAGCGGACCCTAGGTAACCCAGTTGGTTACCTCCGCTATGAACAGGGCTCTTCCTCTCCCAGGGGTCTTTTTCCCAGAGGTCTCTGTATTTGGGGGGTTGTAGCGCAGGAAACTTCCTGCCTCTTTACCTCCCAGCGACAGAGAGCCCACCAACCTCCGCCATTGTCCCTATAGGATGTCCCCACCAATCTCCGGGATCCCCAGAACGGTAACCACCACAGACAGTCTTCGTTTGCGGCGTTCCTGTGTGAAGCCCGGCAAGGGAAGCGTCTTTTCCGGGATGTGAATTCTCCCCCTGGTCGACGTTCGTCTGTGCGAACCGTGGCCACCCAGTGCAGCACTCATTAATTACTTCCCTTGCGGTTTCAGTAAGTAGTTGCGAGTTGGCAACATTCCAATTGATTGGTGTGAACATTCTAATGGGTGTCGGGAAGGTCCTCGTTCGGGAACCGAATGAGGAAGGAAACAGTCCGTGAATGCTCCCCCTGGATGGCGTTCATTTAACGAACAGGTCGCCACCCAGGGTCGGCACGCGACGATGCTTCCCTTCCCTTGTGCGAACATTCTAAAACCACATTTTAAATGAGATTTCATGGTGATACCCATTCGGGAGGTGAATGGAGTCCAGTTCGTGGCGGTACTCCCAAACAGGGAGCAGGCAGTTCTACAAAACACATGGAATAAAACACAGGGTCAAGCTAGAGGAAACACGTACAGTAACAGTACAGTAACACACATTGCAGGGTAACCGCGGCAATTCACAGTTTAGCAGGGGTTCCGCTACACTTATTAACCCCTACACACTTATTAATCCATAATAGGTTACACATGGCGACAGCACTGTAAGTTGGCTGTGTAACACAAAAGCAAATACAAACATACAAAATAAACCCTGGGCTCAAACTCTCACTACTGCTGGTCGGCAGCAATGGCTACAGTATTCATTAGCCCAAATACATAGAACAAATCCAAAAAAGTTACTGGTTCATTGTCCCCTATACCTCTGTACATTTAAATAACTGGAGGTATGTAGTAGAACTCCACTAGCCATTAAAGTCCGTGTTTGCATAAGGCTAGTTTGCTAAGTATTTCACAATTTGAAAAAGCCCCTTTTGGTGAAATGTGTTAGTGTTTTTATGTCATTGGTTTCTTTATCTTTGTTTTAAATAAAAATAGTTTTACTTTTACCTTACCTGGACCTTCCTGGTTTTATCCCTGAAGATTTTATCTGGATGAGCCACACTTTTTACCTCCTTGGTGGGGAGGAAACCATCTACGCTACACAGGACTGAGCAAAAATCTAATTTTTTAGCCCTCCTTATGTGATTAGACCTCCTTTTATTTTGCTTTTACAACAAAACAGAGAGCACTATTTTTCTGTTTTTTTTGGATTTTATTCTCATTTTATGTCATTTGAGAATATCTGTGACTCTGCAATTTGCAGGGAAGTAACTGAACAATATACACTTTAATTGGCCCTTGACCCTGACCTACCATCTAAAAGGATCCAAGGACATATCCACAGGCGGGGATCACACACATTTATCTGGAGCTGAACATAAGCTCCAGAAAATTGTAAGTGGCATTTCTCTTAATTTCCTCACCATCTATAGAATATACTACATATATTCTGTTTTCCCTCTTCATACTTTCCATATTAACTCACCACATGAGTTTGAGAACACCCAGAAGGTGCTACTTCCCTGTACTCTTTCCTGAAATTTAATGACAGGCTTGCACTGTGTTTGCTCTTGACTTCTCTCTGGTGTCTCCATAAGTGGGATGCCAGAGGAAAGAGTATTGTTTGTGCATTTTGGAGGCTGTGAGTGAGGTTGCGTGTATGTAGAGTGAGCTGTTTGTGGTGTGGTGACTAGTGTAAATAGGATAGAGGGGGCTCTTTGAAAACCTTAGTGGTATTTAGTGACTCTACACCTGCACCTCTGCCGGCTGCAGACCAAGTTCACTCTTCTGATGAGCTCTGGCACTGTGCTGTGTTGACATGTTGCTGTGGTTACTTTCGGCAACACTCTGAACAACCAGAGCTCACATTTGTCTGTGTCAGGAATCAGGATACACTAATATGCCCAACACGCAGAACGTAAGTAAACATAAAGAAAACCCTAAGGCGTATTATCGGGCCTTAGAACGGCTGGATTTAACATATAAAAAGAAAAGCACAAGACAAGCTGGGTCAAGAATACAGATATTACGTAAACGGCATATAAGCCAAAGTTCAAGGAATATAGAAATCAGGATAGTCAGGAGCCAAGCCAAAATTCAAGGGATACAGAGATCAGAATAGTTAGTAAGAAAGAAAAGGTCTAAAATACACAAGAAACAATACCAGAAACGCACTCTCAGATAACCAAAATGGAAACCACGACAGGGCACAGAGAAATGAAGAAAAAAGGTTTAAATAGCCTAAGGTGCTCCTTGATTGGCTGCAGGGGAGAATATGACAGTGAACATGTGTGTGTGACGTCACACACACGTTCCCATTAGTTAGGCACTCAAAGGGTTAATGAAGAACCTTAAAAGGTTCTAACTTGCAGTGGCCGGCGTCTCTAATGATTAAAGTCTTGGTCGCTGTGTGAGGGGAGGAGTGCCTGTCAGTGAGGACAGCAGGCATCGCAGAAGGAGGTGAGTGATCGGCGGCATTCCTATTACCACGTGGGAATGCCACCACAACGAGATGTGCCTTCTGGGTCCCAGTCTGCTCCGACCAGCCGGGCGCCTTGAAACAAGGTAAGTATTCAGCGGCATTCCCCTTGCGATTTGGGAATGCCACTATAACAAGACGAGGGCGTGACAGTCTGATGGCCAATTGGGGCCTGATTGTAACACATATTCCAGTTCCTCCTGATTCACGTCAAAATGCTAACTTCATTGTAAGTACATCAGTGTCAGAACAGTATGACATTCAATCGCTCCTGAATAAGAACTGACTGGAGCAGTAGCCATAGCAAACACTGTGTGTGTGTGCACATTGCTGTGCAAGAGAGAAGGAGACAGGGGGCAGGGCCTGACTGCCGAGTGAGCAGGACGCGCGCAGAAAGAGCAACTCGGCAAATACAAAGAAATCGGCTAAAAACTTGCTAAATTTTATGAATTACTAGCTGAATCTGACACCTGAGTTCCGGAGAAGGACTGGGCACTACCTAGCCCGAGTTCTATGACTCTGAGAGAGTTTGGTGGGTCCTGACATTTGTTGCGCCCTGCTCGCTACCCTGAGACAGAGGACGCGGTCGACCTCCCACTTTGCTTACAAAGCCACGACAGTCTTGGCCACGCTTCCCCCCCTTTGGGCCGGCGGGAATTATCCCGGTCCCCACGGAGCAACAGGCTACGAACAACCCAGTGAGGGGTTATAACGAGTACTAAACGTCTGACTCTGCAGACCCGCGTGCTTGCTGCAAAGATGGCTACCACATGGAGCCCGGATCTCTGGGCCCCCCATGAGGATCGCATAGCGGAAGCATTTGACCACTTTTGGGCACAACTCTGGGGGAAACTCGCCAAACGGGTACAGAGACGGGCAATCGTGGACTCCTCTAGTCAGATCATGGTGGCAACAGTACCACAACCAGCATCACCTCGCAAAGCTGAAAGGCTGATCACAATTAAGAGAAGGAGGAAGGCGTGGAAGGCGCCCCTACTCAGTAAATGCAGACCTAACACCAGTGCTCACATACCTGGAACCCAGCTCAAGCGCGTGAGTCCACCTGCACACAGCTCTCAGCTCCGGATGGCGGGATCTCCCCGGAGACACCAACTGCAAACAAGCTCGTCCAGAGACCCAGCCCGGGCCATCCACAACATCCACACGCGACAGACACAGTCAGCCCTTGTATATTTATGGAGGGGAAGTACCAAACCACATTGGCACCAACCAGCTGGCACACGTGCCGAATATCACCGTCCAGGGTCTCTGCACTTCCCGTCAGGGCCACCATCAGGGGTTGACAACCATGATGGTTGTCACGGGCCTGGCGGCCCACTTTCCCTTTCTGCACACATAGATAGCGAATATCGCTATCTATATGTGCAGCCGCGGCCCCCCTGCTCCCTGTCACCGCAGAGGGGGCCCAGCACACTGCCTGTTCTTCTCTCTTTTCTCTTCTAATAACTCTCACGAGACCCGCGGTCTCGCGAGAGTTATTAGAAGAGAGAAGAGTAGAGGCAGTGTGCTGGGTCCCCTCTGCGGTAACAGGGAGCCGGGGGGCCCCCGATGCCACCGGACCACCAGGTAATGAATCTCCCCCATCCCTGGACACAGGTAAGAAGCAGGGAGGAGGGAGAAACATTTAAATTTAATAGAAAATTACTGTGAAAACGCCCCTTCCTCCCCCTCCCCCCCAGATAGCACATTTACACACACACTGCATACACTAACACAACACACACACACTGCATACACTAACACAACACACACACTACATACACTAACATAACACACACACACACTACTACATACACTAACACAACACACACACTGCATACACTAACACAACACACACACTACATACACTAACACACACACACACTGCATACACTAACACAACACACACACACTGCATACACTAACACAACACACACACACACACTGCATACACTAGCACTACATACACTAACACACACACACTGCATACACTAACACAACACACAATACATACACTAACACAACACACACACTGCATACACTAACACAACACACACACTAACACCACACACTGCATACACTAACACAACACACACACTACATACACTAACACAACACACACTGCATACACTTGTACAATACACTCTGCATTCACTAATACAACACACACACTACATACACTAACACAACACACACTGTATACACTTGTACAATACACTCTGCATTCACTACACTAACACACACTCTGCGTTCACTACACACTAACATACACTCTGCATTCACTACACACTAACACACTCTCTGCATTCACTACACATTAACACACTCTCTGAATTCACTACACTGACACACACTCTGCATTCACTACACATTAACACACTCTCTGATTTCACTACAGTGACACACACTCTGCGTTCACTACACTAACACACACTCTGCATTCACTGCACATTAACACACTCTCTACATTCACTACACTGACACACCCTCTGCATTCACTACACATTAACACACACTCTGCATTCACTACACACTTACACACTCACTTCATTCACTACACTGACACACACTCTGCATTCGCTACACATTAATACACTCTGCATCCGCTATACACTAACACACACTCTGCATTCGCTACACATTAACACACACTCTGCATTCACTACACACACACTACATTCATTGCACTGACACACTCTGCATTCACTACACACTAACACACACTCTGCATTCACTAAACTATGCACACACTCTGCATTGACTATACTGACACACACTCTGCATTGACTATACTGACACACACTCTGCATTCACTACACTAATATACACTCTGCATTAACTGTACACACAGCATCCACTACACAAACACAGTACACACACTATACACAGACACTGCATCTAATACACACACTACATCCACGACAGACACTGTCCACTAAACACATTTCATCTAGTACACACAAACACTACATCCACTACACAAACACACACTACATCACTGTACACACACTACATCCACTACTCAAACACACTTTGCTTTTACTATACACACTGCATCCGCTACACAAACACACACTCTGCATTCACTGCACAAACAGTATCTAATACACACAAACACTACATCCATTACACACATTCTAATTCACTTCCACTATACACACCACATTCTGTCCTGCATCATTGTCAGCGAACTAGGTAGGGCGTGGGCGGGCCCAGGAGGAGGGAAGGACACCATGACCACTTTAGTTACCTGAAGTTGTTATGGTGCCTAAAGTCTGTGTGTACAGCATTACGCTTTGAAAGAACATACAGAGATTAACCCCTCTGCTGCTCTGCTGGTATAACTCCATCACTGGCAGCGTCATAGATAGGGGTGTTATCAGCCAGCCAAGCTAATGTCAAACTTTCACTGCACAGAATTACAATTAATGACTGAGAGCGGTCACCTGATTCTCTCAACCAATGAATGTCAACTGCCGCAGCTTCTGTAGAAACCACATGCACTTCAATGGACTACCAAGGAGCATCACACATAATCACTGCTATGTGCAAAATGAAATATACCATGCCACAAGTGTATAATACATATCTACAATATAGGGGCAAAAATATTGAGATACTCCTATTAAAGGGACACTATAGTCACCCAGACAACTTCAGCTCAATGAAGTGGTCTGGGTGCCAGGTCCCTCAGGTTTTAACCCTTCACATGTAAACATAACAGTTTCAGAGAAACTGCTATGTTTACATTTGGGGTTAATCCAGCCTCTAGTGGCTGTCTTCCGGATTTCACCTCCATCGCGCAGAGCATCCATAGGAAAGCATTGGGAAATGCTTTCCTATGGACACTTTGAATGCGCGCACTTGCACTTGCCGCGCATGCGCATTCGGCTCCAGTGATGTTGGACGGGGGAGCTGACGTCGGCCCGGCTCTGGATTAAGGTAAGCTGCTGAAGGAGGTATAACCCCTTCAGCGCCACGGATGGGGGTGTATCTGCTTCATCTCATTAAACTGGTTATAGTATATGGAGTCTCCTGGTGCCATCATTTCTTTCAGCATTAAACAGTTTTTAATGTTGTAATGTTTTAATGTTAAACAAGAGACCACGGCAGTCCATCCCCTTTGTGCTGCTTCGGCTAATAAGGAAGTATTACCCTGAGCAGCAATGGGCAGCTGTGATTGGCTGAGAGTGTCAGCTGACTGCTTTCAGCCTGTCAGAGCTCCAACTGACGGTATGAATGGGTATGACAACAAGGAAGTGTGTAATCTCTGCCTTAGCTACACATACAGAAGGGGCCGGACTGTGGGTGGCCAGGGACTCTTATTTTGTGGCATACTGCACAAACATGGTGCAACACTGAATGGAGGGACAGTGCCAGGGCACTCCAGGCACTATAACTAATTCAAAGAGAGAAAGTGGTTATAGTGACTACAGTGTCCCTTTAATCTTAGAGTTCATTGCAGAAATGTATGTGTTTAATCCTAAAGTAACCAAATAAATGTTACACTGTAGCGGTGAGAAGAATTCATACGACTGTGTAATCCACCCGGTCTTCATATCCCCAGATTATATGCGGCTCAACTATAAAAGTTTAAAAAATGTATAGATACTTCCTTGGACAAATATATTCTAATTAATACCTAAAAAATGGAAAGTTGGATTGAGTTATTTACTTTATATTCGATCATTCTAGTTCCTGTCACACTTATAAGAAAATATTAATTGGTGGCACGTATGCATAACCTTTAAGCAGTAAATAATAGTAGTACAAGTGATAAAACCTACAACTTGAGGGAAGCTCTAAATGGAAAACAAACAAAAGTTGCTTACCCTTTTATACTTGATATAAATAGGGATATACACCAGGTTACATAAAAATAAAAAAATTAAAACATATGTAGTACAGATGGTAATTCAAAATGTCGAACTATAAATATGTAGTAAGTAAACCCCTCACATGTACCAGAGCCTAACAATCTTGCTCCGTAAATTATTATTTTGTGCTTTTTGGCCAGCATCACACCTCTCCTTCATTCTGTAGTAACAATAAAAATTGGAGAGAGAAACAGATAAAAGACCAATGTGTAGTATGTAAAGTAACCTTCTTTGGAGATAATAGATATTGAGCTCACTTTTAACAAAATCTTAGGAACCTGGCTCTTAGGGTTGCAGGTAGAGACTCCTGGAAGTCAAGAGGACTTTTAATGGTACTAAGTACAATTTATCAACTTTAAAAACAAAGTTGTGTGGGGGCGGAGCCGGACCGCCATGCTAACCGGTCACATGCAGGAGAGGCTCTGGGGAAACCCAGCCTTTTAAGCTACTTACAGCGGAATTTCGCACACAAAACGAGTCTACAAGACACCCATAGCTGTGGGAGCAGCGGCAGACCCCGAGATCTGGTGTTCTGATCCTCTGAAGGGGGCGCAGACCTTCGAGGGCTGTGGCCTACCCGGGAGGGGAGCGTGGTGGACGGCCGCTGCTGCGTCTCCCTCCGCTGCTGCCACAAGCTGACTGCCAGAGCTGCTCGCCGGCCCTGTTTCCCCCCCTTTGGACCGGGGGGGGTCATCCCGGTCCCCACTGAGGAGAGCCTGGGACGGGCGGGGGCTGAGGCGCACGGAACCCTCGAACTGCCTCACAAAATGGCGGCGGCAGACAGCTCAACATTATCTGCTCCTGCACCACGGAGCCCCTTTGAACCGAGTTTACATCATCTGCCCTGCCAGAGGGCTTCAAGCAAAAGAATACCACATAAATATTCACCGCGATCTGGGAGAGTGAGAAACCCCCAGCCCGCAATGGTTACCCCTAGGTGGGGCCAAGTGCAGAAGGCGCGAAATGAAATTGTGCTGCAGCGTGTAACAGCCAAACGGACCTACACGACTACAAGCGCTGTACCCCCAAGACCACCAAGCCTGACATGGGGAGACTTACCACACACGGATGAGCACCTGCGAAGCTGAACTGCCATGGTGAGGGATCAGTGTCCGAGGGGAAGGAGTCATACATGCCAGCATAGAGACTCTCACAACACCACAGGACACTGACTAAATAAGAGAAGCTGTAGTTTTAGAACATCAGCTACCTATGTTTTTCTTGCCACCTAAAAGGTGCTCTAACATATACCATAGCCATACAATTATATTACTATGTCTATTGTTAATACGTAATAATACAGGAATTCACTCAGCCCCGGTGGCCGCCTGCCTACCCGTTCTGGCAGTGGTAAAATCAAAGTTTAACCATGTAATTTTCTTGCAAGCCCACATTTACTTAAGCTAAAATTTATATCTACTGACATAAACATGTAGATCCCATCGTGACCCATTGCATTAGATATAAAAACTCAGCCTGCGTTTAACTTAACATCTGTAACCTGCACTACGTTAGTTTCTGTAGGAGTACACAGAGCATGTAACCTGAAGCGATTGAGCTATAATTGCCCTATAACCTGATTGATGAGCCAGCTTTTAGTTCAGATGCATACTTTGCAATTGTTCATGTTAATGATTTTTTGGCAAGGTACTAGAAGGTCTGTAATTCTTTGTCTAGCAAAGTGATCTATGCACTAACATACTTGTCTTATATGGCGGGTTAATTTTGCATGAAAAATAATAAAACTTGTGCTGTTTTAACTGCGTGCCATAGCAACTTAATGTTCACAATATGCCTGCAGTGGCTGTTGTGGCACTGCAAGAATTCATGTAACCTGTTTTCACATGCACAAACAAAAATAAAGAATTAAAAAAAAAAAGTTGTAGTAAAACTGAGTTAAAATAATCAAATAAAATATACTTGCACAAAAAAAAAAAATGTCCTTTCATTGCCAAAACCTGCTTTACTCCTCAGTCCTCAGTCAGCTGTAATTTGGTTACAAGAGTCCTCTATCTCTAAATCGTGCGCCGGACACTCGCCCCAGGATCACATGTGTGCAATTGTCCCAATCAGAAATAATCTTTGGGCCTCCCTCTCCTTCACCATAATTGCCCCAATGTTCTTCACGTGATAGAGTAATTATCGGGCACTCCTGCCCCTTCATTTAGCCTCCTATCATTGGTGTTCAATGGTGGTTGTTGGAAATGTGAAGAGCCGTACAGAGTTACGACGCTATACTCACAAAACACATCATATACGCTCCCAGATTGGACTCTGCCGTACCTGCCCACAGACACTCGTCTTGGATGAACATCATCATTCTCTCCACCTTGATGATTCCGGGTAGTGCACCCTTAGGCTTCTATTAAAAATAAAAGGGAAAAGCAATTTAATAAAAAGGAGAATTACAATGACATACCACTATGCCTTAAAATCATCCTTATGGATTAGGAGTCACTGCTATATGTGCACCCCTGATGCTAAATATACAACATAGAATGTGAAGGCAGATAAGAACCATTCGGCACATCTAGTCTGCCCAATATTTCAAAATACTTTTTATTAGTCCCTGGCCTTATCTTAAAGGACCACTATAGTGCCAGGAAAACATACTCGTTTCCTGGCACTATAGTGCCCTGAGGATGCCCCCACCCTTAGAGTCCCACTCCTGTGGCGCTCAAGGGGGAGGAAGGGGTTAATCTCTTACCTTTTTATCAGCGCCGGGCTCCTTCGGCGCTGGGACTCTCCTCCCTCTTCTTCCATCATCGGCTGAATGCGCATGCGCGACAAGAGCCGCGCGCGCATTCAGCCAGTCTCATTGGAAAGCATTCTCAATGCTTTCCTATGGATGTCAGTGTCTTCTCACTGTGCAAATCACAATGAGAAGCGCGGAAGCACCTCTAGCGGCTGTCAATGAGACAGCAACTAGAGGCTGGATTAACCCTAATGTAAACATAGCAGTTTCTCTGCAAAAAGGGTTAAACCTAGCTGGACCTGGCACACAGACCACTTCATTAAGCTGAAGTGGTCTTGGTGCCTATAGTGGTCCTTTAAGTCTAGGATGCATATCCCACGCATGCTTAAACTTCCTCACTGTGTTAACTTCTACCACTTCAGCTGGTAGGCTATTCCATGCATCCACTACCATCTCAGTAAAGTAATACTTCCTGAAATAAATTTTAAACCTTTGCCCCTCTAATTTAAGACTATGTCCTCTTGTTGTGGTAGTTCTCCTTCTTTTAAATATAGTCTCCTCCTTTACTGTGTTGATTCCCTTTATGTATTTAAATGTTTCTATCATATCCCCCCTGTCTCGTCTTTCCTCCAAGCTACACATGTTAAGTTCCTTTAACCTTTCCTTGTAAGTTTTATCCTGCAATCCATGAACCAGTTTAGAAGCCCTTCTCTGAACTCTCTCTAAAGTATCAATATCCTTCCGAAGATACGGTCTCCAGTACTGCGTACAATACAGGCATTTCTCACTTTATGAACTCCCGCCTTTATGAACTTTTTTCTAGATGTGCCGCCATTTTGTTTCACCGCCATTTTGTGTCAATGGTCCACGGATCAGGACCGAGGAGAGTGCTTTGCAGCACAAACAAGAAGAGAAGAAGAAGAATTTGTGGTTAGGAGCAGACAAGAAGAGAAATGAAGATCAGGATAAAAGGGAAGTCTAAAAAACAGGTTTAGATTGTACTGTATTCTTTTTGTGCTTTCATGGGCATACATTACAGATCCTGTAATATTATTGCACTGTGTGCTATTGAGTATCGATTTGAATTGATTTGTCTGTGTGTGTCTGATGTAGCTGTCTGTGTGTATGTGTGTTTGCCATTGTGCCATGTTTTGGCAGGCAGCAACAGTAAGGAGGAGGAGGAAGGCTGAAAAGCCTGAAAAAGGGGAGAAAGAAGAAAGTTTGAGAGGTGTAAAAAAAAAGTGCTAAAAAAGAGATGCAAGCTTGAAAGTAAGAGAGGAGAAGGAGGAGAGTTTGAGAGCTGTAAAAATAAAAGTAAAAGAAAAGTGATAAAAGAGAGGGGTAAGCTGATAATGAAGAAAGTGAATAAGTAGGAGGCTTAGGACAGGTGCCCCCATTCAACAAGTGCAGCATGTCTCTTCATTGAATAGTATGAGGATTGATGATAATTTGATGAAGATTTCAATATAGTATGTATGCCTTTAAAATTCATACAACATACATGTATTTGCTATGCTTTCATTTTGTATTTGTACTTAATAATTTAGGTTTTCAATGGTAAAATTTGTTGGGCAGGAACAGAACCCGTGTTTATTACATTGTGTCAATGGGATATTACTTCTCACATTATGAACTCTCACTTTATGAACCAGGCTTCGGAACCAATTAGTTTGAAAAGTCGTGAACTACCTGTACTCCAAGTGATGTCCCACCAGTGTTCTGTACAATGGCATGAGCACTTCTCTCTTTCTTCTCTCTTTCTACTGCTAATACCTCTCCCTATACAACTAAGCATTCTGCTGGCATTTCCAGCTGCTCTATTACATTGTCTTCCTATCTTTAAAATAATAATTACTCCTAAATCCCTTTCCTCAGATGTTGAGATTAGTAGGGTATCAAATATCCAGTACTCTCCCCTGGAGTTTTTACGTCCAAGGTGCATTATCTTGCACTTATCCACATTAAATGTCAGTTTCCACAGCTCTAAAGTAAACATTTAGTAAATAATAATATAGACCACTTAATAAATGGTAAACAAACAAAAAAAATAGGTACTAGCTACACTAAAAAGAGACACCCTATACAAAAGAGGGTACTTAAAGGAACAATATAGGGTCAGGAACACAAACATGTATTCCTGACTCTATAGTGTTAATACCACCATCTAGCCCGCTCCAACGACTGAAAATAACAATTCAACCTCCGTGAAGACCTATAGTGTTAGGGATTGGTTCTATATCATGTAGAGTATCCAAATACATTGACATATGCCTACAACCCATAGTCCATAAAATACAAAGTTATCTAAAAGACACTGGGAGTATTTTAAGACACATTAAAGATGTAGTATGGAGTAAGGTCTATTTTTTAGTTACTGCAGACATTAGTTCCCTCTATCCTATTATCTCGCTTGAGAAGTAGTGTTCAGCGATAACTATATATTTTTTGAATTCTTTATTTTTGTTGTGCTTGCAGTAACAATCTGCATGAATAGCCATGATAGCTATAACAAGCCCAATTAAAACAAAACATCAGCATGGCATTTATGGTAACAGCACAATTTTTAAAATTAAGAGTTAGATGCAGATTGGAACAGTAGAATGGTACAGTATGTAGCAATTAAATTCCATATTGACTGTAGTACTATTCATAGCACTTGTGCCCCCAACCAACGTAGGTACTCAGGTAGAGGTGTGAGATGCTTGTGTATGTCATGTATACTGAGCTCAGGTGGGAACCCCAGAGTCTCGGGACTGTGGAGGGGCATGTCTTCTGAGCTGTCGGAGTATTCCTCCATTTCGGGCACCATGTTAGGCCCAGACCCGCCATGCAGTCTCCGCAGCAGGTCAGCTATATCAGCTTTTTAGTTTTCCTCCCCACACCTTGTTGGGCTATATGTGAAGCAGTATTGGGCTTCGATCGTCGAGAGCTGGCTCCACCCCCGCGATTAACTATTTTTTAACTCAATCTAAATATTTTAAGCTTTTACATATAGATTTTATATTAAAAAAGTCTATAGCTCATTTTAACCAGTAATTATTTTTGGTTTAGTTTAGACTAGTAGCTGCAGGGATGTGGGAGGGCGATGGGGATGAGCTTCGCACCTGGCTTTGCCAACCTGTTTATGGCGGATAAGGAACGACCTCCAGCGTCAGGTTTTCCCCTTAGGAAAGCATTAAATAATTATTGAATAATGCTTTCCTATGAGGAGGTCTAATGCATGCAGCCATTACCACGCATGCGCGTTAGGTCTCCCCCGGGCAGGGAGGAGCAAGGGCAGAGCCTGACCCAGCGACGAAGGACATCAGTGCTGGATTCAGGTAAGTGGCTGCAGGGGTGGGGGGTACCTATTAACCCATTGTTTTCCTGGCACTATAGGATCCCTTTAAGATAAAATTATTTTGGTGCCTATAGAGTGAGTCACTTTAAATCTGAACAGCAATATGTAGACTAACATGTGACTAAATATATGGTGTGACTTCATGATTTGTAGAATTGTTCCATGTTAGCTATCTGTCTGCCTGGCTTGGCCATGCTGGATATGTCACAGCTGGCTCTGGCTATAACATCACTCTGCGCTGAGTCAAACCACGTGGTAACCAGGAAGCTCAGCACACCGACGCTCCGCCCAACGCTTGAGTCATCGCTGCGACCCCTCCCAGAACGAGGTCAGCGGACGTGACGTCAGTTGGAGCGAAGAACATCCGGTTCAAAGCAATCGGTTGGAGGAGGTCGGATAAGGTGGAGCCGTGTTGTTACATAGGGAGGCTGAGCTGGCCCGGGTGAGTAGAGGGGAAGCCCGATAATATGATGGATTGCAGGGCGGGGAACCCGGGATATTGACCTTAGGATAGGGGGCGGGGAGCCGGGCATTAGAGGGGGGATACAGAATGGCAACATGATTTCACTGAAACAAAGACGGTTTGGGGAGGCTGGGCTGAGCCGTCACTCTGTATGGTGGGCTTGTGGGATAGGGTGCCGTGCTGCGGGTGCACACAATGTGTAGAGGAGACCAGGGCAAGGAACCTACGGGTTAAATGGCTGGACATAGCAGCGTAAATAAATTATACATGTTCAGCCAGCCACTTGGAAAAGAGGGGTATCGTGTTGTCCCTGGGGCAGGGGGCTAACTGCAGCTATTGCATTGTCCCAGGGGTAAGGGGGCTTTCATAATGTTTCTGGGGCAGGGGGTAAGGGTCCTTCAGCCACGTCCCGGGGCCAAGGGTCCTTCAGCCACGTCCCGGGGCCAAGGGTCCTTCAGCCACGTCCCGGGGCCAAGGGTCCTTCAGCCACGTCCCTGGGGCGGAGGAGCGAGTGGGTTTTCACCACGTCCCTGGGGTGTCAAACATATAAGATTGTGTTGGAGTGTTTAGGATTACTTTGCTGTGCTCCTGGATAAGAAAGACCGGGTAATTAGAAACTAAGATTTTGTGTTTAAACAGATCTATGTTGGTTAAAAGAAGGGATATATGGGAATGTTGAGGGATGGTATACTGAATTGGAAACCAGCATAAACAAGGACTTGGAACTGCATTTTGATACTGCAACTGGGTGAAAGGTACATGAAGAGGTGTAAGCACAGCTCGAGCAAGAGAATATTAAAGGCTGGGAACTGCTTGAGAGACAGGAATATGAGTAGCTGGCCTTACTCATAGAAATATCTATTCTGGCAGTGCACTACATTGAGAGGCTGGAATATGAGTGCTTCAGGGTTAAAACATGAGAGAGTATAGAGTCTAGTGGATGTAATCAAGTAACTAGACAAAACAATGTTGATTTACTGGCAGTATGTGCTGCAGTACATATACAGTGTATGTATTATTTATGTGATAACTATAGCACTTACTGGATAACACCTACTGTAATGGAATCTGTAAAGTGCTAAGTACACTTGCTAGTGCTATATAAATAAAATATACACTGTAGAACTTGCTGGATTCCAATCTTCTCTAAAGTGCAGAGTACCTTTTGTTATTCATTGTGTATCTTCTGCACTTATGTTACCTTCCCTCCAGAAATGTTACCTGTGACAACATATTCAATTTTTTTTTCCAAATAAAATTTACATACAATGTATAACTGTGTACCTACTACACTTACCACACCTCCCTTCCACTGTAATGTAATCTATAAAGTGCAAGGAGTGCTTTATATAAATCGATCATCCATACATACACTATGTACTATTGTTCCCTCTGAGTGCCGTACGTCATTACTACACATGGGCTAATAGCATGTTCTACCGGTACACAAATGTAAATTTAAAACAGATACAGATTTTTCACGAGACTTGTGAATTCAAAAGTATTTATATTTCCTTGAAGTAGTTTATCTAGCAGTAATTCTACACATTGCGAAGAGCTGTTGGTCTAAGTGTATCTTGCATATATGGACTCAAACTCCCAGTACCTTTTGGTATCACCTCTGGTGATTTCAAACTCAAAGTATTAACTAAACAAACAAAATGTTACCTGCTTGTCCACCAACCCCTAAAAATGTTACATGGGTGGGTTAGAGGTTTTTTGTACCATTGCAATGGCCACCAATTTTTACGTTTTTTTTTTTTTTTGTCAAGATAAAGTTTTTGAGAAACTGCAATGATTACTTTGCAGCACTAAGACTGCTTCTAGCGATTGTCTATCAGACATCCACTAGAGGTGTTTTACTCTGTTTACCGACACTGGGCGAACTCACGCTTTGCATAAGAACATCTAGTGTCAGTGAAAACGGTCAATGGCACTGGCACTTTCGTGGTAGGAATACAGATTTGTATTCCTAACACTATAGAATCCCTTTAAAGTGGCTCTGCCACTTCTGAGTATTTAGTAAAGATATAATCTTTAATAAATATTCATGCTAACTGCATTTGAATGTCATTGAAATTTAAACATAATCATAAGGTAAAACAGGGACTACATTGTCTTCCAGCTAGCCTGAAGTTGTCAAATGGTAAATCTTTGTTGTCAACTCTTGCCAAATCCCAGCTTCCTAGTGCCTTTAGATTCGGGGCGCCTATTTTAAAAGTTAAAGATAAAAATTAACCTTTCATCCAGGCTGCTCTATGTTTAGAACTATAGATTTACTTCCCATTATCCATTGCAGGGCAAAGCTCCCAGTGCTTCTTGACATGCCTCCGTCTGCATGGACGTCCAATCATAGGCTTCTCCGAGAGACGCGCCCTTGGTTGGACTATTTAACAGTCTCAGAGCGCATGCATGATGAAGGGCTATGGGATAAACAATACTGAATGGGATAGGGAGGCGTGGAAGGGAGTAGACATGAGCTTCCCATGGCAGGTTTTGTCAGGAAGAAATTCCATATTTTTATTGAATTTTTTTCAAAAGTAATTTACACACATGAATTATAAACCAAATAGTGAACATTAACAATGTCAACTTATACATCTGAAATATGTTTTTTTAATTCGTAAAATAAATAAATTGTAATGTTAATGAATACGTTGTGTTTATATTATATAATAATGCTTTATGATTGTATTCCATAAAGGATCACTACAGGGAATGTAAGCTCATTGAGCAGGGTCCTCCACCTCTCCGTTCCTGTATGTCCAATTGTCTGGTTAAAATTACATGTCAGTCCACCCAATGTACAGCACTATGGAATGTGATTGTGCTATGTAAATAATAAAATAATAGGGTCAGGAACACAAATGTATTCCTGACCCTATAGTGAAAACCCACCATTTAGGTGGCATATGGGTCCCCCCCTCAAAATTGCCGATTTCTAGCCAATCCATGGGGAAAACATTGGAATGGCTAAAATCGGAAAGGAGTGGGGACAAACACTGTTTTGTCCAATCAGCACCTCCTCATAGAGATGCATTGAATCAGTGAATCTCTATGAGGAAAATTCAGCATCACTTCAGGAAAGACGAGACTGGGGGGGATATGTTATAAACATTTAAATACAGAAAGGGAATCAACACAGGAGGAGGCTATATTTAAAAGAAAAACTACAACAACAAGAGGACAAAAGCTACCACAACAAGAGGACATAGTTTTAAATTAAAGGGGCAACGGTTTAAAAATATCAGGAAGTATTACTTTCCTGAGAGGGTAGTGGATGCATGGAATAGTCTTCCAGCTGAAGTGGTAGAGGTTAACACAGTAAAGGAGTTTAAGCATGCGTGGGATAAGGCCAGGGAATAATGCAAGTATTTAGAAAATTGGGCAGACTAGATGGGCCGAATGGTTCTTATATGCCGTCACGTTCTATGTTTTGTCATTCTGTGTGGATACCAAATAGGCACCAACACCACTACATTAAAGGGGCACCCAGACCACTTATGCCCATTGGAGTGGTCTGGGTTTTAACCCCTTCAGCAACCTGGGGTGGGAGGGAGAGGGGATCTGCAGTGCCAGGAAAACTATTTGTTTTCCTGGCACTGGAGAGTCCCTTTAAGTTGTCATGGTTTTAGTGCTTAGTATCCCTTTAAAGAAAGAAAATCTCTTGAATACCTGGACTAAAAGTTTTTGATTTCCTGCAATTGAGGTGGTTTTTTTTTTTGTTTTTTTTATGGAAAAAAAGCTTTTGAAGTCAGGCACACTCATCTATTCAGAAGTCAGTTACATAAAAAAACTGAACCTTCACAGACCTGGATCTTCTACGACATTATGTTTCTAGCTCATGGAGATGGGCTTAACGGCTGACTTCACCCAGATGGTTTATAGAGAGGGAAGGAGAATCCTTCAGCTCTCTCATACCTAACAGAGCATTGCTAAGGGGGTTCTAAAGCTAATAATTTATCATCTAACCTCATCAGGGATTTTTTTACATAAAATGTCATCTTTGTATTTATGGATTTAAAAATATGTTCTACCATTAATCTAAACAGCAGATCAGGTAGTGTGTGTATATTGCAAACATAGTATACACTTAAAATAAAAAAAAGTAAGCAAAAACATTGAAATCCAGTTTAACCAAATCTAGATTAGCAAATTAATAATTTATTTTCCAGAATATCATGGCGTTGGTTATGAGTGCAACATAATGTGGACAGCAGTAATCCACAGGGAAGAGTTTTTACAGCTGTTGCAGATTTACATATAAAGATATATTGTTTAGATTAATCTTCGTTGAAACACATGATCGTTTCCAGATCAAAGGCTCTTTATTTACTCAGAAAATAGGTCAGTGTTTTGTTTTTTTCCCCCTCATATTTAATAGAATGGCATGACTGGTTAACATAAAAGGAGGTGTAGAAATCTTTAGATCAATGGGTTCGGTTTGGGAAGCATTTGTTTCAAAGGTTCATAATTCTTACCGGTTATGGTATACACATCGTATATTCATAATGAATATAGATGCAAGCAAATATATGGATTTAAAGTGACCTCCCCAACGGTCATTCAGATCTTGACATACACACCTACAAGTGGTTTTGCTGCTTGTCTTCAAAGCAGCTGCAGTGCATATGCTGCTGTTAAATTGATTACTTTTGGCAAGTGTAAGACTATGAGCTTCTCAAGTTATGTTTGAGGACTATAGGGCAGAATGATAAACGTCATTCCATTCAGTGTGCTGGCACTGATTCCTACCAATAAGCATGATCGGGTTTGTGTGTCATGCTTTGGGAAGTTCTTTAGGAGGAAAGTTACTGCTAGTTGAACATACACAAACCTGACATCAGGACAGCATTGACATTGCAAGCTAGGGTGTAAGTATTGTATTAAAATGCCTAAAGAAATACATTTGTTCATATATATTTATAAGTGATCTATTAATTGCATCATTAACTGTTACCTTCAAAGGGTAATTAATAGAGGGGCCCCAAAAACGTTAACTGCAACCTTTCCTGTTTTTCCTTTGACACACTACACTTATTACCTTGTAATTTGTATTTGTTTATTGTAATTGAAGGCAATCCTATAACATTTTCTGTAATTCCACAGCCACCTTGCTGTGTCTAAAACTAGTAGCGAAGTTCCTGTTTTGAAGGAGAAACCCAAAGCAATCCCTTACTTTTGTAGATGATGGCTTATGGGAGAGACATTTTTGCCTACGATGTACAGATGCATATTGCAGGTTTCTAGAATTTGCACTAGTGATTGGGATCCACTAGAGGCATTTAAACCCTGAATGTAAATATTGCCGTTCCTGCAGAATGGCAATGATTTTACTTGTTGGGTTAACATGATGAGAACATGGCAGCCACATCACTTTGAGATTAAGATTATCGTCCCTTTAATGGCTATTCTCTATTCCAGCTTAGTTGATTGGGCAAGCATATACTGCATTTGTTTCAGTCTGCAATCTGAAAGTCTATAGAAGTTAGTCTTGCACATTTCACTTGTGTAGCTATAGTTTCTTTTCCAGCATTGAATTTAAATTTCATGTGCACTTTTGATAGACCTTTGGCCATGTCTTGCCACCGTGCAATGTTCTTCCATGACAGATGTACTTTATATTCTGTAAACCTTTTATATTTGATTTTTAACATGGCCTGTTTAGCAGTTCTGAGAATAATATGACTAATTTATGACATTGCAATTCAATGATAGTCCAAGTTTGGCTTTCCAGCTTCCTCTGGTTGGCCTTGGATCATGGGACGTGTTGCCAAGTTCAGACACCCATATTGTAATGCATATGCTCATATATTTATTGATGCACACTTTCTCACTGTTTCTCTTTTCTCTTCAGAAGACTACTGCTACAGATGGGTTCCAGACAACAGCATAGTGCTACCTTGTGAAGGGGGTTTGCACCGAGGACCTTATTGCTCCCTTGCTCTGTTTTACCCCTTCATAGTAACATGTCTGTGGATATGAACAGTCAGGGATCAGACAGCAATGAGGACTATGATCCGAATTGTGATGATGATGATGAGGAGGAAGAGGATGACCCAGGGGACATAGAGGATTATTATGATGGGGTTGCAAATGACGTGGAACAGCAAGGAGCAGACTCTTTTGATCCAGAGGAATATCTTTTTAGCTGTCTTACCTACCGAGAGTCTGAGAGTGCTCTGAATGAGCAAATGGCAAATATGGCATCTTTGCTAAAGGTAAGCAGATGTAAAGGTCACTGGATCCTTTTTCTTAAACACACTTTGTGAAATTTATCTTGCCTATTGTGAGATGTAAGAAAGTCTTCCAAAAGCAGAGTTATTTGATTAATGATTATTTTTTTCACTCTCTGATTTATCATATAACTTAGTCGGTAGCTATTTATTAAAAACTTAGTCGGTAGCACTGAGCAGGTCTTTCTGACAGCAACTAGTGGCACTGCTGCCGAGTCAGACTCAGTTCTTACACGTCACCTTTTCTAAATGCTATTTGATTGGTGAAGTGCGGCACACACTGCACATGTGCTTCTCTTCCCCCTTGTGACCTTCAGTGGACGACCCTTTCAGAATCTTTATTGTATTTGGGGGTTCTGATGTAAAAACGTTCAAATATTTCTCTTCCGCAATGCTTCTCTGTGAGGAGCATTGGATTTGTTGAGAATAAATGTCTGCTGAATGACGTCACAATAGGCTGTATCATGTGAGTCTCTGTGTTGGGGGAAAAATGGTACGTTTTTAAACCTTTTTTCCTCTTAGACTGAATTTACGGGGCTGAATCTAAACAGTGAAGCGACACTATAGCAGGTGTAATACTTGTTTGTATTTCTAACGCTATAGTGTTCCTTTAAAACGGAATCCCCAAATCTGTGATAAAGGTGTATACATGTGTATATTTATATATATTTTTATCTGGCTTTAATGAAAAGAAAAAGGTTTTTTTTGTTTTTTTTTTAAATCTCTTAATGGGGCAGGGTTGGAATGAAGTGCATTTCTGAGAGGCACAGGAACTTATGCAATTTTCTGATGAATTTGCTCATTGTTTTTTTTTACTGATACCATTCTCAACTAATTTGCTTTTGTTAACCTTCTTGTTGCATTTAGTATTTTTGCCCAGATCTAAGAGGAGGTTGTCACAGCATGGAGTCCAAGATGGCAAAATGTTCTTTTTACAGTTTCATTTTTAAAATACACTATATTTTATTTTTTAATTTGAATTATTATTAATGAAAGTATTTTTATTTATTTATTTTTTAAATGGCATATACCGGTATTTTTTTATTTTAAGTAACATGGCATTTTACTGCACTTTGGAAGCCCCCAGTGGAAGTCATTTAGGCCTGCCCTATTGCTGACATGGACTAAAACCAATCATAGGACTTGTTTCGTTTTGTAGGCAATGGAAGGAAACCTGCCATGTGTCTGCACAGATTATTGGGGGGGACTCTATTTTTATTGGGTTGCTCTGCTGACTGACTGTGATTACATTATCCTGATCACTGCCTGATGGGGACTCGGGTAAAAAAAAGTAACTGCCCCTTTGACAGCGTCATTACAATGTTCCATTCTTTTAATGAAATACAACTTTTAGTGTCTTTTTACAAGGTTGTTTATAGAACAAGCCGTTCAGAACATATAGTAACCTTTTTCTTCTCTTCAGGATTTTTGTAATTAGAGTACAAGGTGGGGGAGGGAGGCCTGAAAACATTTTTACTTTATTTTATTTTTTTTATTCTTTATTTTTGTTGTTCGTTAAAAAGACACAAGAGCTTATTAAGCCACAACAGCAGCAGCATTAGGCACAGATAAATCAACATATCAAAACAGTGGTAATGCAATGACGTTACTGCACATTTTTATATGTAGAAAAAGGTTTGCTAGTAACACGTAGAGAGTGTCAGCTGGATGTTTGTGAGGGTACCAGCCCCAGATGGTAGGCAACTATTGCTAGAGCGCTCTACCTATTGATAGCATGTCAGGCTGACTAGGTGTAGTTGCCTACTAATCAAGTGAGTATTGGAGATAGTGAGAGACGTGTCCCTGCACTAATAATTTAACTTTTTTAACCCCTTAAGGATGTTGAGACAGCATGAAACATCCTAATGTTTTGGTTTGAGCCAGGTTAAATTAATCGTTTCTTGGGGGGCTCACCTCTGTTGGCTGGGGCCATATTTTTGGGCACTAGACGGACAGGTGAGCTGTGTGCCATTCTCAAATTGAGTGTTGCATGATACAGCCCTTCAAATCTGTTTAAATCCTCTAAGTGCAATCGATTAGCCGTGGTGATTTTGAGCCGGCTGCCCACAAGAGCAGGAGGCCCCCAGTGTGTGAAAAGAAGCATTTTCAATGATCGTGATTGGCACTGGACTTTGCCAGCTGCCCAGCACCATTTGTAGTGTGATTGGAACAGACAGCATTCCAGAGTTGCAGCATGAGAGTGACATCTTCACATCCTGCAGTAACCTAGTAGATGACCCTCACAGAGTACTCTGTTTGTGAGCTGGGAAATCCTTGTGCTGTCAGCAGGAGGAATCCCTCTGTGATGGGGAGGGTTTAGGGCTACTGTAGGTTAAGGGCTAATGCTGGGTTAGGATTAAAGGGACACTATAGTCACCTGAACAACTTTAGCTTAATGAAGCAGTTTTGGTGTATAGAACATGCCCCTGCAGCCTCACTGCTCAATCCTCTGCCATTTAGGAGTTAAATACCTTTGTTTATGAACCCTAGTCACACCTCCCTGCATGTGACTTGCACAGCCTTCCATAAATACTTCCTGTAAAGAGAGCCCTATTTTATTGCAAGTTCTGTTTAATTAAGATTTTCTTATCCCCCACTATGTTAATAGCTTGCTAGACCCTGCAAGAGCCTCCTGTGTGTGATTAAAGTTCAATTTAGAGATTGAGATACAATTATTTAAGGTAAATTACATCTGTTTGAAAGTGAAACCATTTTTTTTTTTCATGCAGGCTCTGTCAATCATAGCCAGGGGAGGTGTGGCTGGGGCTGCATAAACAGAAACAAAGTGATTTAACTCCTAAGTGACAGTGAATTGAGCAGTGAAATTGCAGGGGAATGATCTATACACTTAAACTGCTTTATTTAGCTAAAGTAAATTAGGTGAATATAGTGTTCCATTAATTATGTTTCTTGGTTGGGGATAGTGTAGGATTATGGTTAGGGTAGGTTGTTGTACAATAAATACACAAGCTCCTGGTGTCTCCGAAATGTTAAAGTGGAAATAAAACCTTAATATATTGACTTGAATATTCTGATAAACGATCAGTACGGTAAGTCAAGAAAAAGTGTGTGTGTGTATATGGGAAAAGTGTGGAAGGGGATAAGAGAAAAAAGTGTGCGCATGCGCACAAAGCATGCATGCCCATACATTACCACCCTGAATCAAATCAACCAAAAATAAAGGTATATAGGCTACAGAGCTGGCAGACCCAGATGATAGCCACACCATCCATTGAAATCAAGTGGGGTTTACCTCTGGTAATTCTCAAAACTGGATACAATTCTTCAATTGTACGGATGTCGTAAGCTTTGCTGATCAATCTATCCGGGCCACACTCCGCCTCCAAAACACTTAAATAAGGCTATGAGTGGTGTAAATGAAATTTTAAAGTCTTATGATGTTTTGAGACCGAAGAATTTGTATTTCTGTGAGTGTTGAACTGAATTAATACATTTCAAGAATGGTTGTATAGGGGAGGCAGATATGAAAAAACTTACTAAGTTCTCTGTTATACCAATAGCATTCATGGTCCTGATGGAAAGTATAGGATGCCAATTTGCCAATTTTGGGGTTATGTCAGTGTGTGTGCATGTTATATTCAGTCTTATGATACTTTGTGCTTATAAATGACTTCTGGTTCAAATCTGTCCTGTTATGTTCCCAGTAATTAGTGAAATGTGGTAGAGGAGCCATCTCCTTAGTTGTAATCCATGATAAGTACAGTAATGATATAGCATGCGCCAGAGGTCTAGGTTGATAAAAAAAGATAAAGTTGGAGAATGGAAGTCAAGAACCCAGGCATAAGCCAAGCGAAACTTGAGTTGATGGTAGTTGGACCATGGCATCAGGAATAGCAGTTTCCTTATGACACATTCATAAGAATAGAGCCACCTCTATAAACATCCTTCAGACAAAGTGGATGTGGAAGGCCAAGGGAGGCAGGGAATTGTCTTGATAAAACTGGCAGAAATACACAGTTTCCAGATTTAGGGGACTTGTGAACACGAGTTTGTCTCAACACACCATAATACAATGGGATTAAGGAAATGGTGGAATGTCTCTTTGGATTGCCATGACATGGCTCCAGCCATAAAAATTTTTAGATCCTGGACAAATGACAAACAGGAAGTAATATTACCAGTCTGACTGAAAGTGGTTGAAACAAGGCCGATTTATAAAAGTTTACATTTCTAAAAAAAAATCAAAAAAAAAAATCTTCATTTTGTAAAGTAAAAAAAAAAAATGATGCACCCTTCATGCACACAAGACTTCCGCAAGCTAATGTGCTCTTAGAGGCCTTTCACTTTAAGTGAGTGCATGCCACTTCTCCAGCAAAAGTTTGTTTTAAACTATAGATTTGCTAAAAAAAAAAAAAATTATGCTATCAGAATATAGAGATAAAATGTGGTGCTGTTTTTAAACTTTTTACCACAAAGTGGTACACTGTAAAAAGTTTTTACCACCACCTTTTTGCCAGAACTGAGTGAGAGTTTGGCTAGTTATGTATGTATATATGTGAGTGGGTGGATAGTTCTATGTCTGAGTTCTGTACACAGGAGAGGCAGATATGTCCTAGGATTGGGAGCTAACCTGTAGCGCGCGTGTGTGTGTGTGTGTGTGTCTGTGTCTCTTTTCCAATAAATCACAATAATAAATTCAGACATCATGGCTCACTGGCTCCTGGGTATGTAAAAGCACTGCTTTTACCTAACTGCTGAACCACAGTAGTGCTCTTCTGGATTTGTGCATGTTGCCTTACAGAGTCCTTTGATTAAGTTCCCAGAGAAGGTTAAAATGCAGATAGCTCCATTATATGAACTTTTTTTTTTTTTTTTTCTTGATGGGTAAATGTTTCAGGTACTTTAAGTCCCGTTTGCTCCCTTCTCTCTGAGCATATCGACGTCACTTGTTGATCTCGCGCCCCAGCTTTAATTTCATAGACCCTGCCAGATGCTTTGCTGTTTCAATTTCCTTCATCTACATTTGCAAAACCATTTAACTGACACCAGAGGAAAAAACCCCACAAACCTTTACTCATAATAATCTTTGTGCAATAGTTCAATTTTAGCTTGATTGTTAATTGGAGCTTTTCGGTGTTCCAAAAGACTCTTTGCTCAAGATAACACGGTGTATGGTAAGTTAAAGGGACACTAAAGGCACTCTGACAAATTCATCTTAATGAAGTGATCTAGGGGCATAAGCCCAGTGATTTTAACCCTGCAATGTAAAACATTGCTGTTTTCTAGAACATAACTCTGGTGCCTTTTGTGTCCCTTTTAAGGGCTTCTCCAAGCACAATGACCACTTCAGTGTAATTGAACTTCCAGTGTCTCTGCTGGCTTTCATCTGGCCTAATGACCGCAGGTAATGTAACACTAATTTGCCAGGGCTCCATTTCCACAGTCCAGTGGTGAGCAGAAAAAGTTAAATAAACACCATAGAGTCAGGAATACAAATATGTATTCCTGACCCTGTAGTGTTCAAAACACCATTTAGCCGCCTCTTGCATTCCTAAATATAGTAAAATCTTATCTAATTTCCTGTCTACCTGCTTCCTTGGCTAACATCATTAGAAGTGATGTTCTAAGCCAGTCGCAATGCTTTCTCATAGGAAAGCATTGGATTGGCTAAGATTGTCAAGGAGGCAGGCCGGGGGTGGAATCAAACACCCTGTCCAATCAGCATCTTCTCATAAAGATGCATTAAATCAATGCATCTCTATGAGGAAAGTTCATTGTCTCCATGCAGAGCGTTTACACTGTGCAGCACAGCCCCAGGTGCCTCCAGTGGCCATCTGAGGAGTATGGAGGTGTCCTTTACTTACCAGAACAACTACATTAAGCTGTAGCTGTTTTAGTGACTGTTGTGTCCCTTTTAAAATGTATTTGTAATTGCAATAAAAATGCTCTGAGATTAGCTGCCACACCTATAACCAAGAAAAATGCTTACAGGCTTTATTTATAAACTAAACTAGAAATATGAGAAGGCTTTGCGTTGATTTATTCAATATTCTAAAACCAGTTTAGGACAAGGGAAAAATATACCAGAAATGAACCTTTATTGCAGCTGCATAACTTTCAATAATGTTACATGTTGTCACACCGTATATAATGCAAGTGTAATCTCCTACTTTGGAAATTAAAAGGTTGGAGCTCCAGGAATAATATGTTGTCTGTAGTGTGAAGTCAGATGCCTCCTGACATGCAGAGTTGATTGAGCTCAGGACAAGATTGCACACGTAACAATAGCCATGTATCTGCCATTATGAAAAGAGGAGGGGGAGGCGGACTCCTAATAAGAATTTAAAAAGAAAATTGTTCTTTTTCTTCACTTCCTCATATGTCTGGCTGGACTGTCCCTTTAACAGCCGATCCTTTTAGTGTGTAATGCTTGTGCTTAGGTCCTTGAACTGATCAGTCTGTTTGCAGAGGTCTTGTATAAGAGCTCCTAAGTATCTGACCTTCTGGTCGCTGTCCTAGGACATTCCACAGGCAGCCAAACGTAAACAGCAAAGAGCACAGTGTCCTGAATCAGCATTTTTATTTTTCAAGTGGCCATTTTCCCCCAGTCACCGTGTCCATTTATAACTCCATACTGCACAATATGGTGGTACTTTATTCAATGCTCTGCAGCTAGAGGAAGTCCAGGTGTTTTTCTACTACAATTCATGGTAATAGAGAGAGTAAGAAGAATTGGAGTTCACCAGCAGCTAGAGTGCCTTGTCCTTGTGTTTTCTTTATCTGTACACAGTCTGTGTAACAGGACTGTAAGCAGTGAAGATTAGTTAAGTAATGTGCAGATCCAGACTTCCTCACAAATCCATCAGATTATACTTTTTGCTGCTCTATTGCCATTAGGCAGCAAAGTGCTTTACCATAGTGTATTGTTATTTAGCTTGGATTTTGTTTTCAAATAAACATTCATTGCCTGCTCCACCAGTTATGTGACCTCATTCTGCAAAGCCCCTGGACAATGTAGATGCCGATCCAAAGTACTATCAATTATTAATATCAGGCCTCAGAAGAAGGTGATCATCTTCTTGAAGCAACAGTGGTGTTTATCAGAGGCACTTTTGCAGAACAGTCCTGATTACTAACAAATGTGATCTGAATTTTTTTTTTGTTTTTTATGGTATTTACTGAGATCTCCTGACCTCAGTTGGAGAAGAAATAACTGCATTAATATTAGATATTTCCCTTAGACTAAACATCCTTCTCTCAATTGTCTCCTATATGAGAGGCTACAGCCACAGAAACTCTCCTCGGAGATGGAGGTTCTCGATGATCAGAGAAAGAGTCAGAAATGACGAGCTCATTACTCACTTTCTAGCTATTTATTAAATGTTTTTCCCATTCTTGGTAGCATCACTTGGAATCCATTTGTAAGCATTGTAAATGGGAAGGAAATATCCCTGAATGCATTTGACCATTTGAAACTACAAGTCCCACAATTCCTAGAAACTGGTAGCAGACCAAAAGTAGTTTGGGAGTTACAGTTCACCAAAGCCTGTAGAACTGCTAGCTCTCTCACCCCCTATCAATTTGGATGTCTGAATTGAGTGTCTCTCCTTAAGAGGGACACTCCATTATATTTTTTTTAGATTTATGTGATGAATATTCAAAATAAAAGCTATTTACATACTACTGTCATGTTCTCAATCAGGTCAGATAGGAGACAATTGCCAGGTTTAACAGAAGTGACTTTATTCGTAGCTTTTGACATTATAACAGTATTTTTAGTAGAATAAATAAGAAAAAGGAAGAAATCAACGTTAAGGCAATATGCCCTATAAAGAAAACAACCAAGAGTGCAAATAATAAAGCTGGAGAAGTATAGTGAAAATAACAAGACGGGTATTAGTAACTTTTTTAAAGAATCAGGAATGAAAGGAACACCTTAGACATCAAATTGCAGCAATGTCCAGATAGTGGGTTTTGCAGGTTTGTATTTATCAGTAGTTAGGATAATTCAGTAGCAATCCAAGTAGGAAGGGTGCAGGATTGAATGAATCAGGTTAAATCAATAGTAGATAGAGTAGTTATGGTGCAGGGTTGAAGCAATTCAGGCAGGTACAGGAGAGTTGATAGTAATCCAATTCAGGAAGAAGTAATGTTTGTAGCAATTCTAGTAGGATGCAATGCAGGTAAGTACAGTATCTCTTACAGGAGCCAGAATCTTCAGGTAGAGTACAATACAGGTAAGTACATGATAGTTTATAGTAATCCCAATTAGGAAGGAGTAAGGGTTGTATCAATTCAAGTAGGATGCAATGCAGGTAAGTACAGGCTAGTTGATAATCCAAATTAGGAAGGAGAAAGGATTGTAGCAATTCAAGCAGCATGCAATGCAGGTAAGTACAGGATCTCTCACAGGAGCCCTCACAGGAGCCAGGATATGAAGTTCTTGATGTGAACACCAACTTCAATGTAATGGCCTCTTGCTTGGGTGTAGCCATTTATAGCAGGACTTAACATAGGATACAGGTGAGTATGATGTGACTAGTGGCTAGTGAGGCCACTAGAGGCGAAAACCAGAAACTGCATTTAAAGGGACGTTAATAATCAGAAAAAAGTCTTACTTGTCATCATAAGAATGTGACTACTATAAATGTATGTCTTGCAGTTATCCTCTAATCTCTGATATACTTCATGTGCCTTTTGGAAGATGAGAGATGTACAGGGCACATATAGTGCTGTCATGAGGATGAGAATCATTTGTAAAAGTGCAAATGAATCCCTTTTATTTGGTTTGGATCATTTTACATGGTTATATTTGTACATTTTGCTCTCGTCACCGTATTTCACAAAAAAGTAATGTCACAGAGGCTGGAGTAGATTCACACTTTTTACATATTTACTTGCATTGAAAAATATTGGATGCTTATTTCAAGGTTGTCTGTTTTTTTGCCCCAGTTCCTAATTTATACTTTGTGCGAATATTACACTTTTTCAGCGTGTGACATTTAAACTGTGGCAAATATTTACATGCCCATGTTAGGGATCAGAAAGGTGCATTGTAATTTTGATGCACAACGGTTTTAATTTCCTTTGATATCTGGTGCATCCCGTATAGTTTCACAAGTGCAATAGCTTGCTTGGTGTAACCTTTCACTGTCCGATGAGCAGGGAAATTTACACTGGAAGGATTCTTCTTGTTTAAAAATGCATTTCGTGCCAATGACAGACATAACTCCTAAGTAATGAAACGTATAAGTTATGGCTGTCATTGGCACTGTGTTTTGTAAAGTATGTTTCCATAGATGCCTTTTTGTAATAGCAGGGTATAGCAACGAAATATTTACATTGTCAATGATACTGTGACTGGCATGAGTCAATATGTACCCCCTCTTCAAATCGCATGAACACTAAACTGTTTTGTTTTTCTTCTAATCTTAGGTCTCTCACTCTGTGGCTAAACTCATATTAGTGAACTTTCATTGGCAAGTCTCCGAGATATTAGAAAGGTAAGTAGGTATATATGTTTTATGCATTGAGTGTCAAAACCGTAATCCTTTGTGTGCACAATCAGAGCAAAGTACAGAAAGGCATTCTGGGAAATCTAATCAACTGTACACAACAATTGTACAGCTTCTTCTTGTCCACTTATTTCTTAGTTGAAAGCCTATATCTTGCTATAATCATATGCAAGAAAAATAAATACCTGTACCGGATTTCCAAGTTCATTATATTATGTATAAATGTCCCAAGAACCGAAACAGATAAATGCATGGGGGTAAAGGGTGATATTTTTGCTTTTTTTTTTTTTACATAATCAAGGTCTTAAATTAATGTATTGATTATTAAGAGCAAATCACAGATTCAGTTATATTTCTGTATAGAGATATAAGGTACATCTGGGGCAGAATGTAGGATTGTGCCAGTGTGATTATCAGGTCACTTTTAATGCCCTCTTGACGTGTGGAAAAATATAAGTGCGAGCCGTGTCACATATCAGATTTGGGTGCGTTCTTGGTTTCTTTGAACATCTGATACCTGTAAATATCTATGCTATGTATACCTAAGTGAACTGTTTGTTGAAGCTCAGTTTTAAAAACTTCATCTTGAAATGTTCACGCGTGTTTCTCTGAATTCCATTGGAAAAAATTACTAAATATGAGACTTGTTATTTTAAAAATGGAAAAATTCAATTTTTGAAATAACAAGTCTCATATTTAGTAATTGCAACAGTGCCAGTTAAATAACCTGGAATCTTGGTGCTCTGGATAGGTGGTGGTTTTAGTGTTTATCTGCCCTAATGACTGGCAGGTATTTCTAAAAAAAAAAAATAGGTCATGGGGTTAATTCTTAGTTGTACACTGCAGCAAATGCACACTTTAATTGAAATTCTACTTAATTGCAGGCATAAACAGAATTCTGCACAGGTGCTAGTTGAGGCAAAAGTTCAGCCTTCACCTTCAAAACATGTAAGTATACTGTACATATAGCATGTGCTCCCAGTAACTGCATTCATCACAGCAGGTTGATTACAGTGTTTTCAGTGCTTTGCTTGTTTGAATAGAGAATACAGCAGTCACAATCTAGCTTGGACAAAGATTCTGGAGATGTATACCAACATAACGCAGCTGCTTGTTGGAAAGTGCCGGAGATGACCCAGCTACCATGATTTATATTGGTACCAATTACTAATTCAGAGCAAAATGAAGGGTTCTAGTATTTTCTGTAAAGCTTCATTTGCCAAGATCTATAGTGGAAAGGCAGTGGGATATTAGGTAGATCAAAGTGAAAATGTTGGCGTAGGATGATAAATAATGTAGTTGGTAGTAAAAAAAAATATATATATTATTTATTTATTAACCTTAAATGTACTTGATGAGTTAGAAGCTTGAGTAACAAAATGTTGGTATACAATGGTATTACTAAAACTTATTGGGATAAAACATGTGACTGGGCTTATAATTGGAATGGATTCACATGACATAGGAAGTATAAAAGGGGGAACTTTGCTTATGTGAAACATGAATAAAAGTACATTTTCAGGGGAATCATATGTGACGATGCAGGTGGAATGTATAAGCCTTTTTGGTAGAAATGTACATGGGAGAAAACAGGGGGCCATCTATTGTAGCAATATGATACAAATCCTAAATATTAGTATTGATGAAGAAGAGCCATTGTTATTAATAGTGCTGCACATCTGGGTAAGTCTTTAATAAATGGAAATTTTATTTATCCAGATATTAACATGAACAAATGAAGGCACTGCTTGTTCAGCTTGAGGAGTCAGGTTTTTGAACCTATTTAAGATACTTTCACATCCTAATAAGTAGAAGCACCATTTAGAATAGATGCGTGTCTGTATCTTGTAATAATTATGGCATTACATTAATAAATGCACCTATTCAAGTAAGGGTGCACGTGGGAAATAGTGACCACAATATGGTGTCATTTTAGATTTAAAAAAAAAACCATTCATGTGGGCTTTGCAACAAGTGTCCAGGTTATGTTCCTACCTTCACGGGTTCAGCCAATTTAACACCGAAGTTGGGGTTTCAGCCTCCTGACTACAGTTTTCCTCTTTACTGCAATATATGGAATGTGTAACCAGACAGCCCGTGATAGGCTGAGAATGTCAGCTGACACTCTTACTCTGTCTACCAATGAGCTCCCACCGATAACAAATGAAAAATTTGAATGAAAGGTTTTGCAAGGGCCTAATGGGAAGTAATACATAGACCAAAGTAATTACAGCTGAATCCCTTGGTTCTTTACTTGCTTTGCATTCTAACAAAAATATATATAATTTTTTTGACAGTTCAGTTCATTACGTTTTGTTTTTGTTTTCTCCAGGCTACAGCACATTCCTCCCATCACTGTGCTGTTTGCATGCAGTTTGTGCGTAAAGAGAACCTGCTGTCTCTGGCCTGTCAGCATCCTTTCTGCCGCAGCTGTTGGGAACAACATTGCACCGTTTTAGTAAAAGATGGGGTCGGTGTCGGTAAGTACTTCAGGAGAGGGCAGACAGCCTTGTAACTGTGTCAAAGAGAATTCCTTTCCAATTTCATGGAAGTGATTGCATCCCACATCGACACTGCTATGCAAGGACTACATTTCCTTTAAAGGCAGGCTGAGCATTTTGGGCAGTGCTTTCCAATATCTACATCACTGGTTTAATAATAATCCAGGCCTTTGAGCTTACCATTTTTAAAGAAGCTTATGAAATGTGCATCCTCTCAGGAACGGCTTAAAAATTCTACCTGGCAGTATATGAAATTACTATGCTTCCAATGCTAATCTATCTATTATCAGTGGCCCGATAAAATGTTGGCTATGATTGATTTTACTTATTTATATTTGTGCATCCTGACTAAATGGATTTGGCATGATACCCCAAGACCACTAGGAAGTCCAAAGTCAGTCAATGACTTTAGATGTACTAAGGACCAGGACCTGTGATTTTGTATATCTTGTTGCTATTACATGCTGCTTCCTATTGATACAAATATAAACCATAAATAATTTCTCTCAGATGTACATTGGACTCTGGAGGAATCTGGGTCTGCCAGAGCTTTTACCAGAGTGCCTGTCTACCATTGTCAGGATTAACATGCTCCTAATGCCCATCTCTGTGTATCTCTTCCCCAGGGATTTCCTGCATGGCCCAGGAATGCTTGCTTCGGGCGCCAGAGGATTTTGTGTTTCCACTGCTAGCAAACGAGGAGCTAAAAGAGAAATACAAACGTTATCTCTTCAGGGATTATGTAGAGGTATTGTCATGTCTGGTCTCAGTCAATTAAAGAAGGTTCATGGATAGGCATTTGTCAGGCCTGAGAAAGGAATGTTCCCACTGCAGAGGCTGAATGCAGAGCTTTGTGGGTGCTCTAGATCCTGAAATCTTACAAGGGACAAGGGTTAAAGTGTCACTTCAAGCATCTGGATACCTTCCAGTCATATTAAAGCTTAAAGTAAAAAATAACAAGGAAACTCATCTGAAAATAGTTGTCTGTATGTGTGTCATCATTTCAGCTTGTAAAATCTGCAGATGGATGACATTTTATTCTGTTTAAAGTTGCTGTGTGTAGTTTATCATATCAAAAAGCTGACCTTTTCAGTCTAGTGCTTGGTGGCACGGTCAAAATATCTGCTGAAAAAAGCGAATATGATACAAACTACTGAGAGTAGGACAGAAACCATGGTCTCTAACTGATAACTCAGAAACCAGACTCAAGCGCTGCATAGATGCAGATGCTTGCATTCAAATCATTGAACTCATTTGTTGCTGTACTGTATATGCACAAATGTTTTACACACTGATCCCTATGAATATTCAATGCACCACTACCTACCATGTGCAGTACGTTTCCCCCTGCTTCAGTGGGAGCAAAATGATAGTCTGCAGTTCCCCCCTCCCTGACCCCCCCCCCATGGAAAATACAAACGCTCTAGTGCAAATGTATTTAAATGGATTTCCAACTCCTATGTAAATGAGCAACTGCGTGCAAAAGTAGACAACAAGCAACGTTGCAATCCTTGCCAACAGATGCAACAGTGATGATTTAATAGTATTGTTCTCGTGTTTGATTTCTTTTTTTCCACCCTCAAATATCCCTTTTCACTTCATATACATTTTCATGTTAGGCGAATATTGCGGCCCTTTATAGTCTCCACCCCCTATAAATATTATTTTATTTTTAAATATATTTATATCTTTTGAATGTAACCAGGTAGGTATTTCAGGTTTCATGTTGTGTTCATGTATTTAAAGAGCAATGGTCACTTAATGCCAGTTTCTTATTCCTTCATAGCAATTACTGTTATTGAAACATTAACTTAACGTTCCACAGCACTTCCTGGTTCACCCAATGTCTTCAATGCTCCGGCATCTGGTTAGAAAGTTCCATACAAGTGCGTGTTCTCTTGTGCACAGCACCGTAGGGGGTCAAACTCATTGGCTTCTTCCAGGACAACCTGGCAAATGAGGAATTTTAAAACAAAACTAAAAGAAACTCTGATTGGATTATGCAAAAAAAACCACATGTGACACCTTATAACAAGCAGAAAGTTTCTGTATACCATTAGTTCACACTTCAACACAACCTATTTTAATCAGCTTTTTTTCTTCTCTATAAGTTATTTTATCTCAAGCCCTGTAGGTATTATTTATTCTATTAAGCTGTGCCTTCAACTGGTGATACTAACATTTTGTTTCTCGCCTTTAATTTTTCTTATTTTCTCAGAGTCATTATCAGCTACAGCTTTGTCCAGGTGCAGATTGCCCAATGGTCATACAGGTTCAGGAGCCAAAGGCTCGGCGTGTGCAATGCAACCGATGCAGTGAAGTCTTCTGGTAAGACATTATAGACCACAACACATGAACATTTCATCAAATCACAAAAATACTTCATCAAGAAACTTAACTTTGTAAAATCTTCCAACTGTTAATCTATGTTCTTTCTTTTTAGCATGCTGTACATATATGGTCCATAAATTAGTGCAGACAATCATACCATGCTTAGTGAAGGTCATATGTCATTTAGCTTGACATTGTCAGATCAAACTGCTAGATAACCTAGCTCTTCTGTATGATAACTAGATACTGAAGTAGGAGAAAGGTGGCCTGTTCCCCTCTCCAGTTTAAAAGCTAAAGTTGCGGATGCTCTACACAATCTCTGTTAGTATTGTGCAGATCATGCTTAATGAAGAACAATCTGCACAGTTTAGCTGTGGTCATTGGGAGTAATTTTATTCTGATGATACTGTATTTTTGTAGGTTCATGACTTTGCTGATTCCAGTTGCTGGAACATTTCCCAGGCTCACTACCCTCCAGACGTGTTTTTGGTGTGTTCGTGCCAAGCTCTTGTCAGACACTTGGCTCTTAACATGTTTGGGCTGTAGACGGAACATAAAACACTTTCGGTTTTCTGATTTGCAGATGTAAACCTTAAGGGCCATGTATGTAGTTTATTCTTAATATGTCTGCATGAAAGCTATAATATTATGCCTGCTATTTTTCTTTTCTTCTAATCTAGAATATAAAGTGCAGGGGGATAACACAAAACCACTTATCAAATCTTTACTAATATAGCTCATGTGGGCATCAGATTCTAGAACAGGAATGATAAAGGTTAAAGTTGCCCTATTTTTAGAAATGTTAGTTCCATTAAGATTTAGAATCCTCTATCTTTTGAAGTCTTTAAAAATAGCTCAGCAAGTTTTGAATAAGGTGTGTACACCCGGACTGGACTGCCACATGGTACTGGAATCATCAAACCGTTCAAACAACCATTTCCTCTTTCACTCACAGTGAAATACCTGGCTTAAACAGCTCATTGCTTGCTTTTTATCAGTGTCAGTCAATGTGTTCTAAAAAGGTTAATGCATTTCCAGTATGGCTATCTCCATGTTTTTAAATACTGTTGAAGCTTGAAGTGCTTATTTGTTGGTTTGTTTGTTTCTCATTTACTTTAGAACTTGTTGGGAATTTGAAGGTGGGGGGGACCTGCAAAATATACTACAGTTTCTGAAAAATGTAGCATAGTCCCTCTGTTTTAAAGGGGTTAACACTGCAGACCTTTAAGATGCCAGTTCTATTTCTGCGCTTGAAGCTTGCTGAACATGTTTTCTACATATTGCCTATTAAAACACTTGGGATCTATCACTCTGGCAAATGTGCTGTTTCTAGAAATCTAGGTTTTTGGCAGCAGATGAAATCAACTGCCCATCACAAAAATCGCAGGCTCAGTTGGATCTAAAACAGATTGTTTTGGATCTTTTTTTTCTTCTTTTCTTTTTTTCAGGCAAGCAATATATAGGATAGTGCTTTGTGAATTTACATACACACCTATTACTTTAATGCATAGCTGGTTAAAGGGACACACTGGACACCAAATTACTTGTAGTAATAATAATAAGGGTGGCACAGTAATCTAAATAACAAAAGAAACACATCTAATTAAATATCAAATGTGTTTTCCTTTAACCACACTCACAATTGTGCCACATCAACCACTCTCACACACCAATTAAGTCATGTTGTATCTTTCACACACATAATGAGCCACCACGTGTGCAAACACAGAGAGGGTAATCCAGTCACTCATACACAGACAAGCTCCCTTGGCCAGTCGTTTAATTATCTCTTAAATAAACTCACACTTTCCTCTAGTGCAGGCCTCGACAAATCCCAGATCACCATGGCGGCCTGGAAATTTGTCCTGGTGTCTGGGATTTGGGAGCCTGTTCAGCCCCCAAGGTGACCCGCTGTCTGAGAGCAGAGGTGGGCAGTCAGCTTACGGAGGTCTGCAGAAGGCAGGCGGCTGACAGAGTGATGGGCCGTCCAGCTCATGGAGAGCTGAGGGAGCTGTCTGGGGGGGGAAGGGGAGGATGCACGTGTGCGCGGTCGGTCAGTGAGTGTGTGTGTGTATGTTGACATCATTCTTCCTCCTGGCACTGGATGTAATAAAGACAGTGTTCCTGGCTCATTCTTACTTTTAATGATTCCGGCGGCCTACTTCCTTGCAGATGGAAAACTGAATATGGGATGTCTTTTGATCTCTTCTGACTGACAAGAAGAGAGACTCTTAGCTTCAGTTCCGAGTTTTTGAGTGGTTTTATTATATATCAATACATTTGGAAGTCATTTTGCCTTTAAAATGTGCCTAGATTAAAAAGGGATTCTCTAATGCCAGGAAAACAAACCCGTTTTCCTGGCACTGTAGAATCCTGTGGTGTCCCCCATCCCATGTCGCTGAAGGGGTTAAAACTCCTTCAGTCACTTACCTGAATCCAGCGCCGATGTGCCTTGGTGCTGGGTCAGGCTCCTCCCCCGTTGTCAGCCGACAGGGGAGACCTGATGCGCATGCAATACTTTCCTATGGGGATTCCGGTGGCTCTGGAAGTCCTTATGCATAGCGTAAAATGAGCTGAAGTGGTCTGGGTGCATACAGTGTCCCTTTAATCAAAATGGAGTAGGAAAAATATGTATGTCAAAAGACTAAGACTAAGTATGCCAAATAAATAAAACTGGAATAACATTTAATCTATGCATTTGTTAGGACAATTTGTAGATTGCATTTGATTTACTACATATTTAACACAAAAGGTATATATACTGTAAGCTTTGAACATGTTATTGCATGTTAAACAGACTCTTTTTTTTTTCATTACTCTTTTGGCAAAGCAATGCTCTTTCATTTTTACATCCTTTGACGAAAGCAAAACAATGCTCTTACATTTTTACTCCCTACATTGGAATCCTCATTGGAACCAGCAGAATTAATACGCACTACATTTGAACAAAGATTATTTTTTATTTTATTTTTTTTTTACTCTTTGAAAATAAATTCAATTGTAGTTCCCACAAAAACTACATGTTTAACTTACATTGCTAATTGTGCCAATCTATTACCATGAAAAACTGCTAATATTGAAGCAGTGTTTGTTCTGTTTATGTGCCATAAAATCCGTGTATTGATAGATCACTGAAAGTCAGGATTCCGGAACAAACGGAAATGAATGGACTTTGCTGCAGAGTTCTCCCTTTGTGTTAATTCAATTCCCTAAATTTCCTCCTTGATGTTTTTTTTTTTTTTTTTTTGGTATCCTCCTTGTAGCTTCCGGTGCCGTCAGATGTATCATGCTCCCACAGACTGTGCCACCATCCGGAAGTGGCTGACAAAGTGTGCAGATGACTCAGAAACTGCAAACTACATCAGTGCTCACACTAAAGATGTAAGGATGGGCAGAGGGTATAATACTTTACCCATGTACACGAAAGAGAGCAAACAGTGGATTAAGGTTTTTTTAGATATAATTTTTTAATAAATTAGATTTAACTAGGCATAGTCTGTTTATGCACACATTTTCTTTTACATGGATAACACAGCAGCTCACACTGGAGAGTGGAAAATTAACCATCTACAAAACATACAATATATTTTACACTGAATGACAGTTACAGCTATGCATTATAGAATATATTAATATAGGCTACAACATAATGTAAAATATATATTTTTCCTTTAGCGATCCCACTTTAACTAATTGAATAATCCTGTTCCACAAGTGCATCTGCACATCAGCCCGGTAAAATTTGGAATAGCTGGAGTGTACCATAGCTTATCATAATCCTTTCCTCTCCAGTTTGCTTCATATTAGAGAGTTTCTAAAATGTGTTAAATGGGATGCATTTCTTACTTGCATGTGCATTATTGTATTAATAAAATTGCAGTTATGGAAGAGTAAGAGAAAGGCCTCCCCTGTAAATGCAATAAGATCATTAAAACATTGTTAAGCCATATACACATCAGATAAGTCAGCAGACTTGTTTTCCCATGGATTACGGGTATGAATGTGTAAAAAAAAAGACCTGGATTGATATCTACTCCATATGTACACTTACCAAGGTGGTTTTATTGAATTCTCTGCCCTCTGTCTTGGTCATTTTTCAAAAGCTGTTTGCAGGATTTGTACGTTTTACAGACACACAATACAAACACAGGCTAGAAGTTAAGCATATTTATTTATTTGCTACAGTATAATTAGGAGGCCACATGGTGTGATGTTCTAAAGTTGTGCAAAGATGTACAAGGGAGGCAGTCACCTGTGAAATGTGACTTCTGTGGTGATTGCCCAACTTTTACGACTTTACTTCATCTTTTAGAACACCACAAAAGGCACAATGAAGTGGTTTGGGTACCAGGTCCCCCTAGTTTTTACCCTGCAGCTAAAAACATAGCAGTTTCAGAGAAATTGCTATGTTTACACTGCAGGGTTAATCCAGCCTCTAGCGGCTGTCTCCCTGACAGCCACTAGAGGTACTTCCGCGATTTACACGGTGTAAATCACACTTATTTGACGCTGGACGTCCTCACAGAGTCCAGCGTCAAATAAGATCCTCTTAGTAAAGCATTGAGTAGTGCTATGGGCAGGTTTGAATGAGCGCGCGCGCCTATGGCCACGCATGCACATTCGGCTCCACTCGGGAGCTGACCTCGGTGGGGGAGGAGAGGTCACCAGCGCCGAGAGAGCCCGGCGCTGTATTAAGGTAAGTGCCTGAAGGGGTTTTAACCCCTTCAGCGCCGAGGGAGGGGGGCACTCCAGGAGCCTATAGTGTCAGGAAAACAGGTGTGTTTTCCTGGCACTATAGGAAAACTGTGTGTTTTCCTGGCACTATAGGATCCCTTTATCACGTTTCCCAATGAAGCTCTGGTGATTGCATTGTGTATGAGAGAGAATGCATCCCTCATACAAAGGATCCAGCAGTCGGATTAACGTTGAGCTGTTTTAATTATGATTAGCATGTAACTTGTCGTTTTGTTTTCCTCAGTGTCCCAAGTGCAATATTTGTATTGAAAAAAACGGAGGATGCAATCACATGGTGAGTAATGTGAAATCTTTTAAATCCATCCGTCTCCAGCTCAGCTGATCTTGTAGATAAAACAATTGGCTAAAATCCATAGTGAACAAGTCTTATTACAGAGTTATTTAGGAAACTTACATTTTTGTGACTATAGCTGTGATAGAGAAATTTAGAAAATCATGGCCTGAACAAATGATATATCACGCCTAATACCTACCGACAACACTCTTAGGTTGTATCTAACAAAGTACGAACAGCGCCACATAACAGAGCCGGCTACATGTGCGCATGGGTTGACCTCCCGAGTCCCGCACTACCCATATTTCAGGGCCTGACGCCTCGCTGGGTGGTTTCCTTGTCTCCCCTCTTACCAGGGATGGAAGGGCATCTCAACGCTCTATTACCAGAGATGGTAAAAAGTAGAACTACAACCCAATAGTATAATCGTACCAAGCCGGTATATAACCAAGATATCCTGCCCAGACAGCCACTGCATATACCCTGACCCACTCACACGTTGGAGAACGATGTCTAGGCACTGAGTAACTTTTGTTATGATGTTTACAGCACTATACCTAATAGTATACCTGTCACAAGCATGTTTGTACCTACGAAGGCCCGTCTAAGCATCTATTGCATACACCCTGACCCAATCTTTCGTTATATGGCGATGTTCATGCAATGAATAACTTTTTGTTAAAATTTTAATGTTACAACTTTAAAAAAAAAAAAAAAAAAACATGCCCCCCGTACCGGTTGTTGGACATAAGCCTTTGTAACTTCAGATCTAGAAATTGCACTTTACCCATGCTGTATCGCTGCACGTCAAAAATAAAGAATTTTTAAAAAAAGAGCAAATCAGCTATTTTTGCCGGTTTTCTTTTTTTTTTTTTTATTCAGATGTAATTTGCAAAAATTCTGAATTTAGTGAATAACCCTGTTTTTAGTGCAGCCTCCTAGGCATGGCCACATTCCTGGAGGACTATTAGAGCCCTGTGGTTTGTGCCAAACAAGAGATGTTTAGTTGTGTCTTTTTAAGGGTAAGTGCTGCTCCTGACTGAATTCTACCCCTTGTCTACCAAAGTCTACGTATAACATAAGCCTGTAAAGGAGAGCATTTAAGGATATGTACAGCCATATTTTAAAGAGTGTGTATTGAAGGTGCTTGTGTATTTTGTATCTATGGCAAATTTATTTGTTTGGCATACTGCAACAATTTAAAAAAAAAAAAAGTGAAATTCTGCATAGTCATCTACCTGGATTTTTACACTTCTGGTGTTTTTTATTTTGGTTTTGTTTTTCAATATTTATGTACACAAATATGTAAAGATTCATAAATCCAGATTCAACCCTTTTGAAGAAGACTGCGTTAACATTTTTTTTTTTCTAAATTATTTTTTTTTTTATTCAGGATACAAAATGCATATTCAAAGTAGCCATCACAACACAGAGAAGGCTATCCACTTGTTACATAAATATACTTGAGACGATTGTAAAAGGATGTGTTTGAGACACACTACATCAATATATTTGCACAACTTATAATATCAATCTGTCACAGTACTATAGTTAAAAATCTTTAAAATAAACTATATAAAGATTAACGTATCCAGGTAACAATCCCTCAAGGTTTGTTGACAAACGTTATGTAGTGGGTGTATTAACTCACCAGCCTTGCAAATTGCATATGTAAATTCAGAAACAAGTAGAATGTTTTGTACAGAATATTGGTTTCAAGTGATATATTTTAAACTATTTATTATGAAAATTACTGTCTGGTTTAAATCAATTGTTTTGGAAAGAATATTCTTTAATTTATATGAATTCCTTGTAATTATTTTGCAGCCTTTGGATAGCCTTTTTTGCTAACCTTTTCTAAACCTTAATTGTCAAATGGAACTGGTGTAGGTTCAAGGTGTCTAAAAGCCCAACAAGTGCTTAAGAAGAGATACAGTTTTGCTTTAAGGACATTATACACAACATTCACAAACTCCCTGTTTAGGTCCTGTTAGTGAAATGTAATGATATATTTGAAGTGGAAATTAAGATACTAAAACTTGTGCATACAGGAATTTTCTGTTTTCATAGTTATGATGCAATTAAATCTTTTATTCTTTTTCTCTTTGCAGCAATGCTCAAAATGCAAGCATGGTAAGTAAATTTGCTCACTCCACTAGTGCATAGGTCTTATGCTTGTTTCTGCCCCTTAAGCTGCCTTGACTAATTCTCTGGGGTTTTAAACAAATATGCAAAAGTGAACCGGCACACACCGCACAGTCTGTTCTATACAAAATGTGCACTAATCCCTCAATTTCTATCACAAAAACCAGCCACTTATTTTTTTTCTTTAATCCTCACGAGTAGCAACATTTCATCACTATATTGCAGGTCTTGTCCGGACACAATAAAGGTTCAATTACGTAAATAAAACGATTGTGGTTTTTTTGCATTTTACTATCAAACTGAAGTATAAGCAGTATTATAATTATTCCTTGCATTAACTGTTGATACTGCTGCTAAACTAATGTGCAACTGACCTTCTGCTTTAGCCCAACAATTAATCCGCAATCATTGACTGAGAGTGTTGTAACCAGGTTATCCCAGGACTTCTCAGCTTTTTAACGCTGCTCAAAATTGTGTGTGCTAACACAGACGTTCACTCTTACATTAGCTGAATGGCAGCGTAAGGGTTGGGCTGTTGATCCCTGGCGAGCCCTATATAATCATAATCCTGATTAAGGCCTACTGCACATAATATTTGTTTCCAGTGTCCCAGTTACCTATCCTGTTGAAAATATGGATTACTTCATAAGCATTTTATATAGAGCTAACATGTTTTTTTTTTTGTTTTGTTTTTTTAAATCTTTTTTTATTGGTAATTTTGTGTAATAGTCAGCAGTTAATAACAATTACAAATATTTGTAACATTGTGGGCACGCAGGTCCAAAAGGCACATAATCTAACGTTGTCATTTACATAGGAAGTTTTAATGGTCATTCTAACGGTGTATAACCAGGTCTGCTGAGCCTAAATACATCGCACAAATGCACAGTTACGATCGGCACATTACTTAATACAAAACTATCCTTCTCCACCTGACTTCATTGTGTATAACTATAGGGCCATGATAGGCGTGGATGAGGTGATTACAGTGCTTGCTTTCTATGATCGTCCTGACTGTTCTCTGTTACAAAGCAGGCCCCTCATTGTAGTGCATGTTTGTCCTGTCCATATATACGTGTGTATATGTTAAAATTGCATGTGAAAATCAGAAAAGATCTAGTAGTAAGAGAAGAAGAGTTGCCCCTGGTCCTGAGTGTAGGTTAGGTAGAATCGGGTAAAGCAGGTAGGAATGGTCATGCTCCATTGAGCCGCCCCCCTCTATCTGCCCCGAGACACAAACGCGAACCATGGTTACCACATCTCTGCGTGCCTGTCCCCTCTCCCAAGTAGTGATGCTTGAATCGCCTCCACTCCCTGAATGTCCTCCACCTTGCGATTCCATTCCTCCATTCGGGGCGTCTCCATCCTTTTCCGGTATAGTGGGATCAAGGTTTTGGCTGCATTAAGTAAATGACGTAAGATTTAATTTTTTATTTATTTCTTTTGTATGTGGCAATCGACATCGTTGAAATATGTAGAAGGGGCAATGCTGCCGTCCATTCTGTTGTTTCTCCCATAATTTCGGTTATTTTCTCCCTGATCATCTCCCAATAAGGGACTATAAGGCGGCATTCCCACCATATATGTATTGTCGTACCCCTCTCTTCTAGGCATCTCTAGCATGTCGGTGGCGTTGTTGGGAAGATCCTGTGGAGCAGTGTCGGGGTCCTGTACCATAGCGCGATTAGTTTGTAATTCGTTTCTTGATAATGTGTGCTAATGGAGCTTTTGTGTTGCCAGAGTAGTGCACCCTCCCATTGTTGGGGGGTGAATGTGGTATCCATCAGCGCCTCCCACTGCCTGCAGAAAGTATCATTCTCTGCCAGGTTACCCACTAAAAGATGTTGGTAGAGGGTGGATCTAGTTTTTTCCAATGATGATCCTCTCTCGCATCTCGTCTCGAACCAAGTGAGGTCCCTGTGGAGTCGTTCTTTATTGCGCACGGTGTCGTAATAGTGCTTTACCTGCATGTAGCGTAGTGTTATCAGGGGAGTCCGAAGTGTCTCTCCCAGCAAGGAATCAAGAGACCGTATGGTGCGATCTCGCAGAACCGTAGAGATGGGTATATGTTCGCGACCCTCCGCAAAGGGCCATGCTTTCGACGGGAATGCCCCTCCTATTGCTGGATTGTGGGTAATGGGGAGCAGCGGACTGGGTATAGGTGAAATATGGGGTTGGTCCCTCATAAGTGTCCAGCTAACAAGTGTCTGGGCTATAATCCCGGCCGACTCTCCTCTCTCACCGGCTTTAGGACCCCCTGTCCATATGTTGGACTTTAGATGAGCTTCTTGTCTGTCTCTGGTTAGAGCTACCCATTGTTTCCCGTGTGTATTTGCATGCCACTCCAGAATACGCTGAAGAACTGTAGCTTAGTGATACCGTCTAAAGTCCGGCAGTGCCAGTCCACCCCGGTGTCTCGGTAGGCAGAGCAGATCGTGTCGAAGCCTCTGTCACTCCCCTTTTCAAACATAGCGTATAGTAGCCGATCTCAGTGTAGAGAAAAAGTGTGCGGGGATGGCCAGTGGGAGTGCTAACATATGTTTTGTCTGTGGTTCCCTTTTTATTTGTTAGAAATTATATATTCCCCAAAAAGTATTTTTTAAGGGAGTGTTTGAACAAATAATTTCTTTAAACACCAGAGGGCATCTGCCCTCATAAAAATCACAGATTTAAAAGGTCCGTATTCCCTTTTTAACCTAAGGTAACTTTAATTTTAGGTATCCATACCTTTTTCTTATTTAACTTTTGTGCTGCTATAGTTATGCAAAGGGAAACATTTAATCATAAAATGTAAGTGTATGTAATATCATATGAACATATATTTATAAAGGAGGAATAGGATATCTTTCTCAAACTTTGCTTTCATGGAGAAACCACTTCAGGACCACAATGATTGGATAAACTGTAGACTAGCCAGACCATAACATAAACTTTTAGATCATATTTTATAATACCAGGCAAAAACAATATAAGCATGTCCTAGCAAAAAGGTTCCTGACCTTTCTTTTTGTGAACTCTGTACTCTCTTCTCAGACTACTTGTTTGTTCACAGATTTCTGCTGGATGTGCCTCGGCGACTGGAAGACTCACGGCAGCGAGTATTACGAGTGCAGCAGATACAAAGAGAATCCAGACATTGTAAATCAGAGTCAGCAGGCACAAGCAAGAGAGGCTCTTAAAAAATACTTGTTCTACTTTGAGAGGGTGAGACAGCTCCTAAAAAATACACAGCAGTAGGCTACAGCTGCTAATCGTACCGCTCTTTTGGTCAGTCGGCTCAAATAGTTCTTGGGGGCAACTCCCATCATAACAAACCATCCCTAATATTCTTTACAATATACGCAAATAGTGCACAAAAAATAGTTTAGAATAAAAAAGGGTGATTTAGCACTGAGGGTTCATAGCCCTCTAGCTTAAGGAATTTGCAGTCTGAATCTATATTGCAGGCTTCTGGTTCCTTTAATTTTTTGCTTTCTTTATTTATTAATCCATATATTAGGAGACAAAGCACACCGAGATAAGCCCTTTATGCATCAGCCCAATTATACAAACAAAAACATTACCTATGCAGTCTCCTATGTCCCTCTGCACTTTAAATAACAGGAGGTTTTAGTACCATTGGCCATTAAAGTGTAAGCTCACCTGCCATGTCAAGACAACTTGGGTGTGTCCTACACTAACAATTAACCTTGCCACTTTTAGCTAAAAGGCAAAATTTCTGAGACTGAAGGATGTATTGTTATAAATCCCTTAGCACTAATGAACCCTTAATATGGCACACATGGTGTGGTCAACGGTAATGTAATGTGGCTGCGTAATACAAAAGCAAATAAAAACTCTGTGGTGGCAAAAACCTGCTCTTGGGTGGCCTGGAGTATTCATCAGTTCACATGTAAATAAACGTTGCCTTTGCACTAACCTAAATCCCTATACAAATAAATAATACATTATCAAGTGTCCATGTATTTCTACTTTGATTCTCGCTTTGTTACATGTAACTAGCCATTAGTCAATCCCACACATTCCTATGCTCTTGTTATTTAGTTCTAGCCTATAGACTAAGCCATGAATTCCTCTATTTCTGCATGTTGTAGATGTGCACATGAAGTCTTATTGTGCTCAGGCTCCAAAGAATCTAGTCCCACGTACTCCTGTAGCTTGTTACTTTGTGAATCTAGTATAGTAAAGTATTTCTGTACTCCATATTCTCTCCAAACCTAGTCCAGTGCCTACACCAAGTATATTTGTGTTGGCATTTCTCTGTTACATCTACGAAGTGTCTGTCCCATCCCATCTTTAGAGCACTGCAGGGCCATGCCTTTCCTGTGAATGTTTGAGTTTCCCCGATACGCTTGAGTTGTGATCTGAGCATTTGTACCACCTTTTTCTCTTTTCTAGTGGGAAAACCATAATAAAAGTCTGCAGCTTGAGGCCCAGACTTATCAGCAGATTCAGGAGAAGATCCAGGAGAGAGTAATGAACAACCTTGGCACATGGATAGATTGGCAGTACCTGCAGAATGCTGCTAAGCTGCTTGCAAAGGTAAGTGAATAGTCAAAACTGGGCTTTTCAGGTGACACACTGAACCCATAAAATGTGATCAATTCTGTTAACTACACAAAAGATAAGTAGGCATTGCTACTATTTTACCTTTCCACATGTATAACTATGGTACTTATTCCTTTTATTACTTACCTAATTGCTTGCCAAAAGTTTAGTTAGTGCTTAGAGTATGCCATGAGGGGTTAAGGAACAGTGTTAAGGTTGGCTGGCGATCCTCATACGTTTAGTGGTAGCTCTTACACCCCATTGCACAGTGCCACTGACAATTTGAAATTGAAGTGAACCAAACTTCTGACCAAAGAGCAGTCATGGTTTACGTTATTTCATGTTTCATGAACTTCCTTCCCCATGATTTTTTTGGGAGTCTGAAGATGTTTAGCCGCAACATTTCCCATGATGTTCAACCAGCCTAAAGACTGGAAAATGTTTCTCACAATCCTCTGTAGTTTATGGTTAGTCATCTATGCTATAGAGCTAAGAAATACAAAATGTGCATTAATACTCTTTCTGGCTCTTGTAATTCCAGTGTAGGTACACACTGCAGTACACATATCCCTATGCTTACTACATGGAGTCTGGCCCCCGGAAAAAGCTGGTAAGTAGACATATCCCCTTTTTCTTGGTTTGTTTTATATTTATAAAGCAAAAGGCAGCTATTTAAAATCACAAAATCGGCAGTGTAAAAGTTCCTGTTCCAAGTCATGTGTATACAGTGGTTTCCTATGCGGCAAAAACATACACACTACATGAACCGAAGCATCAAGGGGCAATTCCAGTGCATTATTCAGCAGCAGCATTCCATCGTGATTGCACCAGCAACTCCAAACTGTTCATATTGCTAAATACTCATTGTCTGCAGCTGGACTATTTTCAGAAAGTAATCTTTACAGCCAGGATTACAAAAAAAGATTTTCTTCTCCATTACCTTATAATGGCAGAAACATTTGTCTTTCAGAGTTTTGAAAGTGGAGCAGTTGCTATGGAAATCAATGGATTCATGATTATTGCTACAGTTAGAACTCTGTGCTAGGATTTCTATTTGGAAATTCTCTTTGAATTTCTTGCAGCCTTCTAGTTACTTTAACCTTTTAACGCCGTTACGGCGGTCTATGCCCCCGGTAAATCAGGCGTTCGGGAGCCATACGATCACATGGCCCCCTATAGCTGGTTGTGGATCTGCCAGCAGGGAGACGGTCTGGACTGTCAGACAGTCCCCCTGCTGGTGGGTAGTGTAAAAAAAATAAAATTATTAAACATGTTTAAAATAAATTAAATGTATATAATAATATATATATATATATACACACACACACACACACACACACACACACACACACATATTGTATATGTAACGTCATACGTAGTGTATTTTAATATTAATATGAGTATATATTAGTATTAAGACACTTAGAATGAAGTTATATATATATATTATATATAATATATATATACGTATTATTTAAAATAAATATTTTGAAAAAATTAAATTACATATACATATGTAATTTCATTCATACTGTATTTTGTTATATATATATATATATAAATGTGTAACAAAATACACTTAGAATGACATTCTATATATCTATCTATATATAAAATACAAATAACCGCAAATAAATATATATATATATATATATATTTACTTAAATTATTGCATACGTATAGACGTAGAATTTAAATACATATCTATATATATTAAAATTCTACTTGTATATTTAATCTTTTATCATAATTATGTGATTTAATTAATTAAAATTTGATTGACGTGCCTGACAACCCAGGCAGAAAGTGCAGAGAATTTAATTCGCAAGCACTATATTTAACCCTGTAACTTTCCAAGACACCATAAAACCTGTACATGGGGGGTACTGTTTTACTCTGGAGGCTTCGCTGAAACAAATATTAGTGTTTCAAAATGATAAATTGTATTACAACTATGCTAATTTTCAGTAAAAGTGAAGTTTTTTGCATTTTTCACACACGAATAGCACTTTTACTGATGATATTGTTGTAATGTTTTACTGTTTTGAAACACTTATGTTTGTGTTCAGTGAAGTATCCCATGTACAGGTTTTATGGTGTTTTGGAAAGTTAGAGAGTCAAATATAAGGCTTGCATTTCTTTTTTATTTTTTTTCACGTTGAAATTTTCCAGTTTGGTAATGTTGCCTTTGAGTCCGTATGGACTCCAGGAATGAGAATTACCCCCATGATGGCACACCATTTACAAAAGTAGACAACCCAAGGTATTGCAAATGGGGTATGTCCAGTCATTTTTAATTTTTGTTTTTGAAATTCTTTATTTTACAATATTTGACATTAGGATTAACAGTTATATTCTCGAAAAACATAAAGGTAGTGGTAGTTTGCATATATATGTTAAAAGTAGTTACTTTCAAAGCACGTATTTTTATGTATTAATTCAGTTAAACTGGTTGTGAAGTTGGTTACCTAATGAAGGCGTGTGCAAGCCGTTTGTGGGTCAGGGGTCTATCTAAACCTGTTGGTCACTTCACGTTGGCAAAGAGTGAAATGTGGTAGTCTGTTATCCGGGTAGGTACTGTAAATCTATCGTGGTACTGTCTGTTAAGGAGGTGTGCTCGGTATTGGGTGTCGAGTGCGTAGGGTGCCTAAGCTAAAGCCCTATCCCTGGACTGTGTCCAGTAGTGGGTGGTTGAGGTGCACCTCAAGGGTTGGTACAGTACCCTCATGCGTTGGCATGAGTGTGTTGACATGCGTCAGCTATGTAAGTCTGTGTAGTCGGAGTTCGGGGCTATCTTGTGCAGGTAGTTGAGGCCCTACATGGGTTCTAGTAGGTCTGCTCCGGTGTGTCGTATCTTGTGTGTTGGTCCCCTAAACTTGGAGGGGGGGGAGGTGGTGTCTCCGCGAATCTTGGTGAGTGTTTAGTGGGTGCGGAGTGCGTCTTGATGAATTGTGGAAGGCCTTCTAAGAGTGCGGCATGAATACCGGATAACTGTCTAGGGTTTCGATGGTGGTCAGGGAGAATGGTGCCTGTAGGGTGTGTATAGTTTGTTTGTGGGAACCTGTGTGCATTAGTAAAGTGTAACATATGAAAACAAAAGACTTAAAACGACAAGCTTAGCTAAAGTCTTGACTGAACAGTGTGGCATAACTTCTTTTGGGTTTGCTTAGTTCCTTCAGGTCGGGGCTATTGGGTGTTTGCTCCCTCCAGGGATAAAGGGCACAGTTCTCTCCGGGTCCCAGGTTTGTGAGCTTGGTGTATTTGCCGACATCACTTCTGTCGCGAGGATCCCCAGGGTTCGGAGATATGAGTCTGCATCTTCCGGTGTGGACAGCCTTTCCGTGCTCCCCTCTCTGGTGGCCAACAGGGTGCGCGGTAGTGCCCACCGGTACTCGATGCCCGCGGTGCGTAGCTGGCTGGTCGCTGGCCCCATTGATCGGCGCCAAAGCAACGTGCTGCGGGTAATGTCCTGGTAGAAGGTGAGTTGTGCGGCTTCGAAGTTGAGCGGGGTCTTGCCTCGCACCGCGGTCATTAGTTGGATCTTGTCGTTGGTCAAGTGGCATCGGACAGTGACATCTTGCGAGGCTTGACATTAGGATTAACAGTTATACACGCCTTCATTAGGTAACCAACTTCACAACCAGTTTAACTGAATTAATACATAAAAATACGTGGTGCTTGCCTCGGTTTTGGCATGCGGAAGAAGCCCTCAAAGGTGAGGTTTTTTTTGCCTGGGCGTGCGTCATGAGAGAAGCGGTAAGGCGTCTAAGGTAGTGGGGTAATTCTGTTAGGCCCAATGAGTCGGGTATTCCCCGGATCTTTATATTTACGCGCCTGTGGCGGTCCTCTACCTCAGTGTTTCCCAACCCAGTCCTCAAGGCACACCTACCAGTCCAGGATTTAGGGATTACCCAGTTGTGTCTAAGGTGTTTTTACAAAGAAGAAAAAAAACACCTTAGACACAACTGGGTAATCCCTAAATCCTGGACTGGTAGGTGTGCCTTGAGGACTGGGTTGGGAAACACTGCTCTAACTGGTCCACTCTGGTTGTTAGAGTGGCCTGTGAGGTCTGCAGTTGGTGTAAGGATTATTTTAGGCCTTGTACCTCTTGCCTTAAATCCAAGATGTCCTTCTCGGAGGCTTGTGTGCGTGCCGTGACCGCCATAATTTCAGTTTTAAGCAAGTCCAAGTTTGCTGCGTGCAGCTGTCTCATTTCTTGCAGTAAGTCTGAAATGTCTTGCCTTGTAGCTGGGGTCAGATAAGGTCCCTGTACTGGGTCTGTTTGGTGTGGGGTGAGTGTGGACCTCTCTGTGGATCCCTAATGGCCCCCTGAGCCTCCATGTTGGTCCGGCTCGGTCGCCATCTTTGCGGTGGTGGGGCGCTGTAGCATGGCCCCTATATCCTGGGTGTCTTTGCTTGCGCTTAAGGGTTGCTTTTGGGTTTGCCCATGGTGTCCGCGCCCCGCGGGGGGTTCGCGGTCTGGTGTGTAGGGGAGTATATGTATGTTTCCGGCCACTCTGGTATTTCCAGCATTGCTCGTTTGGTGGGGTCTCTAGGTAGGCCCCAGTCCTCCGTCTGGTTTTCCTGCTGGATTGCGGGAATAGGAACGGCATCTGCGTGTGGCTCACCCTCAGAGGTATCGAGTTGGGTATTTACGGCTTTCGATGGTGTGGTTTAGGGTCGGATATTTTTCGGCTTTTGTTCTCCTGATCAGGAGCTTCTGTGTGTTGCACCCATTCCGTTCAAGCTTTAGGCTCCGCCCGCTGTCCAGTCATTTTTAGTAGCCACTGGCCAAATATTTTTTTGCTTTTTTCACACAAATACAAATATGGACGCTAACATTGGCCAGTGTTTGTGACCAAGTGGCGACTAAAATAGACTGGACATACCCCACTTGCAATACCTTGGGTTGTGTACTTTGGCAAATGGTATGCCATCATGGGGGTAATTCTCATTCCTGGGTTACCATACGGTCTCAAAGGTAACATTACTTATCTGGCAAATTTTAATGTGAAAAAAATGGAATGTGCTATATTTGACCCTGCAACTTTCCAAAACACTGTAAAATCTGTTAATGGGGGGAACTTTTGTAGTCGTGAGACTTTGCTGAATACAAATATGTGCATTTTATTGCATTAAAAGTGAATAGTATTATGACATTTACAGCTAAAATGTCAGGCGGAACTCCAATTTTTTTTTTTTAATCTTAATTTCTAATTTTTTTACATTTTAACCATAATAAGTTATATTTCATATATGAATAGTTAATGATAATTAAAGTACTGTTTCTCCTGAACAAACTGATATATAATAAGTGTGGGTGAAAGAGGTGAATTACGGTAGAACAGACATATAGCGCAAATGCCAGTTTGTGTTTACATTTTGTTTTGATCAGAATGTGTACTATTGACTATGTCCTGAAGGGGTTAAATTACATCACAATACATCATAGCCCATATAGTTTTTTTTTTTATATATATATATATATATATATAGGCCAAACATGTAAAATGCTTTGCACGTAATGCATTAATGTACATTTATTTGTTTTATATTTCTAGTTTGAGTATCAGCAGGCCCAGCTAGAGGCAGAAATAGAGAACCTTTCTTGGAAGGTGGAGCGGGCAGACAGCTATGACAGAGGGGTGAGTGTTGTAATTTACCACAACAAGCACATTTTGTTTTGCTATGCAAGTTTACTGGTTTCAATCATGTAATATCTAAGTAAATAGGTTAACTTAGCCTGTCTCTAGTTTCGAGCAGTGAATTGGGGTATTACGATCACCCAGTCTAATCACCTTAATTGTGTTGACTTCAGAAGGATAAAAGCCTGAGCTGACATTACCAGAAATCAAACGTATGCCTCTGAGCTGTTGGAGCTCTGTCTACTGAGCTTTTTCACTGCTATAACTTTCGAAAATATTTCTAAATAGACTATAGATTGCTTTGTTTGGTACCAGTGTCTTTTAAATTCTTTTTTCGAAGGCCAATTTTCAGATTTGTTTTTGAAGCAATTGATTATAGAATCACTCCAGCCTCAACTCTCTAACCTTTTCCATGAAATATACAAAGCCGCAGCAGGATTTGCAGCTTTTGCCATTAACTACCTTCATTCATTACCACAGCCTGGCTGTAATGTATTCATGGCATTTAGCTCTGCACATGCAATTGTATGTTTAGTGCTCCACAATAATAAAGGTGCAGTATATGCCTCTGTGTAGCACCCATTGTACAGTGTGAATTTTGGTGTCACACTACCTGCATAAAATGAGACCGTTCACGTCAAATTGTTATTTAGATAAAAATTCAAATGTTGACTGGATTACCGTGCATTTAATGTACTTTAGAAAACAAAACACATTTTAAGAAAGTCCAGCACAAGTAAAAAGGTGGTTTTAATAAATTATTTTAAAAATGCAATTTAAAGACCAATGTAATAGTTTAGCTAACACTGTTTTTCAGGATAAGCAAACAATTGCACGTTCTTTTCATTGTCAGGTTGCCCTTTGCAGGAATTTATCTCATATTATCTGTATTGGCAGAGATGGGCATCCACTTGCACATTTAAACTGTTGGCAGGAATAGGAAAACACTTGCACCGTCCAGCTCTTGACACAGATAGATAGTCAACTTCTGATGCTCTCAGTCTATTAGCAATCCGTTGCCAATCTCCTGCACGCTACATCTTTTGGTAGACATAGGCAACCTCGTTGCTGTTGGCCACCATTTTAAATGTTGAAAGAACACCTTTGAATATCCCCTGTAATGTTTCTGCAATCACTAATCACAAATGTATTAATGTTTATTTCCAACCATTAGGACCTGGAGAATCAGATGCATATAGCCGAGCAGCGCCGAAGAACATTGCTTAAAGACTTTCACGACACATAGATGGCGGAAGCCTTTTTCTTTCTCTTTGTTTTTGTTTTTTTCCCTTTGGGAAGCGGGAGCATGTTGAAGCGCAAAGGGGATTTGATGCTGCAAGAGACACAGTAGTTCTGAATAATACCCACTCTTTTCCCCGCTCGCTCGTACAAAATGTTGTCCCATTTTTACTTTTTTGTTTTTGGCTTTTGTTTTTTCATCCCAGCCACACCTTTGCCAGATTAACTGCCATAAACAACCCCCCTCCCGCCCCTGGTGATATGTGCTTTCACCCAAGCCCCCCCTTCTTTGCCTCCCTTATTTTCCACCCTTGAGTAACTCTTTTCACTGCCTTGTAGGTCTGCACCACATTGTGAAGCAATGCCTTGCGCTCCCATCTAACAGAGAAAGAGTTAATAACTATTTTTTCCCATATTTTTTTCTTCTCTCCGTTAACGCTCCAGATGGCAATTGATGGAAAAAGTAGTTCAATTTTTTGAATGGCTGTTAATAGAATTAGATTATGCAAACTTGTCATTTTGAACTGTTGTATAATTATACAGAAAAAAAAATCATAGAAATACAAAAAAAACAAAAAAAAACACTTTTTAAAACATCCCGATTTTGGAGTTTTTTTTATTTTGAATATATGAAGACGATGCAGTTTAAAAAAAAAAAAAAGGCTAATATGTAACAGAATTATTGCTGAATGAGATCTTTCATCCAGTCTTTGTCCTGTAACAGCAAAACATGAACATGGTGGCTACATCCCGTACCATTAAGTGTCTTTATTATTTTTTTTTTACCTTGAACAAGAAGCAGCCAGCATGTCAGTGCATCTTGCACTGTATCATAGAAAATGTGAAGCAGAGAGTAGTAGTACATTATTTTCTTCCTGTTTGAAAGGGGGGGTGGGGGGGCGGACAAGTGGATAGTGCTATAGTGCAAGTATTTTTTTTTTTCCTTTTGTCTCATTTACATAAAAGCCTGATAGTGGGTCTATCCACCATGATATACATTTCTGCCACATTGATCATTTGTAAAGGATCATTCAAGGCGGCTGACTTAGTATTGTTTGTGAAATTAAGAAAATACAAAAGTTAATTTTTCTTACGATTATGGGAGACGGTTCTCTTTATCGATATATATTTTCAATAATAAGTGATTTTCCAGATAGCAATGCATATTATCAGGATTTTCAACATTTTGGAAAAATAAGAAAGGAAAGGAAAATGTCTCACGAGGAGTACTCAACCGATAAGGGCCTAACCCTAATTTAAATATAGGATATATTCCGAAAAATCGGAACCAGAAAATGTCGGGTAACCCTTTTCATGAAATAGAGCTAAAATAATAGTGAAAAATAAATAACAAATGTGACAACCAGAAGCAATCTTAATAGATTAAAATGGTAGAAGACATAACCCTCTCAACACCTCTATAAGTATTAGGGAAGAGCCTTTATTAATCACTAGGGTTAATAGTGAGGGTATGTCCACTAAATTTCTAAACTGGGATAGAGCTATAATGCCAAAGATCCAAATTAAATATAAAGCATTAGTTACTAATGTAGAGTGAAATACTATAACCAAAAAACCACCCAAACAGTTAGAGGTTGATAGGTTCTACTGTAACAAGAAGGTGTATAAAATAATGTAGTCAAAACACCCCTTCCAACCTTTAGATCTAACTCTGTTACCCTAAGGGTGGCTCAATGTTACAAAAAAAGAGTATCCAGCTGAGAAACCCTAATAGTCAATAACGTAAAATGAGCACTATAAATAATCAGTTCAAATGTATAACCTGATAATCAAGTCATAGAGGTTAACTATAGGGTATATATCCATCAGGAAAAAAATCTTAATAAATATATCTCACAACAGCTGAATAGATAACTGAATCTAGCACACTCTTCCTATTGCTGATGGGGTAGAGAATACTAATAGGTAAAATAGATTAACTCCTAAACCTATATTCCTACTGCCCTCCCTCAGCTACCAAGCAATATTGGCAGTAGGAATATAGGTTTTATTTACCCTTACGGTAACAGAGTTAGATCTAAAGGTTGGAAGGGGTGTTTTGTCTACATTATTTGATACACCTTCTTGTTACAGTATAACCTATCAACCTCTAACTGTTTGGGGTGGTTTTTTGGCTACAGTATTTCACTCCAGCTATATGTCTCTACATTAGTAACTAATCCTTTATATTTAATTTGGATCTTTGGCATTATAGCTCTATCCCAATTTAGAAATTTAGTGGACCCTAGTGATTAATAAAGGATCTCCCCTAATACTTATAGAGGTGTTGAGAGGGTTATGTCTTCTACCATTTTAATCTATTAAGATTACCTCTGGTTGTCACGTTATTTCTTTTTCACTATTATTTTAGCTCTATTTCATGAAAAGGGTTACCCAACATTTTCTGGTTCAGATTTTTCGGAATGTATCCTATTTTGGCCAAACTAGAAGAATTCTCCAAGTTAATTCTATTTTCAGTTTGGTTAGTTTAGCCTTAAATTTGTAATTCACTCTGAAACTCATCATTACTGAAAACTGGAGAATTTTAAGTGTGGAAAATTCTTGATACATCCCCTCCATCACAGACCAGAATAAGAGGCTCTTGAATGGTGAAGCATTTTCCGGATTAGAAAAGAGTATGCTACAACTACAAATCAATCTTGAAGTTCTGTATCAATAAATTGAATACTAATGTGTGTATAAGTACATTACAGAGCTCCATAACTAAACTCAGTGATGCCATGAGCAGATTTTGCAAAGCGCAGTATTTGCATGTATACAGTGCCAACAGATTTTGCAGTGCATTACAGTTTTATTGGGGACTATAAAGCATAAGAAAATTGATAGACTCAGCATACAGTCAGGGTCAACAAATAACCTAGATCACTGTCCTGTCCTTGTGGTTCACTTGTGTTAAACTGTTGCTGCAAAGCAAGGCTTGACAGAGAATGCAAAATAGAGATGGTAATAAATATTCATAAACACAATAACTACAAATAGAAAAGTCCTGCGCTCACTCCCATCACTCCTGGGCGGCAGCAACGACCACAGTACACATCAGCTCCAATACATATAGTAAAAACCAAAGGAAAAAAGTTACCTGCGCTCTCTCCTTAATACCTATGTATATTTAAACAAATGGAGGTAATTTAGTACAATAACTGGTCATTGAGATATTATACATGCATCTATCTGGTGACCTGGTAACACTCAATCCCTAGCTCCTCCTGCCCTCCAGTATTTCTATCAATCCTGGTAGGGGACACTTTCCAAAGCAGAGCATAGCTCTCCTGTTGCTGACCTGTTGGTTTATTGCCAGTCACTCCGTTCCTATAATCCGCAGATCGCACAATACAATTTAATTTGAATAATCTTCGCAGGTACAGCAAAATACCTACTTGTAGGGTTCTCCTGCTTCTCTCATGTCATTCAAACTTTGGCATAGAAGCTTTTCAGAAGATTGACAGGTGTGTTTATATGACCTATCCCTTTGCTGTATTCCTTTTTGTCAAAGGTATCTACTGTTAGTATAAAATATCTGCAACACTGTTAAAGTCACTGTATGAAAAATATATAAAAAAGAATAACTTCAACCTCAAGTCATTGTTAGCTCCTGCTCAATATCTGTGATGATCCTAAGCATTAACTTATCTTTGTGTCCATGCGACAATGTATAATGAATTATGGTGCCGATGACGCCCAGTGGAGCAGAGCAAAAGACAGATGTTGGAGCTGTCTTGTAAATATCTTATGGCACCGTGGAAATAAAGCATTGAAATACAATTTATATTTATTTCTTCCTACCTAATAAATAACATGGTTGTTCTGTAAGAAATCTTGGTTTCTATGTTGTAGACCATTTTTAATGGATACTGGCCAAAAATCCTTTTTGTAAAGGATGATCTTATCTTGCAGCATGTATCATCTGTACGGATCTCTCTGCACTCCTTTCTCTGTGTCTGGATTTTCTCAAAATGTTTAGAACAAAATAAAAAGCGGGTTAGAGCCAAAGCCTGAATATGTTTCAAACCTTGTTCTCTTAAAATATTTGTTAAAACTTTTTTTGGGGGCGGGGGGGTGTGTTTTATTTCTGGCCAGCAGTGTGAGCTTTGCCAAGCTGTTTTTATGGGTTTGGTGTATGGATTTGAGTGCATATGTTTGGAAAGGTGGTTTATGTATTTCCTGGTATGGCAGTATTACTGTATTCATTCAAAGATTTGGTGTCAGAATATGATTCATAAGCTATGTTAATGTTTGGAGTTGGATTTGGGAGGGTCCATGAAATGTACATTTTGGCTGAAGCCAAATTTGGTAACGAGACACCACCTGCAATCATGCTATGTAACAAGCAAAATTGCTCTTGCTGATATACCTCTTAAAAAAAAATAAGACCACATAGACTGGAATAAGGTGAAGGAGTCGTCTGCATTGAGTTGCAGGCAGGCTTTCTAAACAATGCAAGTATGTTTTCTATTAAACCTTAAAGTTACACTCGAGTGCAAGGAAAACAAACCGTTTTCCTGGCACTGCGGGTACTCTCTCTCTCCCACCACCCATCCCATGTTGCTGAAGGAGTGAAAACCCCATCAGTGACTTACCTGAGACCCTGCTGGTGGTGGTTTCGGGTCCGCCCACGCTCCTCCCCCACTGACATCATCCGGTGGGGGGAGACCGATCGTGCATGCGCGGTCACGAGCGGCGGAGACCTAATGCTTTCCTATGGGAAATTGAGCAACGCTGGAGGTCCTCACACAGCGTGAGGACGTCCAGCGACGCTCTAGCACAGAAAACCTGTGCTGGAAACCAGGAAGTGCCCTCTAGTGGCTGTCTAGTAAACAGCCACTAGAGGAGGAGTTAACCCTGCAATGTAATTATTGCAGTTTATGAAAACTGCAATATTTACAGCTGCAGGGTTAAGGGTAGTGGGAGTTGGCACCCAGACCACTCCAATGGGCAGAAGTGGTCTGGGTGCCTGGAGTGTCCCTTTAAAAAAACAATAATTAAAGCAAATTACTTAAAGGAACACTTTGTTAGGAATATTAACCTGTATTCCTAACATTGTGTTATGTAAGCCCTATTTAGAGCCAAGGATGCCTCCTCTCCCATCCTTACTTTTATTTCCTTAGCATGTTGGTTTCAACATGACTGTTACTCCTCTCTGTCTGAGCTCTTTATTACTGATCATCTCTGCTAATCTAATGTGATTGCATGCATGGCATTTCCTCATAGACATCTATTGTGTTTTCTTTCCTTTTACCAAAGTTCAGATTTCAAACTAAATTGACACTTTTATAAATTAGCCTTGTTACACATGCTGGCTGTCAATCAGACAACAGGTCTTGTTCCTGGTTGTTTAGCTCAGTGGCACTAAACTCAAGGGGTGGCAATTGCCCAGAGCACCTGCCTTGCAAAGACTTCTCAGTGAGCTGCATTAGGAAGTCTGAGAATCGATAGCCACAGAAAGTCTTGGCTGGGAAAGACAGAGGAGGGCTTGCGAAGGCTGTAGAGAAGAGATCTTTGTTTTGTAACCTGTTTTTAGATATTCCCCAAATGAACAAAAATGCGTAATTAAAAGGAATGTGTGTTTTCATAGCGAGCAGATCTCATGGGCAGAGAAGATAGAAATGGCTTAATGGTATTGCGGTCCAGCACTAGGAAGAAAAGATAAATATAAATAAAGGCAAGCGGCAAGACGGTGAGTATGATCATTCAGATACAAGAGGTATAAGAAAAGGAAAAGTAAGGGGGGAAAAAATTATGGCAGACCACATTTAGCTGTAATTGTTTTAGCACTTAGTGTCTCAACTATAAATAGTTTTCTTTTCGGGGGAGGGAGAAGGTTGTCTTATAGGGAAAGGGGGTTAGGATATGTGAAGGGTTGAGGACATAAAATTTATGGATGAGGATGATTGAGTGTCAGGTCAAAATGAAAGTTTAAAGGAACACTATAGTGACAGGAATACAAACGAATAGGCTTAATATTGCGGTTTAGGGTTCCCCCCCTCTCCCTTACTGCCCATTAAAAAGACAATTTACTCACTTTTTTTCCCCCTGAGCCGCACAAGTCTCCTTGTGACTGATCCTGCCCCTACACACCCGGCCAATTTTGATGACCTCAGCCAATCCATTGCTTTCCCATAGGAAAAAACTGCACTGCGCCAATCCGCTCCTCCTTATAGAGATGCATTGAATCAGTACATCTCTATGCAAAGCGTTGAGATGCTAAACATAGCACTGACCCTGAAAGCACCTCTAATGGATGCCTGAGTGACTTCCACTAGAGGTGTTATTAGGCAGTAATGTAAACATGGACTTTTTTTTTTTTTTTTTAAGAAGGGACAAGCAGTAGACACGAGAACAACTACATTAGGTGTAGTTCTCCTGATAACTATAGGGTCGCTGTTAATGGTTTAATTAATAATAGCCCTGTTCCCATATTATATCCACCTGCTCGTCAGTATTTACAGTGGTACTGTTGCAGGAGTCTCTGTGCCTAATTACTTTTATGTATTCCTCTTGCTCAATCCTCAGACTGCACAGCGGTAGCACAGACCTGTGCATGATGTTGTCTCCTGCTAGAGTTGCTGGCTGGCATTCATGTAGTGTTTAGTGTTGCTTATAATCAATGGTTTAACTAGAATCCACATGGGACTTGTGCAAAGAGTCCCTCCCCCTGTTGTCATATCCTAAGTAGTAGAGTTGAATGGAATGTTTGTACTGGCTGTGTGTGAATATGTGGGAGTTGACGGAGCGCGATTGTGATGACTGGGTGAATGTGACTGTGTGAGGGTTTGTGGAGTATAAGTATGAGTCTAGTTGGCAGAGTGTGGCTGGATGAGCACAAGTGTGTGGAGGTGGCCGAGTATGTCATGTGGCTGAATGTATGTGAGGTTGGATATATATATATATATATATATATATATATATATCCAGTGGAATCTACTTCATGTACTACAGTATTATGAGGCAGCCTCACACCATGCATTGACATCTACAGTTGGGTCTGGAAATATTTGGACACTGACACAAGTTTGGATTTTGGCTGCTTTACAAAATAAATTTAAGTAAAAATGTCTCTCTCCCTCTCCCTCTTCCTCTTCCCTAGGCTTATACTCGAGTCAATAAGTTTTCCCATTTTTTTGTGGTAAAATTGGGGGCCTCGGCTTATATTCAGGTCGGCTTATACTCAAGTATATACGGTATTCTAAGTGAAGTGTTTCTGATTATGGCTTTGCTTAAAGGAACACTATAGTCACCAGAACAACTACAGCTTATTGAATTCTGATGAGTAGAATCATTACCTTCAGAGAAAATGCAGTGTTTACATTACAGCCTAGTGATAACTTCACTGGCCACTCCTCAGATGGCTGTTAGAGATCCTTCCTGGGTCATGGCTGCCTAAAATGCATCCAAACATTCAGTGTCTCCTCCCTCTGCATGCAGACACTGAACTTTCCTCATAGAGATTCATTGATTAAATTTATCTCTTTGAGGAGATGCTGATTGGCCAGGGCTTTGTTTGAATCATGCTGGCTCTGCCCCTGATCTGCCTCTATGTCAGTCTCAGCCAATCCTATAGAGAAGCACTGTGATTGGATCTGGCTACCACTTCTGATGATGTCAGCAGACTGCTTGTTTTTCTGAGACAAACAGCATGCAGTGTTACAGCTTCAGGCTTGAATAAAGTAAGATTTTTACTATATTTATGGAGGCATGAGGGGCCCAGGAGGGCTAGATGGTGATTTTAACACTATAGGGTCAGGAAAACATGTTTGTGTTCCTGACCCTATAGTGATCCTTTAATGTATGCATATAACAGAAAGTAGAAAACAGGAAATCCAATAGTCGAATATGTAAATTTAAATAGGGCACATACAACATAAGTCCACAACTACCAACTCCCATGTGGAGCTTAGACCAGCTCCAGTATATTCCGCATACAGTGGTTTAGATCCCCACTTGTAGGATATCTTTCTCGTACTCTTCCATAGGAAAATAGTAGTGAGGTGGCAAAAGAAAAAAACAATAGTGCTCTTCGTATGGATAAGAGCACAAGTAATAGGTACTTTCTTACTTACAGTATTAAGTACAAACTGCTCTACGTATCAAGCGTGGGTCGTATAATCCCCTCCTAATATTCTTTAACGGATGTCCACATATGTAACAGGTGGTAAGATGAGATGCTAGGTAGGAAATAGCCGTAAAAGATCAAATATTTTTTAAGTATATGGTAAAAAACTAAATGAAGGTAGCCAAACAATATTTTATTAATAACAGTGTGATAAAATCCATAACGTGTTTCACCCTATCGGGAAAAAATGTATTTATTGATGTGACAGAAACAGCCAGATTTTTTCTGAAGTGTATAGGGATATAATGTATGCTCAGATTCAGACAAACCTAGCGAAGTTGATTGGACGGCGCTACACTTTAAAGATGAACAATGACCCAAACAATAAGGCAAAGCATCCCAGGAGTTTTATAAGGCAAAGAAGTGGGATATTCTGCAATGACTAAGACAATCACCTGATCTCAATCGAATCAAGCATTCATTTCACTTGTTGAAGACAAAACGTAAGGCAGAAAGACCCACGAGCAAACAACAACTAAAGACCGCTGCAGTAAAGGCTGGGCAGAGCATCACAAAGCAAGAAACCCCGCATTTGGTGATGTCCATGTGTTCCAGATTCAAGCAGTCATTGTCTGCCAAGGATTCTCGGCAAAGTATTAAAAATGTCAAAAAATTATGATTGTGTTAATTTGTCCAACGACATTTAAGCCATTGAAATAAGGGGACTGTGTAATAAAATGATTGCTTGCTTCATACAATATTTTTGTTCAATCCCTTCAATTAAAGCTGAAAGGTTGCATTTCAATTGCATCTCAGCTGTTTCATTTCAAATCCATGGTGGTGGCGTGCAGAGCCATAGTTATAAAAATAGTGCGTGTCCCCAAATATTTTCGGACTTAAATGTATAATGGCAAGACCTTCTCTCGGTCCCCATGTGAGATAATGGTAAGCTTTTCCCATTCCAAACCAAAGAAGTTCATATCACTTTCAGTCAATAGGGAAGAACAGGTTTTCTTTCCCTGGAGCATCAAATGGCCTTTCATTCTCTGGCTGCACACATACACAGGGGAATACTGTCCTCGCAAAACTGCTTGCCATTAATATTAATTTTAATGCATTGTGGTTTCTCTGTATTTGCTGAAAATCCCCAGGCTTTACAGGGTCTGCAGTAAGTGTGACCACAACCTGTAAGTGGCTTTTTTTTTTTTCTTTAAAGTGGAGCAGAACATTTTACATAAAATAAAAGCGGAGCAGAACATTTTACATAAACCCCTGTCTAGTGGGTCCGTTATTGGAATAGATGGAGGACTCAAATGAGTTACCCTTAAATTCCAGGATATATTGCGGATAATAGGAGATAATTTTTGGGTTTCCAATGACAGATAGAAACTAAATGAGGATTTAGTGAATCAGACCCTTGTTTTGGGGTTGGTACAGAGTTTGCTAGTATCTAACTCTGAAAGGCTCGGGAGATTAAATGTAACACTGAACAGCTCTGCCACTGTTATCTCTGAGAGGGTGCATTTGGTCCTCAAGCAGTCATTTCTCTCCTTTGTTTTGATAGCTCTGCAAGTTATTTTTAGATCAGGTATGTGGTACGACTCTCCTCAACACTTTCCACATTCGTTCTTAGCTTGGCCGTTTTATTTTGCATCATATATAGAATTTCCATTTTTGTCTATAACTGACTGATCTGTTTTCGTTTTGTTACTCACACACAAGTAGGGAATGTGGTATTGTAGTACATTTGATACACAGAATGCAGACAGGTTTACAAATATATTAGGAAACATTCATAAATGCCTCTTCTGGGACAAAGTACGCTGCTGTTATTTGTAAGCAATCTGCTGACATTTCTGCAGACGCAGAATTTCAAAATATTTTCAGAGAATAAATATTATGGCATAATGTCCATACGATGTGTACGTGCAATAAATATAGTTGACAGGATAACGTGAAGCATGCGTATTTGAAATTAAATAGCACCAATTTGAGACCAAATCAGCAAACTCCATTCCCTTTATTTTTATATTGGAAGCTTTAAACTAATAGTGCAAGAACTAGAATATAATAATAAAAGTATACAGTTTCATAATATTGTTTAGTACTGTACTACAAGGCACACTCAGCCCTCCTATTTATCTTATTTCTACAGAAGTCTCCATGTCATTAAAAATTACATTTTCCAGAGTTGAGCATGGCGGGGGCAGAAGCAAAGGTATATGGGGTTTGTTGTAAAATACTCTCTTTTTATTGCCAATTAGTCAAAAACGAAAGCAAAGAAGCTGTATATGTGGTGTTAGCAATGAAGGGGTTAATAATCCCATCACATTTGGACTGGGCTGATTTTGCTCTTGGGTGCAATCTCAATAGCCATGATGGATTGCACCTAAACAGCAGAAGGTCTACTGTGCTGGGTGACAGGATGACTAGAAGGTTGGAGGAGGTTTTAAACTAGTGGTAGGGGGGAGGGACACAGAAGAAGAAAGGACGGCAAGGAGATGGGATTTTGTGCAGCACAAGAGGGTTGCAGATGGGGGGAGGAGAATCAGACAGAGGAGGTATGATATAAAAATTTAAATACAGTTCAAGTGCCTCATGACAGTATTACACAATCACTCCACAACCACAAATCACTGCTAAAGCTTGCTGAAAATGCTTTATGGGTGAGGAATAATTCCATAAGAGAACAACACTTTTATAAATAAACTATGGAACATCCCCATGACTTTCAATCAAAAAGCCAGGGAGGTTTACTGCCTCTTTCCGTTAGCTCCCCTGAGCTAGTGGAAGTGACAGGTATGCTCTACTGGAGCGCACCTGCATCAATGACAAACCTCTGATTCGCTGTTTTTTCAAGAAGACGCTGTTAGTCTTCTTCTGCTCCCCCCACCAATGAATACATGCATGAAAAATGGGGACAGAGCTACTAAATTGTGAAATTTATTTTAAAATAAAATTTGGACTGGTCCTTTAGATATATTCTTACGGTACACTTATCAGTATTTGCCAATGGATAACAAATGTAAAAAAAAACACAAAAAAACTATGTGGCGTAGAAAAAATAAGACAATGGCATTTAAATTAGATAAAAAGATATTTTAAGTTTTATTTTTCTTCAGTATACATCAAGTAGAGAGATGTGCAGATGATTGCTGCAAAAAAAACATACAGAAAATTTGTGATTCAAGAGACAAGGCACTGCAGCAGCTAAACATAGTTAATATAAACAAAGCCCCATGGACTGATTATATTTACTCACGTGAACCTCTGTTTTTAATCTTTCAGGATTATTTTATTTCATGAATTGTACCAGAGAATTGGAGAAAGCAGATGTGGTTCCTTTGTTCAAAAAGGGTTCCTTGCTTAGAAATAGACCTGTGAGCTAAACTTCTGTGGCTGAGAAAGTATTCAGGAATTCATTAGCAAAAATAAGCATGGTTTTATAAAACATAGATCATGTAAGTGTCCACTAGTAAATTTAAATCGTTGTTCCGTACTGACGTCACTGGAGTCGTTGCCCTGGAACTTGTACAAACAAGTAGTTCCTCCTTCTGCTAGTTCCGGCGGCAAAAGCTCTCTGTGACACAGCGTTTTAGAGGCCAAGCAAGCTAGCAGTACCTTGTGGGAAGGCGGTCAATGTTAAAGTTTTCTAAAGTTTCAAATTGCACCCCTTTGCAAGCGAGGTATGCTATAAAAGTATATGTTTTAGACATTAAGTGTGTTCATTTAGTTAATTTAAGGATACGCTGTATATTTTTTCAATGTTTGTATGTGAAGCACTGCAGTCCAAATCTCTGTACATATAAGTTGTATTCCACTAAGATGATTTGATGTAATTTCGCTGTGTGATGGGCCGTATTAACATAGGGGCCGATGGAGCTGCAGCTCCAGGCCCATGGAATAGGCTCATTGATTGGAAAAACAAACAAAAAAATTATTTATTTTTACTACATTACTTTCTGTTCTAAAGAAGGATACTGTAGCACTAGAAAAAGTGCATGAAAGGGTACATAACCTTGCGCTATGTCACTCACACGCTGCCCCTACCTTCCGAAATTGGCACCATATCAGTTTTCTGTCCTCAGACACTTCTGCCAACGTTTCTGATGCCAGACATTATAGTTTTGCCCATTTTATGACGTGATGATGTCACATCAATGCTGTTAAGGAAAAATAGTGCAGTTGACCATGCCCACTCATGTTTTGGAGGCGTGGCTGTCAAGTAAATGCCCCAGGCCTATAAATACTTCATTTTTGGACATGTTCGGTGCCCAGTTGTGGTTTTTTAATTGTGATCCTAATTGCATTACTTATTCTGTGATTTAATGGTTTGTGGATGTGGCTTGTGTGACTATACGGTTATCTGTACTCTTTAACCTGACTTGACTTCTCTTTATTGTATACCTCTGTAATCCTTGACCTTGCTTTGTTCCTCGATCTTGCTATTTTGCCTACTATAGGCATTGAGTTAAGCCCAGCCACTCTAAGGCTATTCTTTGTTTCTCTGTTTGAGTTGTATAAATGTAAACATTGCATGTAGGGTTTGGTATACTTACTTTGTCAGTGTAGAGGCGAGCTACACAATTAATAAGGGAAATTGAAGATTTTTTATTTTTTTTTATAAACAAAGGATAACAAATGTAATTCTGTTTAGTATAGAAACATAGAGCCTCAGAGGAGGTGTGATGGCATTGTACAAATATATTCAGGACCAATACAAGCCATTGTTTGAATATCTTTTTATGAACAGAACTATACATAGGACACAAGGTCAACCAATTAGACTGGAAGAAAAGAGATTTAGTCTAAGACAAACAAAAGGATTCTGTACAGTAGGAACAATGAGGTGAAATTCTCTGTCTGGAGAGGTGGTTTTTTGAGAGCCTACACTGATATTTAAACAGCAATTGGCTGAATACTTGCAAAAACATAATATTTAGGTATATAATTTGTAATATGAGGTGTAACAGCTTTTTGAGTCAAGGAGAGGTCTGACTGTGTTTGAGAAGGAATCTTTTCCTAGTTTGTTGTAAAATTGGAAACCTGTTTTTTTTCTTTTGGATCAACAACAAAAACAGATGTGAGGCTGAACTTCATGGACACAAGTCTTTTTTTCTTTCTATATAAATATGTAACATAGCAACATTGAAAATAATAATTTTCAATAATTGAAAAGACCCCTCAGGGAAAGTCAAATCAGACAACTGTTAAGAAAATATAACACAAATGTAAACTGCAAGGCCATATCAGGTAATTTCTATATACAGCCATTAACAGTACATTATTTGAGACTCTTAGGTAAGTAAGAAAAGAAAACAACTAAGAGTCAGCGCTGGTAAATCCAAATAAAACAAAGAGACAAAAGGCAGAAACCCAAAACAAGGGCTCCCTCAAAGCCCTTGGAGGTAATCGAAGAGATGCAAAAAACAGAGTTGGGCTGTGCCACAATATAAGGATAAAGAATAGTCTTATTTCAGTATAGTCTCAGTTAGAACAAAGTCTAAATATATAAAGCTGGAGTCCAGTGTAGATCTCCTAAGCCAGGGAAAAGTGTTCCTTGCACTTTTCAGGTATCCGTATATATAGAAAGGTGCGATAAGAGATGGAAAAGATAATGGTGCAGTACGTTCCCCAAGTTGTGGATATATTAGTAAAATAATAAGGTTACACTCACATTTCATAGAGCTTAAGCCAGCTCTGGTATGTATGGCATACAGCGGTATAATCCCCGCTTATGGGATATATGGTGAGTGTCCTTTGTAAGTTGAGGTATCAGGAATCCAGAGAAGGGACGATAAGAAATGGAAACAATAATGGTGCAGTATGTTCCACAAGAAATAGATAAAACAGTAAAATATTAGAGTTACACTCACATTTGATAGAGCTTAAGCCAGCTCTGGTGTAATTAGCGTACAGTGATACAATCCCCACTTATAGGATATATAGTGAGTGTTCTTAAAGATGGTGTTATCAGGAACCCAAAAAATAAACAAAAGGCAACAATAGTGCTTTTAATAAAATATTAATAATCAATAAAATTTAAAATATAAAAATATACTCAGAAAAGGTAGAGCAGGCTAACTGCTCTATGACAACAGCATCGGTGGTATGATCCCCACCTGGGATTCTTTGGAGTAAGGAGAATAAAAGTAGTTGGTGCCAGGTCGATGTTAAAAGGTCAAATAATAAAAGATGATGAAACCAAAAGTAAAAATGAAGTACCGTAACCAAAATCTATTTATTAGTGATTAAAAAGCAGTAAAATACATATTTTTACTGGTCCTTTAAGCAACATTGCAGTTATGTTTTATATAATATAAGGGAACTGTTTTTTTAACAAACAAAAAAAATCTAATTGTGGTCTCAGTTGTGTTTAGCAAGCCATACAGACATCCAGAATATATCTCACAAAATTTAAATCACAAGTGAAGATCGTATAGTATAACTATGGTGTGTTCTCTAGGAGATCTTAAAAGCTCTTTCTTTACAAGTGAAGAAAAGTATATTTAGCCATCCTTCCTGAATGGTCACAATAATGGAACATGTTTAAATATGTAAAGTTATGTTAACTTAAAATTTCTTGTGCCTGGTTAAAATATCCAAATATTGTTATACTAAAACATTGTTTTGTTTTTAGTGACCGCACGCCGCAGTAGTCATTATACAATGCTAAACTGTCATAGAGTGTATCTGGTCATTATAATAAATCAGGTCTCTGTGACCCTAGTCCTTGAGGTCAGCTTCCAGGCTAATTATAGGGTTATCAATCAGAGACACATTTGTTTTAATTGACATTCTTGTAGAGATACCATTTTAATCTGTCCTTTTTACTGTCAGGGATAGCTTTATTCATTTGCTGCTTTTAACTCTCTTCTGGACATGATAAGACCTAGACTGGCAACTAGAATGATCCTTTAGCTTTATTGCCATCCAATTGAAGCCTGATGATGTTTTGTATAGAAACATAAAGTTTCAAATGAAAGCCAATACCGTGGGAGGATGCCAGGGTACTCCTGGTCCTGGAGTGTTCCATATGTATAAACTAATAATATAGTATACATTTTATAACCTATTATTATTAGGGTATAGTGTACCTCAATATGGATTTATCCATTACTGCCTAGGGTTGCTTATTTTAAACAATGCTAATCACAGCTTTTGCAATAAGTTAACCTGAATTAGAGTTGAACACTATTTGGCAGTACATTCAGTTTAACAGAGTTCTGTAACTTGGTTGAACTGGTTTCATTATCCAGACCAAAAGCAAAAGCAAAGTATCAGGGAGAATATAAAAGTTTAGGAAGAAATAGTTAAACCAAAAATAGAGCTGAAAATTCTTTCTATTTGGCTATTTCGGACTAAAATTTGAAATCTACTTTTAATTGTCAATTTACACTTTGCTGAATAAGCCTGTAAGGAAGTAAAAATAAAAGAAAACAGAAATTACTTAATCAAAGCATTAAGATAACACAGGATGCAAGGGTAAACCATGATCGGAACAATATTTGCACACACCATGAAATAATACAAGCTAGTACAGGATAACTAGATCTACCCGTATCTCTGATTTGAATAATATTTCCATGCAGTTCCCATGTAATAATACAGGACACCTGAATCTCTTATTGATCTGAATGTTATGTCCATGTACAGATAACAATGGTACTTGAATGATCTTTGATATGTGTTATATTTCCATGCAGTTCCCATGTAATAATACATGAAACATGGATTTCTGAAATGTATTTCTGGATTTCATGGATTTCTGAAATGTATTATTTCGATGCGCACCCCATGTAATAATACAATTTTATTTTTTTATCTAGGATGTATATTATTTTCGTGCCTCCTCATTTAATAATACATATTGTATATTATTTACATGCAAGCCCCATGTGATAATACAGGTCACCTTGATTTTTATTGTATACTATTTACATGCAAGCCCCCGTGTGATGATACAGGTTACCATGATTTTTATTGTACATTATTTACATACAAGCCCCCATGTGATAATACAGGTCACATTGGTTTTTATTTTATACTATTTACATGCACGCCCCATGTGATAATACAGGTTACCTTTGGTTTTATTGTATATTATTTACATGCAAGCTCTGTGTAATAATACATGATATTTGGGTAATATGTGTCCATACACACCCCATATTACAGGATAGCAGGTGTAGGATTACTATTCACACCCCATGTAATAATACAGGATAACTTGGTGTAAAATAATACATATAATAATACAGGATAACTTGGTGTATAATAATACATATAATAATACAGGATCACTAGGTGTATAATAATACATATAATAATACAGGATAACTTGGTGTATAATAATACATATAATAATACAGGATCACTTGGTGTATAATAATACATATAATAATACAGGATAACTAGGTGTATAATAATACATATAATAATACAGGATCACTAGGTGTATAATAATACATATAACAATACAGGATCACTAGGTGTATAATAATACATATAACAATACAGGATCACTAGGTGTATAATAATACATATAATAATACAGGATCACTAGGTGTATAATAATACATATAACAATACAGGATCACTAGGTGTATAATAATACATATAATAATACAGGATCACTAGGTGTATAATAATACATATAATAATACAGGATCACTAGGTGTATAATAATACATATAATAATACAGGATCACTAGGTGTATAATAATACATATAACAATACAGGATAACTAGGTGTATAATAATACATATAATAATACAGGATCACTAGGTGTATAATAATACATATAATAATACAGGATACTAGGTGTATAATAATACATATAACAATACAGGATAACTAGGTGTATAATAATACATATAACAATACAGGATCACTAGGTGTATAATAATACATATAATAATACAGGATAACTAGGTGTATAATAATACATATAACAATACAGGATCACTAGGTGTATAATAATACAGGATAACTAGGTGTATAATAATACAGGATAACTAGGTGTATAATAATACAGGATAACTAGGTGTATAATAATACATATAATAATACAGGATAACTAGGTGTATAATAATACAGGATCACTAGGTGTATAATAATACATATAATAATACAGTCTCTCTGATCTCTGTATGCCATTTAAATAACCCGCACACAGGGATGGACCCTGAGCTCTGCCCTCCGTCTCCTAGCAACCTTCCCCCCGGACCTCACGTGACAGCGCGCGCTCCCGACGCCAGTGACAGCTCGCGCTGCAGGTTTCCAGGGTAACGCGCGCTCATCGCGTCTCGTGTCAGAGCCGGTGTGTGTGTGGCGGGGGGGGGGGATGGAGGACCCGGGCAATGGGGGTCCCCTGCCGCCGCACCATGACGAGGATACCCCGCCGGGGACCCGGGACAGGCTGGCGGGGTTACCGAAGGGCGGCGGGGTGTGCTCTCGCTCGTACTTCGTGGTGGTGATGGTGTTCGTGCATGTCTACATCATCAATGTCATCGCCCTGCTGTTCTACGTCTACTACACCAACGGCTCCCAGCAAGGGGACCCGGGGGCCAACGGCGTCAGCACATCGCCCGAGCCGCCAGTCCCTGAGCCCAGGGCAAGGATCCAGAGAGAGGAAGAGGGGCCTCACAGCTACCTGCCCCGTCTGGAGGGCATCAGGGTGAGTGAGACTGTGAGTGGGCATCAGGGTGAGTGAGACTGTGAGTGTGCATCGGGGTGAGTGAGACTGTGAGTGGGCATCAGGGTGAGTCAGACTGTGAGTGGGCATCGGGGTGAGTGAGACTGTGAGTGGGCATCAGGGTGAGTGAGACTGTGAGTGAGCATCAGGGTGAGTCAGACTGTGAGTGGGCATCAGGGTGAGTGAGACTGTGAGTGGGCATCAGGGTGAGTCAGGCTGTGAGTGGGCATCGGGGTGAGTGAGACTGTGAGTGGGCATCGGGGTGAGACTGTGAGTGGGCATCGGGGTGAGTCAGACTGTGAGTGGGCATTGGGGTGAGTCGGGCTGTGAGTGGGCATCGGGGTGAGTCAGACTGTGAGTGGGCATCGGGGTGAGTCGGGCTGTGAGTGGGCATCGGGGTGAGTCGGGCTGTGAGTAGGCATCAGGGTGAGTGAGAGACTGTGAGTGAGCATCAGGGTGAGTCAGACTGTGAAGTGGGCATCAGGGTAGAGTGGGAACTGTGAGAGTAGGCATCAGGGTGAGTCAGGCTGTAGTGGGCTCCGAGGGTAGAGTAGAGAGACTGTGAGAGTGAACATCAGAGGTGAGTGAGAGACTGTGAGTGGGCATGGGGGTAGGAGTCAGCAGACTTCTTGAGTGGGCATTGGGGTGGTCGGGCTGTGTGGTGGAGCATGAGGTGGAATCGAACTGTGAGTGGGCATGAGGTGGAGTGAGGGCTGTGAGTGCTTAGACATCCCGAGGTGAAGTCGGGCTGTGAGTGGGTAGCCGAGTGAGTGGGGCTGTGAGTGGGCAGCCGAGAATTGTCCCGGGCTGTGAAGTAGGCATCCCCAGGGGTAGTCAGGACTGTGAAGTGGAGCATGAGGCGAAAACAGATAACTGTAAGTGGAGCGCCAGAAACAACTGTAGTGAGCACTCCGAAGTGAAGTCAGCGAACTGTAGTGAGCATGAGAAAAACAGACTGTGGTATGAGCATCCCGGGGTGAAGTGGGCTGTGAGTGGGCATGGGGTGAGGTCGGGCTGTGAGTGGGCATTGGGGTGAGTCGGGCTGTGAGTGGGCATCGGGGTGAGTCGGGCTGTGAGTGGGCATCGGGGTGAGTCAGACTGTGAGTGGGCATCGGGGTAAGTCAGGCTGTGAGTGGGCATCGGGTGAGTCAGACTGTGAGTGGGCATAAGGGTGTCAGTGGGCATCAGGGGAAGTCAGGCTGTGAGTGGGCATCGGGCTAAGTCAGTGGGCATCAGGGGGAGTCAGGCTGTGAGTGGCCATCGGGGTAAGTCAGGCTGTGAGTGGCCATCGGGGTAAGTCAGACTGTGAATGGCCATCAGGGTAAGTCAGACGGTGAGTGGCTGTGAGTGGCCATCAGGGTAAGTCAGGCTATGAGTGGGCATCCGGGTAGGTCAGGTTATGGGTCCTGTTCGCTTCACCTGTAATTCTCCCAAGGGATCACTCATTAGTTGTTAATGGAACGGTCAATGTACCATGAGAGTAGGGCTGAATAATTCCACTAGCCACTGGCAGAAGTGTTATGGATCCCCACTGCCTCAATATTGTTTGAAAGAAGCAGCTTATTGTAACAGTGGCTGCACGTCTGATAAACATTATATCTTGAAAAACTCAAAACAACGTGCAACATGTTAACTTTTAAAGGGACTCTCCAGCCAACCCGTTTTACTCACCTGGTTCCAGCGCCGGGAGCCTCGTGAAGCCGCGCCCTCTACTTCGTCAAAATGACGAAATAGGCGGGCGCGAGCAGGGAGCAATCAGACGCTTCCATTTGGAAGCGTCATTGCTCCCTTGTGCGCATGTGCCGTCCTCTGAAGTCCTGAGCGCACTACCGCGCATGTGCGCGGCCGCGAGCTGAGCTGACTGACAGCTCAGCTCGCGGCCTTTGCCCGCCCCCTCTCCTCTGCTGATAGGCAGGAGAGAGAAGGCGTGCACACAGTGCCTTCTCTCTCCTGCACACGTCAGACGTATTTTAATACGTCTGACGTGTACAAGGCCTTTTTAGGGCCCTGCATGATAGGAAGTCCCTCTGGTGGGCGTCTGAGTCATGGCCACTGGAGGTATTCCTATCAATCAATGTAAACACTGAATTTTCTCTGAAAATACAGTGTTTACATTAGATTGCCTGCAGGGAGCTATAGATCATACCTGAACAACTACATTAAAGCGGCACTGTCATGCCGAATTCTGTTTTTTTTTTAACCCCTCTCCCGCCTCCACTACATCCAATTGACTCACTAGTCACCCCCAAATGCCCCTAAGCCCCCAGCATTACCTATTTTTTAATCCTTATTTTCTGCCCCGATCTATATTCAGGGTGCAGCCATCTTTGTGTGGGTAGGTGATGTCCCTCAGGGACACGTCATCTGCCCACACTAGACAGACACTGAGATTCCCGCACATGCCCAGTGAAACACCTGGACATGCGAACGGGAATTTCATCTATTCATTCATTCATCAGACAGACGAATGAGTGAATAGAAATATCAGCTGAACAAGCAAACTAACACAATATATCATTGTTTGTTTGTTCGTTCAGTTTATTACAAGGAGGGAGCTACCGGCATGCAGCTCCCTCCTTGTAATATGTAACTATAGAAGCTGCAGGGAGCAGTGCTCCCCACCACTTCATAAGCCCCCCCAGGTCCCCCTCTCACTCTATGGGGGTCAATATGACCCCCATAATAGCACAAGGGAGATTAAAATCTCCCAAATGCCCCTACTCGCTATACCGCGAGTAGGGGCATGTCCACTAAACAGTGAGCAGCCTGTGGCTGCTCACTGTAAAAAACAAACAAAACAAAAAACAACTATTGGCCCCCACCCCTAAACAGTGAGAATGAGGGGGGGGGGCAGTACTCCCCCCACCCCTGGGCGGCGGGTGGGGGCCATAATGAGAATGGGGGGGGGACCTACTG